>JAKSZT010053840.1:10062289-10210234 GCA_026826555.1 Tolypeutes matacus | reverse complement strand
TCTGGTTGCCATGAAGGCCTATGGGTAGGCTAATTTAGGGTTCAACAAAGGTTCTTGTTTTACCCCTTACTTCTTACTGTTCTCTGGTGGGCCTAAGTAGGCTCGAAGAATCCCAGAAGGTTTCTACTCTTCAATGTTTACTAGGTGCCAGGTGGTGATTCCCAGGTGCCAGGATGTGTGTTTCCAGCCTGCGAGGAAGGTTAACCACCTAGTTTCATAGCAAGCTCCATCCATCAATGAGCACTTCCTCAGAAAACCCAGTTCACGGGAATTTCTCTCCTCCCTTCTATCCCTTGATCATCATCACCTGTGCATTAGGTGGGTGGTGGTAAATGCAACAAAATTTTACCAGACAGAGCTGGCCAATATTTACAATGTGAAATGGGCTCTGTTCTACAATTCAGAGCTGTATTGAGCAGGCACGTCTCCTACCTTTAAGGAGGAGTATGTATTATCAGAAATCAAAAGCAGTATTTCTGGTCTGGAAAAAATAATCTACAATCAAGGAATTAAGATTAAGAAACATGCAAAAGAAATGAGCACAAGCCACAAAAGAATAAACAGATAAATGGGGCTTTGTCAAAATTAAAAACTTTTGTGTAACAAAAGAGTTTATCATGAAAGTAAAAAGATAAGTTACAGAATGGGAAAAATGTTTGGAAACCATATGTCTGATAAAGGCTTAAAATGCAGAATCCATAAAGAAATCCTGTATCTCAACAACAAAAAGACAAACAATCCAATTAAAAAATGGGCAAAAGATCTTTAATAGACATTTCTACAGAGACAATATACAAATGGCAAATAAGCATATGAAAAGATGCTCAACTTCATTAGTCATTAGGGAAAAGCAAATCAAAACCCAAATGAGATATCATTTCATACCCCCTGGTATAGCTACTATAAAAAAACTGAAAATCACAAATGTTGGAGAAAATGCAGAGAAATAGGAACCCTTGTACATTGTTAATAAGGTGTAAAGTGGTGCAGCTGCTTTGGAAAACAGTTTGGAAAACAGTTTCCTAACAAGTAGGGAAATTGTGCTTTTTCTTCAAATGATGTCTTAACATAACAGTATGGAGTAGTTAATATGTTTAATAATATATGCATAAGCATAGAAATCTAATCAAAATATAATTTAAAAGAATTAAAGTAGCCAAAAAAATTCTTCAAAATTCTTTTTAATGAACCATCAACTGTTATTAATTACTGCCTTACTTCATCTACCCTAAATCTGATTTAAAATTTCACTCATTTTTAATCTGGTTTTTAGCCATTTCTTTTTTGAATTTGCATGTTGTTGATATATTTTCTGATGAATGTATTTTTTTCAACATGGACACATTTTTTCCCCAACGTAATTGCATGCATTTTTTTTTTTTTACTCTTAAAAATGCTATTTTATTTATACTCATATATGAAAAAAAAAAAAAAAGGTTTTATTATCATGTTCACATACATACCAAAATTGGAAACAGAGTTCAATAACAAATTGCATCTAAATTTTATAAAGAAAACACAAATATTAAAACACTGATTGGTTACAGATAGCAGAGTGGGGGGAAACCCATTAGCTATAATTTGCATTTTAGGTAAAGAGCAGCACCCTCTGAGAAGAATAAAAAAATTAGTAATATTTGTCTATACTAAGAAATAATATATACATAGGAAAGTTAGTGATTGTACTGACTTTATTACCTTTGCTAAGTAATTTTATCTTCCTCACATTCAATGCAAAGAAATAAAACTGAATATGAAGAAAAATATGTCCTCATTATTATTCACAATAAAAAGGGTTTGCTTCACTCTGAAGGTCTGGGAGAATTATACTAGGGATCACTTAATGGCTTAAGTGGCCCAACATACCATTTTGATTCTGATCTACTGAAGAGAATCTTAAGCACATTTGGTGACCGAACTAACTCCACAGGAGCTGACATAGACGGAACCATTTTTGTAGTGTCCCCAGATCTCATTAAATAAGAAAAGACTCTAAACAAGGAAATAACACAATCTGCCCAGAAATTACATCTATAGGCTCTTTCTTAGTATAAGGTGGAAAAGGGGCCCTTTCTTGAGTACATGGATACAAGTATAATTGTGGTCTAAAGATTGCTGGATTGATATTGTGTCTTGCATAATGAAGATAAGATACATATTAAGAAACTTCCACAACTTGTCTCAATTCTTCAAACAATGGAGCAAGTTCCTTTTCTAGGCTGACAATTAGTCCTGTGTTGGCATTGCTGCTGGCTATGAAACTCACCACCAAAGGTAAACGATTAAATTGAACCACCTGGTAGGTGTTATAGTAACAGATAATACTTTTGTTTTTTGAAAGTCCCAGTTTGCTCCCTTGGTCCGTTGCAAGGGCAAAAGTAGATAAGAAACCAGGTCTTAAAGCATGCTCTGGGGCATTATCATTTGCCACTTTAATAACGGGTACTCCATCTCTATCTGACACAACAATAGCATGAAGCCCTTCAACACTTGGTAATTTTTTATACAGGGATCGATTTAGATCATTCGCCATGATGAACCCCTTTCTTCTGCAGACTCAATCTCCACGTCCTGGACTTCGGTTCCCGGGGCTGCCCGGTTTTTCCCAGCTGTCACTTCAGGAATAGCTTCAAAGACAAGTTTCTCTACAAGCCACCGTCACATGACTCGTGACCTCGTCAGCGCTCCAGGAAGCAATTCCTACGCTTCCGACACCAGGTGACGCAAAATATGCATGCATTTTTTCTAAATTGCATACTATGGAAAATGAAATTGTTGATGTCTTCATGGACTTCTCTACAGAATATAATAATTTAATGGATAAAATTATCTCCAGGTAATAAGATACCTGGTTAGTTCAGGTACAAAATGAAGGATGTTCTTGCTTCAAATATTTGGCAGAAAATGTATAAATATTTCAGTCCAAATATGTCCATAGGAACTATCTTATGGCTTCCATTCAGAATACTTTAAAAAAAAATTATGTGAAAAAAATTTATCAAATATGTTTCCTATTTATGATTCTTTTGAAGGTTTTGACAAATTTAGATGCTGCAAATCATAGCTCTTCTCAATTTCATTTAATACCAATTCAGAATATAAATTTATCCAATTAAAAATACAACTCAATCAAAGGATTCTCTCTACTAGTTAGGATGTTCCAAAGCAAAATTATAACATTTCAGAATGAAACTCTATTCTCAGTTTGAACTTTTATTGATTAATTTCTTTAGTTCACTTTTGTGAAGGTTGAATTTCAATGACTTCTCTTTGTTTTCAATAATTACATTTTGATAAAAGCTTCAAACACACACACACACACACACACACACATATATATATATATAGCTTTTGGATTGAAAGCTTTAAAGATTTCCAACTGCTTCTGCTTCACATGCAACTAGAATTTAGGGACTTATCTAAAAAAGAGTCCAGGACCAATGTAGGCTAGTTAGGTTAATTTGCAAAGTAGTTCTTCAAAGATTCAAATATTTTCAACGTTAGCTTGATGACTGAAAGCAGAGAGAGACGGCGTGGTCTACATTGATGAATTTTTAAAAATTCCCCATCAGTTATGTCATAGACATTCTAAACTTCAGTTTCTCTATGTATACATATAAAAGTACTTAAAAAGGTGAAAACTACAGCCTTCTATTTGAATAGGACAGTGCAGCTGGTTTGAATATAATTATTATGTTTACATTATAATATATTCCAAATATACTCTGCTCCAAAAGTTTTTTTAATTTAGAAAGAATATTGCTTGTATCATATGCTGTGCTACTCAAAATTTTTATTCATATAATTATTCTAAGACAATAATTTTACCTTTAGTGTTTAACTTCGAAATTGAATTTACAATAGCAGTCATAGTAATGTCTGATGTTTTGCTTTTGACTGAGTGAACTTACAAAAAACTTAATGTTGAGTCCATGGATTGAGGGGAAAATAAAACCTTTATTGGAATTAACTGATTTTCTACTCAAAGCCTATGAGGACAATGACATAAACTTGGCATCTTTTTTTTTTTTTCTTTTTCATTTTTTTCCTTTCTTTTTTTAAAAGTTGACATCTTCCACTGTGTATGAAGTTCTTCTGCAGAGGGCAGAAGTATCATTTTTCATTTCATAACTACACAAAAATTTTGGAGTAAAAAATGAAGGACATATGTGGAGAATGACAATCTGTGGCTCTAAATGAAGAGTCATGCTTCACAGAGTGATATCCAGTACACCTTCTGCAGTTGCAGGGGTTTACTCATCATCTTAGGACATGGTTTTGTTTTTAAAAAACTGCAAGACAAAACGTCTAGCTTTTGGAGTAAATCCTGGTCCTCCTCATCAGATTTGGGTCTTTGGGTTTTCATGGCCCCCCACAGTGAACGGTAAATGTTGACATTTTGTGCATATTGATGTATGTGTTCATCAACAACTCCCTTGAGAAACAAGAATTAAAATTTCATTAAGCACACACTTGAATTTATTTGAGCTCATTACTACCGAAAGGACTTATTGGGAAAAAAAAGTTACTAAATAATAAGTAAATGGTTGCAGATTTATGTTACATAACGTGAATGACAAACCACTGCAGCAAGAGTCTTCAAACGTCCCTCCATATGCTCTGCGCCTCGGCTTCGACCCCCCACCCCCATCTTTCACACACATGGTCTTGCAATCTCACAGCACAGGATGTGGTTCAGCTGGCTGGTATACCAAGTGCTGGCAGGGTCAGTAGTATGGAATACTTCCACCACCACCAGAGACTAGAAACAGCAAGCTTTCCCCAACTGCTTGTGTTTGAATGAACTTCGTTGTATCACCAAGAAATTTGCATTCTGTCCTTAAAAGCAAGTTGTATAGTTACTTCACATCTGGCTTACTGATGATCATCTTTCAGATGCTACAGCAAGGGTGTTGTACACTGAACGTGTCTTTCATGTTCCAGAAAAGACTATGGCGGAAGTATGAATCAGAAGTCTACTAAATCTATCCTGGCTCATTTTAGTGTAACTATTAATAATGATACTTCATTAAAAAATTAAAAACCCAGTAAAAATGCTAAATGGGATGTGAATGGTGATCCTGGGCACGTTGCTTAGAAGGAACCAGCTTTTCTCTTTGTCATCAGATCATAAAACACAGGAACAACTCATTTATAATGTACTTCTTCAGTTTCACATATGCCACATGTTCTTTCTACTAGTTGATTCTACCAGCTGGCAGCAGGGACTGGGAAGAGTCATATCATCATGGAAAATAGGCTGGATCTGGTTCTGACCCTGGAGCCATGGGTGGATGGATATTAGCAGGTTCTCTCTCTGTCTGGGGTCAGGCCTGGGGTACTTTTGGATTTGCGGGGTCAGTGCCAGTCGTTTCCAAGATCCTCTCCATCTGTAACTATCATGGAGGGTATGACTGAGACCCTGCATCCAGCTCATCCTTTCTAAGCAAGATGTGGTTGCCTTGGCAACCACCGGCAGGGGCCAGGCCTCTTGGTCTTTGAAGTTCACCTTTATTATGATGGTAACGCTAAAGAGTGACCATTGATTAAACTCTCCTGTTTCTAGAATGGAGTTTCCCTATGTTTACATCATTTGATTGCTTCTAAGTGTTCTACACTTTAAATCCGTGACACACACCTGTGAATGTGGTTTTTCTGTATTTATAGCACTGGTCATTATTTAGGGAGTGCCATTGTGTTTCAGTGCATGCATTGGACAGGTGACTCCCACTTTGCAGACGGGGAGGCTGCAGTTCAGAGAGGCTGGGTCGTTTTCCCATATAACGCAGCGACTGAATGGCAGAGTCAGGATTTGAGCCCTGACATCCCTGAAGCTCAAGTCCTTTCTCCTTCCACTGTGTCATGCTTCCTCTCCCAGGGTACATTCCTCAAAGTGTAACAACTGGGTCAAACAAAGTGAAAATCTTTAAAGCTCTTGGGATACACTTTTGCCTTTTCTTGAGCTCTAATAGACCCTCCAAGGACCTAACACACAATGTATGCCTGCACCCTGACCTGGGGGAAAGGGGTGAGGGTGCCCAGAGCTGCGGGGCTGGCTGGCTGTGCAAGGTGGCCCCAACTTCCAGTCGTGACAGCCAGTTGGAGACAAAGGACCCGAGTGTTGGTGGTCAGATCCCCCCTCCCCCAAGTGCTCCTCTTACTCCTTGGCCCTTAGACTCTGCCTTACTTCTTTTGGGACCAAGGAGAGCTGGCTGTGTCGAGGTCACTTGCTCTGAGCAGCCTCGGTCCAGGCTCTGAAGTTCTCCAAGTCTAATCTCTCCCCTTTCAGAAGCATGGGCTCAAAGCCCTTGTCCTGCAAAGAGATCTTGTGAGGGCCAAACAAAAGAGCAGCTGTTAACAGGCTTTGAAATATCACAAAGAATGGTCCTGTTTGAAAGTGTCACTGTAATTGATAATAATATTTCAGCATGGGAGCTCCCTGCTGGGCCCCTTTCCATCTCATCTTAAAAGGCAGATGGGGTATTCTTAGATCTTGCCACCTGTCATCCTCCCCAGGCACCCTGTAGACCAAAAGAAATGAGTCATGAGAGGCTTTTCACAGCCGAGATTGGGGGAGACGTGTACAATGAAAAGAAATGTGTGTGACAGGCGTGGCAGGCTCTCAAGAAGAAAGAACAAGGTTGTTCTTGGGGCTTTGTCTTTATTCATGTTCCTCCAAGGGCTCATGTTACCTGCCTGCTGGGAGGCTCTCCTGCGGTGTCTCCCCCCCCCCCCCCCCCGCTTCCAATGTACATTGCCTGGAGGCTGTGCTCAGTCTGATGGTCCCCCAGGTCACTCTTTGAATGCATGAAGGCTCAGGATTTACCTCTCCATGGAAGGCGTGGGGTACCTCCTCCCTGACTCTGTGACTGGGCTGCACTGACCACATGCATCCATCGAAGTGCATGGATATGAAAGTTTCTAGGACAATGCTTCATCTTGCATTCAAGGTCACAGGTTAACAAATGCCCACAACTGACTGTAACGCCATTGAGTTAAGACAGAAACAAAGCAGCAATGACAACTGTGGTAGCAGGGCGCGTGGTGGGTGGAAAGCCTGAGACTGCAGCCAGCCTGCCTGCCCCTAGTGCCTAATAAGTGCTGCGCCGAGACGCCACTGAGCTACCTATGCTCCACGCGCACAGGGGAGAGGGGAAAAAGGACCTGCCCCAGTGAGGCTCACCACGTCCTTGGGGAAGTGCGCTGATCAATACACAGGCTTTAGGTGTGACAATTTGGACAGAAATCTAATTTTTCTTAGCAAAATACACCCCCACGAGAAATGGCACTGGTTGAGGATGCTGCGTTTCTCTGATTGCGGAACGAACTCGGGAACCAGAACAGACCTCTCGCCATCCAAACCCTCTCCCAACTCCCGCTCTACACAACAAGCGGAGACAGATGAGACTAAGCAGAAATGCCAACTCGAATGGCTGCCTAGCATAGGCCATGTGTGTGCGTGGCGTGCATATGTGTGCGTGTGCACACACTCCAAAGGGTGGGCCTGTGGACAGCCCTGCTTGTTTTGCTGGGGGAGGTGTGGGGGCTGCTGAGGACAGAACCGGAACTGGGACAGCAGAGCAGCAGGAGGAGGAGGCTGGGTGGGGGAGGGACAGATGGGGAGAGAAGAGAAGGAAAGGAAAGGGGGATTAATGCTTTCTGCTGGGTGGCATGTGAATATCCCTGAATGTTCAGTCGATATTCAGGAGAATTGTCATTCTCTGGATTTATTTTTATGATGTTTGGAAGTTTTGAGTATGGCCAGCTACCTTGGGATCCACCTAGAATGTGGCAAGAATGGAGCACTCTGGGGCACAGAAGAGAGCCTCAGGGAACCTTAGGAGGGCGGGAATGGCACCTTGACAAAGTCTTCGAGACAGGACGGTGTTGGCTGGCTGAGGCAGGGCATGTAAGGCAGAGGAAAGAGAATAAGCATGACCTAGAGGTAAATAAGCACGGGTCTTGGGATGGCCAGAGTTTATTACACAGCAGAGGAGGGCATGGGTGGAGGGAGGTAGGGGGAGGTACAAGTACAGGGAGGTACAGTGGGGGAGGTGTAGGAGGGGAAGTGGGGAGGTGCAAGAAGGATGAGGAGCAGGAGGGGGAGGGTCAGGAGGAGATGGTGCAGGTGGGGGAAAGGACTGGGGTGCAGGTGCAGGCCTTAGGTCCTGCCTGCTGGGGCCAGCACAGGGACCTTGCCCCTACCTGTTGTAGAAAGATCCTATATGTGTTGTGATTGTGTAGAGTTTAAGATGTCTCTAGGGAAACTGGGTTTCTTCAGAAAAGTATTTTGTCAGGTGTCCTACGTGGAGAATAGAGGCTCAGAAAGAGCAGGGCTAACAGGCCGAGGGCTCCAGACCACTGGGGGCAGTGGGAGGGCACTGGAAAGTTGGGGTGGGGGTGTGAGTAGAAAGGGAGCAGGCCAAGAGAGGTGGGAGCACCCGGACCCCAAACAATGACAATAAGAGAACATAAAAGCCAACCCTCCTCAATGGGCAGAGGGCCTGGCTGCTTTTGGAGAGCTACACTCCCCTTCCTGTGTCCCCCACTCCCTACTTCTTTGTATCTTCCCACACCTCCTGGTGCTGCTGAGCCAGGTGAGGGACCTTGTGGGAACTAGAAAAGGACACTCTCTACCAGGAAAATGTTTAGCGAAGAACAAGGGAGGCCATGCAACTCCTTGGCAGGGTCCTTGTGCAATTGTATGTGGCATCCAGGGGGTTGGGCGTGGGGGCTCACCTCTGCTTGGAACTCAGAGCTGGGGAAGGCCTGGGGTTTGGAAGGTGGGACAGCAAAGCCACTCTGCCCAGCCAGGGATTTGCTGGGTGGTCCTTGCTGTGCCAGCCCACCCTCTCTGGCGTTTGGCCGCCCCACCTCGACCCCAGCTTTTGTTGTGGCTGTCCACAGCAGTGGTTGGAGTTGGGGTGGGGGGGCGAGGCTTGGAGGGTTGGGGGTGTTGGGGGTGGATTTCTTTCAAATGCAAATCCGACCCCTCTGCAGAGCAGCCTGTCCCAGCACCTGTCACACTGCCCCCGGCCACATCTCCTGTCTGGGTCAGAGGGAGACAGGGTCCCCCTTGAGGTTAAAGCCCTGTGACATCTGCTTCCCCAGGACCTAACATGGCAGCAGGGCAGTAATGACGATGGTGATAATATAAAGATAAAATTCCCAGCCATGACTGACAGCCCTTACTGGGTTTAGGCTCATTTAACCTTCACAACAATCCTGAGAGGGAGCAACAGATAATCATCCTGTTTTACAGGTAGGGGAACTGAGCCCAGGAAAATCAATTAACGTGTCCGAAGTCACACCGAGAGTGAGTGGCACGGATGGCCCAGACCCTGGTCTCTCGGCCCAGGGGGCCATGGGAGATGAATGGATATTTGCCAAATGGAGATTTCTAGTTGAAATCAACACAGCCTGACTGGCTGGTTGTAGCAGAGAAAGATTTTAGGGAATGGTCCTTGGGACCTCCCAGAGGAGCCCAGGGACTGGGGAGGGGCCAGGTAGGTCCTCTGGCAGCAAGGTCCCTGGGATCCCAGATGCAGTGCTGGCCCCAGAGAGCTCTCCCCTGCCAGCCAAGCCTGGGACTTGTGGTTGACACTCTGCCTTTGGTGCTGGCACCATTCCCGTCCTTTGTGGGAGCAGGCACTACAGGCCTGAGGTTGAATGTCCCACCACGGCTGTTCCCTGCCTGGCCCCTCTGGCCAAGTGCCCCAGTGCAGAGCATGGGGTAGGGGCATCCTAGCTGCAAAGGGGACTGGGAAGAATGTGGGGTGGCTTCTGGGCTTCTCAGGAGTGGCTGGGGTCTGCCTCACAGGCTCAAACATGGGAAGGGGTCTCAGGGATTGGGCAGAAAAACAATGCATAATGGGTTGGGGGAGGCAGTGGGAGTCTGCAGATGCTCTGAGATCTGCCCACCCCACAATAGCTGCTGCAGAAGGAAGAAGGCCTGGGAGGTGAGTCAGGGCACAGGTGTTTCACCTGCAGCAGGAGGCCCTCCCCTGAGGTGCCCACCCAGGGGCCAAGGACCGTGCTGGCCTTTGGGGCCGGGTGTAGGAGGCCACAGGAAACTGGACTCTGGCTGGGAGTCTTCTGGAAAGAAGTGCCTTGCTCAGTGCCTGCCTGGCCCAGTTCCCATCACCTGGAGCCCTGGTCTGCCCCAGCCCCACAGGCAGGTTTTGTTAGTGCATAGATCATGGCTGCCAGCTCCTGATATGCCTGATTGGGGCTCACTTGCAATGATCAGTGACTCACAGATAGCAAGCAAATCTATTCCACCACACCTTGTTGCAGTGTGGAGATGGCACATGGGGCAATGGGGCATGCCGGGTCTTTGAAACCAAGCTGCATCTGTGTGACCGTGGGCCTTACTTTCCTTATTTGTGAAATGGAGCCCTCACTGGATTGGTGCAAGGATTTAGTGTCAAATGCCTTAAGGAGCCCTTCACAAAGCCTGGAGCTTGCTTGGAGTTCCATGATGGCAGCTATCACTATTTTTTAGAATTGCTGGTCTCTGTCACCTGCAATGCTCCTGCTAAAGAGCCCGTGTCAACCAGTGCTGCATGAGGGGAAGGCAAGGTAAGGCTGGTTATTTGAGGTTATGGTTTCAAGCCAGTATGTGTGCAGCTGCTGGTGTGGACGGCAGCCGTGAGCAGTTGTCTCTGCGGCTGGAGGCTCTCCCTGCCTCTCTCTATTTCTCTGCAGGGCAGTGTCCTTGCCCCTCCACCTCAGCCCTTCAGCCCCATGGCCCCACAGCCACACCTCACACAAGTATGGGAAGCACCATCTTTGCAGTCAGAACCAGGCTCAAGCCTCAGCATGGCGCCTGAGTTAGTCACTCAACTTCTCTGAGCCCTGACTTTGTCACCTGTAAAATGGGATGAAAATGCCCGCCTGGCACAAAGGCTCCTTTCCCTCCTTTTATCTGCTGCCTCAAGGGGTCCCAGCCTTCCTCTCTATCAGCATGTCCTCTAGGTCTCCTTCTCAGGCCCCTGATGGAGGCTGTGCGGGAGGGGCTTGTGGGTGGTCCAGATGGGGCCCGCAGCCAGGCCCACTGGGGGTGATGCTAGTTCCCTGTGAGGATCCATCCTGTAGGCAACCCTGGGACTCTGGTCACTCAATGTCCCTAACCTCTCCTTTGCGGCGTGCCCTGTGTATCTTGCCCTTCAAGCACCTATTAGGAGTCGATGCTGTCAGTACAATCCCAGAGTGAGATATATAGAAGGTCTGGTCAGGGTGTGGGTACAGGGGCCCCTGAGTCCAGAAGAGACCCCCATGGGAACTGGATGTGAAGGAGACAGAGGTTGTGGGAAACAACATCTGGCAGTCTTACAGGAACATTGGCATTCCTACTGCAAGCCAGTATTTTGCAAATATTATTTCCAGTTCCTCACAAGAAACCTGCTAGGCAGACCTCATTTCTTACAGGGGGAAGTCTCAAGTTCCAGCAGAATGAAGGGGCTTTTGACTTAAATTTGTGGAAGTTCTGATACCTTCAAAGGCTTATGCAAGGATTTGACTCAGATTTGACTCCAGACTCTCCCTACCCCATGCCAGGTTTATCACTAACATAGAAACCCTTTGGAGCATATATTTCAATAAAATGAGGGAGTAATTCAAGAAAATGGAAAACATAGTATCCAGGAAACCCCACACAGTAGAGAGCAAATGGAATGTTCAGAATGAAGGCAAAAGGAACTGTGCAGATGGCAGCAGGTCAGAGGACTCCAAAGAGATCTATCCAGATAAAAAGAAATGAGCTGCTGGATTTTCTGACATTGGAGAGACTCAGGTTTAAATAGGAAAAAACACATAGAAGACTAAGCAACAGAAGAAGCTATTAACTCCTGTAAAAACAAAAAAATTTATACAAGAAATAAACAGTAATTATTGAATACTTTTTTGAATCATAAATGAAAAGACTTTTTCATAGTTATGATAATTTAAACCCCAAGTAATTATTTAAATAAAAATTGTGATAAAACCATAATGGGAGGGAGGTTGAGAGGATGGTAAGACTATGCAAATGGAAAGGAAGAAGATATAAAAGATATGTATGATCATCTATAGCAAGAATTCAAAAGAAAATGCTTAAAAGTGAAGGAACAGCAGGACAGGCACCCAATATACAATATGTAGGTACATTGCATGTAGGAATGGGTAATGATTGGAAGTGGTTGCCGCTGAGGAATGGGAATTTCATGGGCTTTTCTTCCATTTTTCTTTTAAAAAAAATAATGCCAGTAACAAGAGTTTATTAAGAAACAAGAAAAACGAAAAGTACACACCCAAGATATGGGTGTGGGCATGCTACAGAGTGAGACGTGTAATGTGGGGCCCTGGGGTAGGCCTTTCCTCCTCCTCCTTTACCATATTAAGGAGGGATTTCAGCTATTTGCTGTCCTGATTGGTTGCCTTTCTACCTTCACCTGTCAGCTTTCAGGAAACCAATAGGGAGGCCTTTCTATTCGGAGTTACCTGGGGTTTTTTTTGAGCCCAGGAGTTTCAAATGGGACCAGGGTCTTGGTGGGCTTTTCAGCTCTAACAGCTACAACTTTGTTCTCCAGCAGCTGCCTCCCCTCAGGGGATTTCTGGGTGGGATCTTGTGGCTATGTTCTAACCAGGGGGTCCCAGCTGTTACTGCTTTATGCTGACCAGCTGTTCTGCTAGATAAAGTGCTTTGCTAATGCTTTGCTATATATGTGTATATAGATTGATATGATGACTTAATTAACTCAAGCATAAGAAAGCAATACACAGACATGTATTTATTTATTTTATTAAACTTCTGTTTAATAATTGGGAGAATAAAATATAGGCAAAGGATTGTCTGCAAACAGGGGTCCAACTGTTGTATCATAATCCTTCATAATGTACATACATATAGATATAAGCTCACCTAATCCTTCATAATGTACATACATATAGATATAAGCTCAACAAACGAGGGGACACACCAACTTACCTGGCCTACATCTGGCCAGAGTCCCGATTGGATATAATATAAGTGTGTATGTGTGTGTGTGTATATATAGTTATATATATATACACACACATACATATATGTATAGCTATATACATATATACACACATATATATAGCCATATATATATGCATGTATATATAACTATATATATACACACACACATATATAATTATATATATACACACACATATATATATAACTATATATATACACACACACATATATATAACTATATATACATAAAACTATATATATATACACACACACATATATAACTATATATATAATTAGTGAAACTTTGTTAATAATTGAAAGAATACAAAATAAGTGAAGGATTGTTTATAAACAGGGGTCCAATTGCCATATCCCAATCCCTCACGATATGCATACATACGTTCATAAGCTCACCACACTAGGGGACACACCATCTTACTTGGCCCACATCTGGTCAGAATCCTGATTGGCTGCAACATAAATGGATATATGCATATATAGTTTAATAAGTCTATACTGACACTTAGAGTGAGAAACAAAAATAACATAATCAATCAAAAGATTAAATCAATATTGAACAGAGTCACAAAATGACAGAAAAACAGGGCAGTCTTACATACAAACTCACCAACACCTAGGTCATGGCTAGGAAGTCCCAAATCAGCAGCCGATAGCAGAGTCTTGATTGAAAACACCTGCGCAGAGCACCCTCTCCCAGGGTGGGACTTCAACTGGCCTGACCAACGACTGTCCCTTTTATTGCGCTCCTAATCAATGAACTCAATATCATAGATGCCAACTTACGAGTACTGTGTCAATTTCCGAGGAAGTGGCCAGCCTCCTCAGGGAGGAACACAACACTCCCTGGGCAGTACATTCCAAGGTTTATGCATCAGTCCCTGAGAAAGTGGCCAGCATTCCCAGAGAGAAACACAGCACTCCCCAGAATCCCGAGAATGTAGGTTTGAACAATACTCAATAAATTTTTTCCCAATACACCAGCTGCCTTTACAAGTTTCCTATACTAACCTGCCTCAACTCCCCACCCCTCAGAGAGTTTACACCCTTCTTCTTAAGGGGGAGTTGAAAGGCAATGGTCATTCTTCTGTAGCTGCTTCCTACGGGTCAGGGGCAGTAGTCCCTGTCTGAAAGGGTATAAAACTCTCTGGCTATTTTACTGAGGTTGAGGGAAGGCAGGTTTAGCACCATGGTTGGAACTGGATGAAATCCCCACATGACTAATATCTTGTTCTAGAAGGTGTTGATTCTAGAAGAAATAAACTTAGTTAAAATTTTGAAGATAAATGGTCCTACTAAAAGGATAAAAAGATGGTAATAAGTGGCCCCTAAGAGGGGGTCAGCCATAACATACTGGACCATGGGAGTGAGAAAGTTCAGGTGCCTCCAGAGGTTACATTCTCCTGAACTTGATGGACTTCATCTTGTATGTTTCAAATGCTGTCTAGGACTGTTCCAGAGTGATTTACTTAGAAACTGCATTCCGCCTTGAGAAACACGCAGGTTACTCCCTGTGCACTGTTAGCATGTTTATGGTTTTGTGATTTTGCAACACCATGGTGGCAAGAGAATCAATTTTATGTCTAAGGGCTTCTAAGTTGCAGCTAGTTTTTTCTATGATGTTGTTTAAAACTAAGGAGAAATTGTAGTAGATCTGTTGGGTTTAGTATAAACTGCCAACCCCAGTTCCCATGGTGGTGGTTATGCCTAAGACAGCTAGGAGAGGTATGAGGGGAGGCACTGCCCTAGATATAAACTCACAAAGACAATATAGGTAACAAGACAAACTTCCCACTTTTCTAGCAGTTGAACTCATTTCATTTGTGATTTCTTTTACAAATCCAATCCAATTGCAAGATAGTATTGAAATGTAAAGACTCCTTTTTACATTACCTTCCACCATTATCCAATTCATCACGTGAAGCCCAAATCTGATTTACAAGCTCCTAGCATGAGCAGACTGACAAAATTAAAGTAAGCACAGATTAGAAAAGAAGAAAGAATTTTACACACTTACTTAGCACAGGGAAAGTCCTGATTTTAGAATCGCCTTCACACAAAGTGCTCAGTGCCCACTCATGGCAAAAAACTCATGTGGAAACCCCCAGCCTTGTTCTTCCAGGGAAATCCCTGGGCAGCTGATAGGCATGGAGTTAAGGGATCCAGGGAAGGCCCTGTGGCTGACAAGACACAAATCAGGGCTGCTCTGGGGTTCATCTCCATCAGCTACGCCTTATAAAGAGTAAAGTCCTGTGGGCTTTTTTGCTGGAAGAATTGGAGTGTTGCAAGGGGGTGGGCAGGGAACTAGGAGGCCATTCTAAATGGACTTTTTAATCATGGCCAAGAGGGTTTTAACAGTTTCCTCCTTGAGGGGATCTGCTTAATTGATGGCTTATTATTCTACAGGGGAATGGTTTAGTAAATGGCCTAGATCTTGATTCCCCATCCACATCCCTTATTAGGCACAACTGAGATGAGAGAGATCTGGAGTGGCAGGTCAGGACCAATAAGTGGCTGTTGTAATTCAACGTGGAGGTAGACGGTGCCGGGAACGATCCAAAGAAAGATTGGGATCAGGGGACCTCACTCCATGTGGAATGCAGGCAAATTTATTTAGGCTGAAGCTGCTTTTATACTACAAAGCTGATAACAAAAGTAGGACATCTTCTGTTAGTTCCTCTGCCTGGCACGTAAGAGCACTGCCGGTTCCTGTATCTCTAGATTAGGGATTTATACAATAACTTCTTAGTGGTGGGTTCATTCCGCTCTGCTTCCTCCCTTTGACGTCTGCAGTGTGCAGAGTCCTTGGAGACATTTGCTAATGTTTCTTTTCTAGCAAGCATGCTTTTTAGATGCTTAACCCTTTATGCTCTGACTCTCAGCATCTTCTCCAACAAGTGGCTCCCATGTTAAGAGATTAACAGTCTTACGTTCTATATCAAGGGTCACTTGAGGCTCTTCCTAGTTGATGGTTTGCAGTGTTATCCAGGGAGCCACACCTGGCCTTGTCCTCTTCTGTCCTCCCCTGAGCAAGGCTATGGAGGTCCTGGCAGGGAAGCAGCTTGGGGCAGCCATGTTTCCAGTGGCCCACCTCGCCACACTATAAGCAGGTTCCTGCTGACATGGAAGCCTGAATTCAGGTGGCCCTGAGGTGACAAGGTGTCTTTAACAGTGGCAGTTAAAAGGTGAGCCTGATTTTGGGCCCTTCATCTGCCCTTCCTTACCTGTTTCTCCTTGGCATTGCAGTCTTGACTGTTGAAAACTGTGAAGACTTTCTAAAAGGGAATTCTTGGAAGTTTTTGCAGCTTCTTATGGCTATCCAAGGTAGACTGGCTAATAATGTGAGTTCCTAGGAGGACCTGTTCTTCTCTAGAGTCAGTATCTACGTGTGTGTGTATGTGTGTGTGTGTGTATGGCCTTTATCAGCTTTCCTTGAAATAAGGCTGGGATTTCATTCTGCCTCTGAGCAATTTTCCTGAACTTATTATAATTGATTGGTTTGGTAGTGCACTTCTTCATCCCTTTGAGGAGACATGCGGCCACATGGTCTCTGGCCCTCAGATCTTCCTGTCCCCTCCTTCCCTCTTACATTGGAGGTTTAGCTGGAATTCAGGGTCCTGTACAGAGGCCACTCTTGGCCTTCCTCTAATTTGTACTGTGGCCACACGGTGTGGCAGGAAAAGATTAACCTCTTACTTTTTAGACAATCAATAGGCAAGTTGTCCCAATTCCTGAGAAGACACCCTAATGGGGACTCTTCTGGAATGCTGAAGAAGCTGCCCATTATCCTATGGGAGGATAAATGCATCCACCAGTCTTAGTGGCATCCCACTCTTAGACCTGACTGAACGGAAATTGCTCACACTCCCAGTGTCCCAGGGGTTGGGAACCCTGCTTTGCAGTTAAACCAGACATTAAGAAGAACATTGGGAGGGATGTGGCTTAAGGAATTGAGAGCCCACGGGAGCCACATGGGAGGTCCCGATTTCAGTTCCTGGTGCCTCCTGAAAAAACAAAAAAAGCCCAAAGCAAACAACAAGCAAAACAAACAAATAAACTTACTCAAGGAAGCCAATGTGGCTCAGTGGTTGGGCTCCAGCTTCCCACATATGAGGTCTCAGGTTCAATTCCTGGCCTCTAGTACTTCAAAAGACAAAAAAAAAAAAAAAAAAAAAAAAAGCACATTAAGAAGCTAGAGGGCAGGTTCAAATCCCCAGGGCATGTAACTGTGAATCTTGACATTCCATGGGTTGGGAGAGGGGGATATCACGGGCCCTGGGGGGCTGGGGGGAAGGGAACAGTCAAGATCTAATGGGTTGTTTGGTGGTCAAGGGGAAGGTTTTTCATTACCTTACAGTAATGGACACAGGACATGGTAAATATCATCAAAATTATTAAACTGTATCATCTAAATTGTAAACTATACTGTAAATCACTGACAATGTTTAGTTGCTATATTTTGCTATCTGTATAACAGTTATAACAATGCTAACAACCAAAAAAAAGGGGGGGGTTATATGGGGTGGGGAAGGGGGGGTGGTTTGATATCTGGGATTCTCCGGCACTCTGTGTGTGACTTTGCTGTGACCTAAAACTTCTTTGAAAATTAAATGAAAAATTGGGAGACAATGGGGATTGAGAGGAGGAAGGTGTCATGGCACACCAGACATCCCATAACACAGTGATAAAAGGCAGAAAAAAAAATGAAAAGAGAAAGGAAAAAAAAATGAATATATATATATATATATATTTAAAGGCATTTCCTTTGCTTTTTTGCCCATTTTTGGAATGTCGCAATCCACTAATTATGTTTTATTTTGTTTTGTTCTTTGTTTGATTATTTGTTTTTTTCCTTCTCTTCCCCCCCCCGAGTCTCCTTATGTTTGTCTCTTTCATGTAAGCTTATCATACTTGTTTCTTTTTCCTAGTAAGTGTATTTGATTATTTTATGGACTAAATGTTCATGGAGGATTTGGATCACAGAAGGGTTACAATGGGTACTGCGGGGGATTATTGGGGGGGTGACGGGGGGGTTCATGGGGGTTGGTTCATCCGAATATACATGAAAGATATACAAAATCGTTTAAGGATCGGGGGATAGGGCATGGTCACGATGGGTGGATAATCACACAATAAATGAGGGAATCTGAATTCCTAGGCTGGAGAGCTCTGCCACAGTCTCCAAGGGAGCAGCAATAGTCCTCTGAGTGTAGGGACAGTGCCTGTCAAAATAGGATGACCCACTGATGTGTTTTTTTTTTTATTGATGACTACCCTTGTGAGTCTTTGCTCTTGTAAATGAGAATTAGCCTGCAGTTGTGGGGTGCCTAAGGGTTGCCACCTGAGAGCCTCCTTGTTGCTCAAATGTGGCCTCTCTCTAAGGCAAACTCAGCATATGATTGCATTACCTTCCCCCCAATGTGGGACATGACTCCCGGGGATGAGCCTCCCTGGCAACGAGGGATTAATACCAAGTGCCAACTGGCAACACAACTGGAAAAAGACCTTGAATAAAAGGGGGAAATGGTAAAGACAAATGAGTTCAAGTGGCTAAGAGACTTCAGAGAGAGTCGGGAGGTCATCCCAGAGGTAACTCTTATGCACACCTCAGTAGGAGCTCATAGAACATCTAAGTGCCTATCACCCCACCCAGAGGGTTTCCTGAGAGCTCTGGAGACATCCAGGTCCTATATAAGGGGGGATAAGAGACTGATGCCTTATCAGTGGGCTCTATTTTGGAATCTGTGCTCCTGAGAGTGACAGAATTGGACTCAAATAAGTCCTCCCAGCACATGGTTCACCAGTCCCTTCTATTCAAACCTATATGTGATGCTGGAGTTTTTAGGTATACTTCCAGTGACTGGAGCCTCTGGCCTACCTATGTGCCAGGTATGCATGAAATCTTGGTGGAGCTGCAACTCCTACCCTACAGCTCAATGGACTCATCCAAGTCACCTGGTGAGGAGACAACGATGGGCAATGGCCATCCCAGGGAATGGAGAGGGCCTGTATCTGCAGGCAGGATCATCCCACCCACCATATCCATGGGACATAAGCCCTCTCTCACTTGGAGTTGGAGTGGACATCACCATCCCAGTCCCCTCAGGATTGGGGGAAGAACTATGGACTAGAGTGGACTTGATGGTATTCTCTTGTTCACATATGGTGATTCTAGCAATGGAAGAAATTATAACAATGCGGTGGAGCAAGTGGCCACTTGACACTTTTGGGGTAGGGAGGGGATGAGCAGTTGAAATACAGGGGCTTCTTTGGGAGTTAGAGGTTGTCCTGAGTACCGTTGTGGCAACGGATATAGGCCATTTTAAATCAGCACACACCACTCAGAACTGAGTGGGAGAGAGTGTGGTCTACAGCGTGAACTGTGGTCTATGGTTGGTGTGTAAGTTCATTGAGGGTGGTGGGCCACACTTGTGGGAGATGTTTGTGTGGGATGTGGTGGGAGGTGTGGGAGGTGGGCAAAATGGGAATCCCAGTGGGTTCCGTGTAATATTTTGGATAATCTAAGCATCTCTTAAAATATATGTGTATATATATATATAAATAACATCTTTGTAAGCAAATACACATATATGCATATATATTTATATATCATTTTGCAAATGTTTGTATGTATTGTGAGAATTTTGATTTTTACCCACAATAAAAATAAACAAAAAAATTAAAAAAAAAAAAAAAAAAAGAAGCTAGAGACTGATTGTTCTGCAGCTTGCAGACAAACAGCCTTGAGGCCCTGGAGGTAATGGATTAACAGGAATCTCAGGGTCTCCTGGGGACTGAGGAAAGAACAAACCGTCAGGCACTACCGAAGGTGGGAGTCTGAGGGGCCTAGATAATAAGACAAAAGAGGGCACAGACAGGCTCTGATTAAAAGCCTAAACTCACCAGTCTTCATTGGGTATTGGGGAGTATTACTTGCCTCTGTGTCTCCTTGGCTGGCTCTACAGATACAGTGTTAGCGGACCACTCTGGGTTCTGGATTTCTAGGTTCTTGGTTTCATCATAAGAAAGAATTCAGAGATGTGTCAGTTTAATAAGGTTAGTAACAAGAGTTTATTAAGAAACAAGAAAAAGGAAAAGTATACACCTAAGACATAGGTGTGGGTGTGCTACAGGGTAAGATGTGCCTCCCATATCATTTAAGATCTATGGTGCTCTTTGATTTTCAAACTTTGTACATACTATTCCTGATTTTAAAAAAAAGAAAACATAAATAACTCACTTTAATTACAAAAGTCTCATTTGTTGAAATGACAATTCTTTCCCCATTGAATTCTCTTGGCACCCATGTTGAAAATTAATTGGCCATGGATGTATAGATTTATTTCTGGACTCTTGATGTCTATCCTCATTCCAGTACTACACTGTAGCAGTTTGATATTGTTTATGAATTCCAAAAATAGATATTGGATTATTTTTGTAAATTGGTCTGTTCCTCTGGGCATATTAGATTATATTGGATTCAGAGGTTTCACTTTTACTTAATTAAATAATGATTAAGGTTTTGATTGGTCCATGTCAGTAGGACATTGAGTTCCTGTCCCCTTGGTGGGTGGGGACTCAGAGAGAAACCACACCACAGAAAAGGGAGGTTGGAATTTTAATGCAGGAGCCTGTAAATACACAGAGAAGTAAATACACAGAGAAGCAGATACATGAGGAAAGAGAGAAGGCTCCCTTAGACATGGCAGAGGCCCTGGGAAGGGAGATGAGCCGTTTGCCTGATAGTTTACTGCTGACCTTGTGAAGAGACCAGAGCAGATGAACCCAGAGAAGAATGAGCCTGGTGAGAGAAGAGACTTATGCTAGCCTACAGCTGATATTGGAAGAAGCTGGGTCCACAGAGCCTTAAGATGAAGAGGGAGACTGAACCCTTGCAGACGCTGGCAGCCATCTTGCTCCAACATGTAGCAACAGACTTGGGTGAGAGAAGTAACTTACCCTTTATGGCCTTGTGATTGTAAGCTTCTACCCCAAATAAATATGCTTTATAAAAGCCAACAGATTTCTGGTACTTTGAATCAGCACCCTTTTGGCTGACTAATACACACACTATCTTGATGGTACTGCTTTGTATTAAGTTTTGAAAATGAGGAGTATGATTCATCAAATTTTGTTCTTTTTCAAGGCTCTTTTGGCTATACATATAGAAATAGAGAATTTCTATATGAATTTTAGAATGAGCTTATTGATTTCTGCAAAAAAAGCAATCTGAGATTTTGCTGGAATCTGTAGATTGATTTTATGAATATTGTCATGTTGACAATATTAGGTTTTCAGATTCATGAATATGCAATGGCTTTTCATTTATTTAGATCTTTAAATACATTCAACAATGCTTTAAAAAATTTTAAGTGGAGAAGTTGTAGGTCTACAGGAAAATCATATAAAAATACTGCATTCCCATATACCCTCCCCTATTATTAACACTTTGCATTATTTTGGTACCTTTGTTACAACTGATAAAAGAATATTATGATTGTAGTGTTACATTACATATTTACATCCATTGTTTACATTAGGATATATATTTTTCCAATATACCACCCTATTATTAACACCCTGCCTTAGTGTGGTACATTTGTTATAATTATTTTAAAAATTTTAATAATTATATTATTAACTATATTCCATCATTTAAATTGGGTTCACTGTGTAATAGAGTCTTATGTTTTCTCTTTTAAATTTTACTTTAGTAACATATATACAACCTAAATATTTTCCTTTAATCACCCTCACACTTATAATTCAGTGCTGTTAATGACACTCATAATGTTGTGCAATCATTACCACTATCCATATCAAAATTTTGTAATCAAACCAAATAGAAATTCTATATGAATTAAGCATTAGCTCTCCATTCCCTACACTCAACCCAAACCCTGGTAACCTATACTCTAGATTCTATCTCTGAATTTGCTTATCCTAATTATTTCATATCAGTAAGATCATACAATATTTGTCCTTTTGTGTATGGCTTATTTCACTCAACATAATGTCCTCAAGGTTCACCCATGTTGTTGCGTACATCAAGACTTCATTCATTTTTCAGCCGAATAATATTCCATTGTATGTATATACCACATTTTGTTTATCCATTCATTGTTTGTTGGACACTTGGGTTGCTTTCATCTGGGCAATTATGAATAATGCTGCCCTGACCATCGTTGTACAAATATCTGTTCAATTCCCAGCTTTCAATTCTTTTGGATATATAATTAGTATAGGGATTGCCTGATCATATGGTAATTCCATACTTAGCTTTCTAAGGAACTGCCAAACTTTCTTCCACAGAGGTTGCACCATTTTACATTTCCACCAGCAATGAATGAGTATTCCTATTTCTCCACATTCTCTCCAACACTGGTGATTATCTATTATTTTTTAAAAATAGTACCCAATCTAGTGAGTGTGAAATGGTATCTCATTGTGGTTTTTATTAGAATTTCCCTAATAGCTAGTACTGTTAGGCATCTTTTCAAGTGAATTTTAAAAAGCCATTTGTATGTCATCTTTAGAGAAATGTCTATTCAACTCTTTTTCTCATTTTTAATTGGGTTGTTTGTCTTTTTATTTTTGAGTTTCTTTAAATGTTATGGATATTAAACCCTTATCAGATATGTGGTTTCTAAATATTTTCTCCCATTGAGTAGATTGTCTTTTTCACTTTCATGATAAAGTCCCTTGATGGCCAAAAGTTTTCATTGTGATGATGTCCCATTTATCTTTTCTTTCTTCTGTTGCTTGTGTGTGATGCAAAGGCTAAGAAACTATTGCCTAGCACAGTATCCTGAAGATGCATCCCTATATTTTCTTCTAGGAGCTTTATACTCCTGGTTCTTACATTAAATTCTTTGATCCATTTTGAGTTAATTTTTGTATATGGTGTGACATAGGGGTTCTCATTTCTTTCTTTCTTTTTTTATTTTTATTTTTTGCATATGGATATCTAGTTCTCCCAGCACCATTTGTTGAAGAGAGTATTCTTCTCCACTTGAGTGGACTTGATATCCTTGTAAAATAGATATTACAGTCTATTTCTGAATTCTCAATTCTATTCCATTGATCTATATATCTATCATTTTCCAGTACTATGCTGTTTTGACCACTGTAGCTTTGTAATGAGCTTTAGAGTCAGGAAGTGTGAGTCTTCCAACTTTGTTCTTCTTTTTCAAGATGATTTTTGGCTATTTGGGGTCTCTTACCTTTCCAAATAAATTTGATGATTGGCTTTTCCATTTCTGCAAAGTAGACTGTTGGAATTTTGATTGGGCTTGCATTGACTCTAAATCAATTTGGGTAGAATTGACATCTTAATAATATTTAGTTTTCTAGTCCATGAACATGGAATGCCCTCACATTTATTTAGGTCTTCTCTGATTTCTTTTAGCAATGTTTTGAAGTTCTCCTTGTACAAGTCCTTTACATCCTGGGTTAAGTTTACGTCTATATATTTGACTGTCTCCATTGTTATTGCAAATGTTTTTTCTTTTCTTGATTTCCTCCTCATATTGCTCATTACTAATGTATAGAAACAATACTGATTTCTCTGTGTTGATCTTATACCCCACCACTTTGCTGAATTCATTTATTTGTTCTAGTAGCTTTGTTGTAGATTTTTGGGACTTTATATATATAAGATCATGTCATCTGCAAACTCTGAAAGTTTTACTTCTTCGTTTTCAATTTGGATACATTTTATTTGTTTTTCTTGCCCAGCTGCTCTGGCTAGAACTTCCAGTTCAATGCTGAATAACAGTGGTGACAGTGGGCATCCTTGTTTATTCCAGATTTCAGAGGGAAAGTTCTAAGTTTTTCACCATTGAGCATATTAGCTGAGGGTTTTTCATATGTGCCCTTTATCATGATGAAGAAGTTTCCTTCTATTCTTATTTTTATAAGAGTTTTTTTATTTTATTTTTTTATTTTTATTTAGAAAGGATGCTGGATTGTGTCAAATGCCTTTTCTGCATCAATAGAGATGATTATGTAGCTCCCCCCTCATTTTGTTAATGTGATGTATTACATTAATTGATTTTCTCATGTTGAATTGCCCTTGCATACCTGGGATAAAACCCACTTAATCATGGTGTATAATTATTTTAATGTACTGTGAGATTCAATTTGCAAATATTTTGTTGAGGATTTTTACATCTATATTCATAACAGAAATTGATTGGTAGTTTTCTTTTTTTGTAGTATCTTTACCTGGCTTTGGTTTAGGATGATGTTGGCTTCATAGAATTAGTTAGGTAGTGTTCCCATCTATTCAATTTTTGAGAAAAGTTTGAGTGGGATTGGTGTTACTTCTCTTGGAATAATTGGTAGAAGTCTTCTAGTCTTGGGCTTTTTTTGTTGGGAGGTGTTTGATGGTTGATACAATCTATTTGTAATTGGTTTGTTGAGGTCTTCTATTTCTTTAGAGTCAGTGTATTTCACGCATTTTAGGAATTTGCACATTTCACCTAGGTTGTCTAGTTTATTGACATACAGATATTCATAGTATCCTGTTATGATCTTTTTTATTTCTGTGGGGTCAGTAGTAATGTTCCCTCTCTCATTTCTGATTTTATTTATGTGCGTCTTCTCTTTTTTTTTCTTTGTCATTCTAGCTAAGACTCTGTCAATTTTATTGATCTTTTCAAAGAACCAACTTTTGGTTTTGTTAGTCCTTTCTATTGTAATGTATTGTAATGCTGTTTATGTGACCATGGGATATTTACTAAGATATACCATCTCCTGGGCCATAAAACAAACCTCAACACATTAAAAAGAATTGAAAACAATGCACAGTGTGTTTTCCAACCATACTGGAATCAAAGTAGAAATCAATAACAGAAAGATTTCAGGAAAATCTCTAAACACTTGAAAACTAAACAACTCATTTTTGAATAATTCACTTGTCAAAGAAGAAGTCTGAAGAGAAATAAAAGTACATTAACTTGAATGAAAACTAAAAATAGGACATAAAGTTTGTAGGACATAGCTAAAGCAGTGTTTAGAGGAAAATTTATAGCAATAAATGTACACATGGGAAAAGGAAAGACTTCATATTAATATTGTAAACTCTTTAAGGACCTACAAAAAGAAGAATAAAATAAACTCAAAGAAACCAGAAGGAAGGAAATAATAAAGATAAGAACAGTCATCAGTAAAATTGAAACAAATAGAAATAGAGAAAATAAATGAAACAAAGAGCTCATTCTTTGAAAAGATCAATAAAACTGGCAAGACTAACAAAGAAAAAAAGAGAAAAGATACAAATTACCAGTTCCAGGAATGGGTTATCACCACAGAACCTGCAGATATCAGAAGGATAATAGGGGAATACTATGAATAACTCTACATACATAAAATTGACAACTTTGATGAAATAGACCAATTGTCAAAAACCAACAAACTATCACAAATCAATCAATATGAAGCAGATAACTTGAAAAGACCTGTAGCTATTAAGAAAATTGAATTCGTATTTTAAAACTCTCTAAAAGGAATTTCCAGACCTAGATGCTTTCACTGGAGTACTCTACTAAACATTTTAAGAAGAATTAATACCAATTTTAAATAATCTCTTCTAGAAAAAGGTAGTGGAGGGAACACTTCCAAATTCATTTTAAAGGGTTTTTAAAAAAAAAATTTTTTTTACCATTATACTTAAACCAAACAGAGACAATAGGAAAAAAAAGGAAAAATAAGAAAGGAGGAAAGAAAGAAAGGAAGGAAGGAAGGAAGGAAGGAAGGAAGGAAGGAAGGAAGGAAGGAAGGAAGGAAGGAAGGAAGGAAGGAAAAGAAAAGAAAGGAAAGGGAAATTACAGACAAATATTCCCCATGAATATAAATGCAAAAATTCTTAAAAATATTAGCAAATATAATTCAGCAATATACATACAGAACTGTATACCACAGACAAGTGGAGTTGTTTCCGGGGATGCAAGACTGCATCAATATTTGAAACTCAAACAATTGAATCCAACATGTCATCAGGCTAAACAAGAAAATCATATCAATCAGTGCTGCAAAAGCATTTGACAAAATCAAACACTCATTCATTAAGAAAACTCTCAGCAAACTAGGAATAGAGGGGAATTTCCTCACCTTGATAAAGAACATCTACAAATCTTACTGCTAATGTTATACTCAATGGCAAAAGAATGAATGCAGGGCTTTTCCCCTCAGGTGGGGAACGAGGCAAGAATGTCTACTCTTTTTTTTTTTTTAATATATTTTTTATTTTTTCTAAAAGATACCTAGATTACATAAAATGTTACATAAAAAAAGTATAAGGGATTCCCATGCCCCACTCCCCATACCTTCCACTTTTCTCCACTTTAACAACTTCTTTCATTAGTATGGTACATTCATTGCAATTGATGAGCACATTTTGGAGCATTACCACCAAGGATGGATTATAGTTTACATTGTAGGTTACACTCTCCCCCACTCAATTCTGTAGGTTATGGAAGGATATGTAATGGCCTATATCTGTCATTGCAATGTCATTCAGGACAATTCCATGTCCTGAAAGTGCCCCCATATTACATCTTTTTCCCTCTACTCTTACAACCCTGTATTAGTCAGGGTTCTCTCGGGAAACAGAATCAACAGGAGGTATCTGTCAATAATATGAGATTTTATAAGAGTCTCTCATGTGACCATGGGGGTGCACAAGTCCAGGTTCTGTAGGCAGGCTGCAAACCAGGGGCTCCGATGAAAGTCCAATGAAAGGTCCTTGATGAGTTTCTGGGAGAAGTTGGCTGTCCAAAGATGAGCTGGGAATTCTCTCTGAATGTTGAAATCACTTCCCCTTTTAAGGCATTCAACTGATTGGATAAAAGTGTCACCCATTGCTGATTCAATCTCCCTGATTGATGCAGATGTAATCAGCCATCCATGCAGAAAACTCACTGGTGATCAAAGTCCATAAATGCTCTTGTATTACAATTAGCCCAGTGCTTGCTGGACCTAACACCTGGACACAATTACCTAGCCGAGTTGACACATTAGCCTAACATCACAGTCCACCCCTTGTCAACTTGGCAACCATACACATTACCCTGAACCATACTTGGTCTCTAAGTAAAAACAATAACAGACAAGCATACATATATATTTCTGCCCAACAATGTTCAACTCCCCTGTGTACAACCGGAAATGCATTAATTTCCCACAGAATAGGGTGCAAGTCCTTGGGTAATATTCACTCTTAAACTTGACATCCTTAAATATTCTGACATGAAATTAATACAACTTTTCATATGGTAGGGGAAAAGGTTGGGGAAGAAAACAAAGAAGTTTGTTTTGTGTACATATACAATCATACGCAAAATGAAACAAGGAAGAAGGTTCATGACTATTACAGTCCTCGTTTCTGTAACTGGTCACGTGGTCGAAGTTCATGTTTATCACTACCTTCTTTCACTACCTATTCCTTCAGCAAGCACTTCAGCTGGCCATGGTTCTTTGCTTGGTGGGGTGACCCAAACTTTCATTCCTGAAGATTCTGGGCCATTGTTAGTCCTGCTTGATTTGGTTTATTGCAGTTTTCCATAGATTTTAATCACAGGGCATGGCAGTACTAGGAGATGCCCTAGATGATCGTTTGCATTCCAGGCAACTCTTCTTTACCCCCATTATATAGATGTAGTCCTATTTCCCCTAGATAGTCAGGATCAATCTCCCCAGCCAGTACAGCAATTCCCTTCTTTGCCTGTTGATTCACAGGTAAGAGGAGCCCAAAGTGGCTGGTTCCATTAACTTCCAGTTCAATGGAATCATTGTGATGTTCCCTGGTGGCAGCATTCCTCCTTTTGGGACTAAAACCTGTAGATCAGCAGAGCTTAAGGTTGCAGGGACAGGAAGCAAAAATTTTCTTGTGGGTCATTAGGGGTAATAGTGAGTGGTGCCACTCCCATTTTCACCCCTTGATTCCTGGACCCATGAATCCTGGTTATGGGAGAAACAGCACCATAGAGAGGAGGCTGATTTAGAGCATACACAGCCTGTTGGAGAACATTGCCCCAGCCCTTCAAGGTATTGCCACCTAGTTGGTGCCTAATTGAGTCTTCAAATGGCCATTCCATTGTTTTATTAATCCAGCTGCTTCAGGGTGATGGGGAACATGGTAAGACCAGTGAATTCCATGGGCATGTGCCCATTCCCGCACATCATTTGCTGTGAAATGGGTTCCTTGATCAGAAGCAATGCTGTGTGGAGTGCCATGGCGATAGATAAGACATTCTGTAAGTCCACAGATAGTAGTTTTGGAAGAAGCATTGCGTGCCGGAAATGCAAACCCATATCCAGAGTATGCATCTATACCAGTTAAACCAAATTGCTTCCCCTTCCATGGTGGAAGTGGCCCAATATAGTCAACCTGCCACGAGGTAGCAGGCTGGTCACCTCGAGGAATGGTGCCATATTGGGGGCTGAGTGTGGGTCTCTGCTGCTGGCAGATTGGGCATTCAGCAGTGGCTGTAGCCAAGTCAGCCTTGGTGAGGGGAAGTCCATGTTGCTGAGCCCATGCCTAACCTCTATCCCTACCTCCATGGGCACTTTGTTCTTGAGCCCATTGGGTAATGACAGGAGTGACTGGGGAAAGAGGCTGAGCATTAGCCACAGAGCAGGTCATCTTATCCACTTGATTATTAAACTCTTCCTCTGCCAAAGTCACCCTCTGGTGAGCATTCACATGGGACACAAATATGTTCATGTTTTTTGCCCACTCAGAAAGATCTATCCACATACCTCTTTCCCAGACCACCTTGTCACCAATTTTCCAATCATGCTCCTTCCAAGTCCCTGACCATCCAACCAAACCATTGGCAACAGTCCATGAACCAGTGTACAAATGCACCTCTGGCCATTTCTTCTTCCAAGCAAAATGAACAACTAGGTGCACTGCTCAAAGTTCTGCCCACTGGGAGGATTTTCCCTCACCACTATCCTTCAAGGATGTCCCAGAAAAGGGCTGCCAGTGTTGCAGCTGTCCACTTTTGGGTGTACCTGTATATCTTGCAGAACCATCTGTAAACCAGGCCCGAGTTTTCTCATCCTCAGTCAACTGATTGTAAGGGACTCCCCAAGAGGCCAAAACTGTGGGCTGGGAAAGGAGAAGGTAACATGGCAGGGGCATTTGGGCTACTTCCTCATGTAACTTACTTGTGCCTTCAAGACCTGCTTAAGCCCTATCTTGTATATACCACTTCCACTTTATTATGGAGTGCTTCTGTGCACACCCAACTTTATGGTTTGGTGGGTCAGACAATACCCAGCTTATGATAGGCAACTCAGGTCTCATGGTAACTTGGTGGCCCATGGTTAAACGTTCAGTCTTTACTAAGGCCCAGTAGCAAGCCAAAAGCTACTTCTCAAAAGGAGAGTAGTTATCTGCAGAGGATGGCAAGGCTTTGTTCCAAAAGCCTAAGGGTCTGCATTGTGATTCCCCTATAGGGGCTTGCCAAAGGCTCCAGACAGCATCTCTATTTGCCACTGAAACTTCCAGCACCATTGGATCTGCTGGATCATATGGTCCAAGTGGTAGTGCAGTTTGCACAGCAGCCTGGACCTGTCGCAGGACCATCGGTTGGTCCTTGTTTGAGCCAGCCACCCAAACAACTGTTAGAGCCCTTTCTAACCCCTCGAGCTACAATGTTGAATCCAGAATTTCTGCTTAGTGGGCCATATCAATAAATTCCACCTGATCCAACTTTATATTCCTTCCACCATTATCCCATACACTTAGTATTCATTCCCACACACATTCCCCTGATTTCTGTCTATATAAGTTGGAAAACTCATGCAGTTCTTTCAGAGTATAATGTACTTCCTCATTGGTCACACTTTGTATTTCACCTTTGGGTGCTTGTTGTGATTTTAGTCTAGTAATGGGTCTCGAAGACAAGAAGGATGGGATGTGTGGTTAAGAAGGATTAGAGATGTCTTGCAGGCTACTGACCTCAGGGCATTCCTTTGCATTTTCTTCTGGTGAGACAGGATTAATCTCTTCAGGCAGGGGTTGGAGGGCAGATTCCTCAGGGCAGACTAGAAGTTGGGCAATGCATGCTGGAGTTTGGCTGGTACCTGCCTCTTGGCTGGGAGGAGGTCTGGACTCCCTGGGGCAGGCTGAATGCTGGATGATACAAAGTTGACAAGGTTGGGTCTCCACAGGGCAGGCCATCACAGATTTATCTGGTAAAGTCTCAGCAGAATTTAGGGTTCCAATGTCTCCACCAATATTATCACCATCCCATATGTCTCCATCCCAATCCCTGGGATTCCACTCCTTTCCAATCAATGCCTTCACTTTAATTGCAGAAACCCTATGAGGTTGAGATTTTAGTTTCCTCTGTAATTCTGCTACTTGTACAATGAGAGTCTGGGTTTGGTTTGATTCTCAGATGTCTCAAGTCTGTGGCTACAGGAGACAAGATTTTCTTTCAAGGCACACATAGAAACTTTCATATCACTCATGCGGCATTTAAGTTTCAAATTTGAAGACTTCATCTCATCTCTTTCTTTTGTAACTGTATCCAGAGTATCCAGGAGGAGCCAGCCAACATCATTATACTTCTTGACTCCACAAAATTCTGTTGGGTGTTGAAAACACTGTCACCCAGATCCTTGCTTCTTATAAGCATGGATGTAGGGGAATCCAGTGATGCTATTTTGCTTATCTCTATTGCCAGCTCATGCCATGGACTGTTAGCAACCTCTTCATTATTGGAAAGGGAGTCATTAGTACCCTTGAGTCCAATTAGTGTAGAGAGGCAATTGCAAAACTCCTAGAACCACCTCAGACATCCCATGTTTAAGACTTTGTTCCTCAAGAACCACTCCCAGTACCAAGCTGTGTTAGTCAGGGTTCTCTTGGGAAACAGAATCAACAGGAGATATCTGTCAATAATATGAGATTTTATAAGAGTCTCTCATGTGACCATGGGGATGCACAAGTCCAGGTTCCGCAGGCAGGCTGCAAGCCAGGGGCTCCGATGAAAGTCCAATGAAAGGTCCTTGATGAGTTTCTGGGAGAAGTTGGCTGTCCAAAGACGAGCTGGGAAATTCTCTATGAATATTGAAATCAATTCCCCTTTTAAAGTATTCAACTGATTGGATAAAAGCGGCACCCATTGCTGATGCAATCTCCCTGATTGATGCAGATGTAATCAGCCATCCATGCAGTAAACTCACTAGTGATCGAAGTCCATAAATGCTCTTGTATTACAATTAGCCCAGTGCTTGCTGGACCTAACGCCTGGACACAATTACCTGAACGAGTTGACACATTAGTCTAACCATCACAAGCCCTTATTCTACATAGACCTGGAAGTTAAGTCCACCACAATAAGGCAAAAATAGGAAATATAAGGCATATGAATCAGAAAGGAAAAAATAAAACTGTCCTTATTTGCAAGATAACCTGATTGTCTACACAGAAAATTCAAAAGAATTAACAATAAAACTCCTGGAACTATGCAGTGAGTCCCTCAAGGCCTCAGGATAAAACATAAAAATACTATTGTATTTCTATATACTTGAATTAACCTGTGGACATCAAAATAAAATATATAGCACCACTTACAATCACTCAGAGTAAAAACGATATACTTAGGTGTAAGTTTAAATATAACATGCACAGGACTAATATGCTGAAAACTACACAATGCTGATGAATAAAATATATATAAATATATTTTAAGAGGTGCTTAGATTACCCAAAATATTACACGGAACCCACTGGGATTCCCATGTTGCCCACCTCCCACACCTCCCACCACATCCCACACAAACATCTCCCACAAGTGTGGCCCACCACCCTCAATGGACTTACACATCCTGGGGCCTTGCCACCAACCATAGACCACAGTTCACATCGTAGACCACACTCTCTCCCACTCAGTTCTGAGTGGTGTGTGCTGATTTAAAATGGCCTACATCTGTTCCACAATGGTACTCAGGACAACCTCCAAATCCCAACGAAGCCCCTGTATTTCAACTGCTTGTCCCCTCCCTGCCCCAAAAGTGTCAAGTGGCCACTGGCTCCACCTCATTGTTATAATTTCTTCCATTGCTAGAATCACCATATGTGAACAAGAGAATACCATCAAGTCCACTCTAGTCCATAGTTCTTCCCCCAATCCTGAGGGGACTGGTGTGGTGATGTCCACTCCACCTCCAAGTGAGAGAGGGCTTATATTCCATGGATATGGTGGGTGGGATGATTATCCTAAAATTTGTATGAAAAGGCAAAGGAAGTAGAATAGCTAAGACAATTTTGAAAAGGGAGAAGCCTACCTGATTTCAAGATTCATCGATACATGAATCAAGTCAGTGCTCTATTGGGAGATAGATACCCATGTATGTCAAAGGACCAAAATGGAGAACCAGGAAATATAACTACACAAATAGGCCCACCTGATTTTTGCCAAATGTGCAAAAGCAATTCAATGGAGGAATTATAGACTTTTCTATAAAAAGTGCTAAAGCAATTGGACATCTATAAGCAAAAAATGAATGTCAATGTAAGTGTCACACCTTATATAAAAATTAACTCAAACTAGATCACGGACATAAATTTAAAACTTAAAACTTTAAAACTTTTAGGTAAGAACCATAGGAGAAATTTTTAGGATCTAGGGGTAGGCAAAGAATTCTTAGACTTGACACCAAAAGCATGATCCATAAAAGGAAAAAATGATAAATTGGACTTTTGCTGTGTGAAAGACACTCTTAAGAGGATGACAAGACAAGCTAAAGACTGGGTGAAAATATTTGCAAACCACACATCTGATGAAAGAATAATATCTAGAATATATATAAAGAACTCTCAAAAATTGAACAATAAAAAACCAACAAAAGTCCACAATTAGAATATGGGCAGAAGACATGAAAAGATATTTCACAAAAAGGGTATATAGATGGCAAATAAGAACATGAAAAGATATTCAACATCATATACTATTAGGTAAGTTCAAAGTAAGACCACAGTGAGATATCACTACATACCTATCAGAATGGATAAGCTAAAAAATAGTGACAACAGCATGTTCTGGTGAGAATGTAGAGAAACTGGATCACTCATACATTGCTCTTGGGGATGCAAAATGGCACAGCCACTCTGGAAAACAGTTTAACAGGGCTTCTTATAAAACAAAATATACAGCTGCAATACAACCCAGCAATTGCCCTCCCAGAAATTTATCCCAGGGGAATGAAGACTTATGTTTACATGTACATGCATGTGGGTAGCAGCTGTATTTGTAGAAGCTAAAACCTGAAAACAACCTAGGTGTGAATGGTTACACAAACTACAGAACATCCATATGTGGCAGTTTGAGATTATTTATAAACTGCAAAAAAAGAAATATTGATTATGTTTGTAAACCTGGTCAGTTTCTCTGGGTGTGATCCCTTTAGTTATGTTAGATTCAGTTGAGATGTCTGATTGAATTATATTAATATTAGGGCTTTAATTCAACCATGACATTAGAGTGCAACTCAGTGTTGAGTCCCAGCCCCCTTGGGCTGATAAACAGAATCTCACACAGAAGTAGACACAGAGGAGAAGAACACAGACAGCTCATTAGACACAGCAGAGGCCCTGGAAAGAGAGATAAGCCTGATAGTCTCCAGCTGACCTTGTGAAGGGAACAGAGCAACTGAGCCCAGAAAGAATTGAGCTTTGGGAAGAGAGCCTACAGCTGAGATAGGAAGAAGCTGGGACCAAAGAGACTTAAGAGGAAGAAGGAAGGCTGAATCTTCACAGACATTGCCTGCCACTTGCGTCAACACTTGGCAACAGACTTTGGGTGAGAAAGTACCTCTTATGGTACCTTGAGTTGGACTCTTTAGGACCTTGTAACTGTAAGTTTCTACCCCAAATAAATACCCCTTATAAAAGCCAACAGATTTTTGATACTTTGCATCAGCACCCCTTTGGCTAATGAATACATCATAGTATGGAAATCTAATCAGCAATAAAGAAAGGAACAAACTGGACACATGCAACAACATGATTAGTCTACAGGAAATTATGATGAGCGAAAAAAGCCAATTCCAAAGTGTTTCATACTATATGATTACACTTGTGCTACATTCTTGAAACAACAAAGTTATAGAGCTAGACACCAGATTAGTGGTTGCCAGGGTTGAGGAAGGAAGTGGATGTGGCTGTAAAAGGGCAACAGGAGGGACTCCTGTGATGATGGGATGTTCTGTAAACTGACTATAAAAATGTCAAAATACTGGTCAATATTTTTCTATAGTTTTGTAAGATATTACCACTGGGGGACCCTGGGTAAAAGGAATACAGGAGATCTCTGTTTTATTTTTTACAATTGCTTGTGAATTTATGAGTGTCTCAAAATAAAAAGTAAAAAAATGATACTCTTTGAGCTGCATGAACTGCGTATTTATTTACTCTCGTACTCAAGGGCAATGTTTTTTTTTAAAGTGCAACTATAACATGTGGGAATAGTACAAAATGAGAAGAGCTGGGTGGAGAGCTGATGTGCCCATGTAATCTGAACCTCTGAATTTGCTGATCATCCCAGACACGTATGAAGCAGCAGAATCCTCATCCTTGGTGTTCTTGCGCCCTAGTCACACAAGTGTTGTCAGAAATGTCAGTTGGAAAATGCTGTGTGGGATGCATTCACACGCTCTATGGCATCACCTGAGAGATTTGTTTTGCTATTCCAGCACCTGGCCTTGATGGTCTTATGTGAGAGTGGGTGAATTCCACCCCACTGGAGAACCATAGGTGTGTGTGTGTATGTGTGTCTCACTGGGCTCCAGAGCTGAAGTGCTTTGGAGCATGGGGAGGAGAGGTCTTTAAAGAGTAATTTGTGTCTATTGCTTCATGGAGACAGTGAATTCACCGCTCAATAGTTCAGCTTTCAGTATTTTCTTTCTTTTTCCTAATACAATTAAAATACATTGATTTTTAAGGCTATATAACCACATGGCAGTTAATGCTATCATTGGGCAGATGTTTTCTAAATGTGTCATGGGTGGGTGCTGGAGTATATAATACTGCACCTTGTCAAAATAATTGCTCCTTAGCCATTTAGGGGATATACTCCAGGCATGCACCCAAAGAACCCTATGTTCAGCTGTGCTCATGCTGTGTCTAGTGGGAGACCTGTCCTGTGCATTTTGGGGGCTCAGATGGTGTCCTGGGAGGAAAAGGCAACCACAGGAGCCCAGCAGGACAGAGTCCCTTCAGATGACCAAGAAGCATCACAGAGACCAGTGAGAAATCCATGCAGGGTGAGTCTAATGCCTCCAAAGTATCCTTTATCCTGGACAGGTGAGCCACACAGGCTGATGTGTGGGGAGAGAACAATTCACTGGACAGCCATAGCTTCCATGCCTTCTTCTCCTGATTAGAGGTATTGCAAGCATCCAGAGAGTACTGATTGTGCCCTCCCCCCTCCTCCCTGCCCCCAGCACATCAGGGTCAGCCCAAGTGCCAAAAGCACAGTAGCAAAATTAGTGTGCAGAGAAGGAGCTTGTGTTTCCACCTTTTGTGTCACATGGAAACCCCAAAGGGTTTCGTGGGTTGCGTTGATGGGAGTGAATGAGGCTCCTGTTACTTTACATTGCGTTTGTTTTATTACAATAAGGTGCAGGCTCTGTCCACGAGCAGGCAGCAGAGTGTGATGGGGAAACCCAGGCTCTGGGGTCAGGGAGAGTGGGTCTTTGAATTGGGGTGTCCAGCTACTCTCTGCCTGGTTTGGGGGGAATTGGTTAGCATTGCTGACCCATAAATTAGGACTATTAGCACATAATACCTTTATGAGATGTTTGCAAAGTCTGTGTAAACATGCCCAACATACAGACAGGTTCAATAAATATATACTGTTACTATTACTATGGGTCATTTAAAATTTTTCTTATTCTTTTATTTGAAAATTTGTGAGTTAACAAAACAATCATGCATACCATACAGTAGGTCATTTACTAAAATGTTGCAGGTTGGGAATAGAGGTTGGGGAGACTGGAGTATAGGGAAAGATTTGGTTGGAAGTAAAGCAACAAACAGATGCTCCTGTGCTTTGTGATTGCTGTGTTATTCTGCAAAGAGCACCAAGACAGAAGTCAGCATTCTTCCCCTTTTTCTGCACCTGGCACCTACCCTGCCCATTCCTCCCTGTACCAGGAGGGTAGGGAGTGCCTGAGGACACACAGTGAGCCCCATGTGGAGGGAGAGACGTTGCCTTATGTACAGGGCAGGGGCACAGACTCCTGCATCCAGTCCCCAACCAGGTTCTCTAATGGGTCACAAATGTACTACCCATTCCTGAGCACCAAGCCAGAATCTCCTTTTTTTTTTTTTTCTTTTTTCTTTTTTAAAGCTCCCAGGTTTTCCTCATGCACAAATAAATGTGGGAGCCATAGACTGCCTTAGGACTCACCCGGAGTTCACTGTCAACCTGAGAAAAGGTGCACATGCAGGACAGAAGCAGTCTCCCAGCCCCATGCCAGGTCTCCAGGTTTGTGGAGCTACTTCTCAAGCTGCCATTGAAGAAGCCATGTTTTAATGCAAGAGTATCCGCTGATAACTGAGGACTTTCTGAAGCACTGCGTGGGTGTGCTTTATATTCATTAATTAAATTATTTCATCTTCACATGAACCGTGGCAGGTAGATATTTGCATTCTTACTTTATGGAAACGGAGAGTCAGAGTTCATAAATAACTTTCTAAAACGGCATAAACCTAGATCTCTGTAGCCCTAAGCAGTGTTCTTTCCACTAACCACACTGCCAGGCACCAGGAAGGCGGGGGGATGTGGTCCCTCTTTCTAGGAAGCTGTCAGTTGATGTAGAAAAGACAGGCCTAACACTCATGGAACAATTAGCAGACAATTAAGAGTGAATCAATGTGGTATTGATTCTTGAGCACAAAGGGACAAGCACAGCATATAAATGTGTTCATATGGCTGATCTCTCTGGGTGCTTTGTACTAATTTACGGGGCTGGCGCAGTCTCCACAAGGAAAAATAAGCCAGAAAGTGTCCTTAGCCTGACAAGCTGTCTCGCGGTATTGACGCTTGTCTTGATGAGTGAGGAATGGAGGGCATGTTCCCCTGTCTTTATTCCCAGGTGGAGACGTGTGTCAGAAAGGGTCGGTCATTGCACTCGTCCCACCTGCTCTCAGGAAATGAAGGCGCGCCGGTGACAGCTGCAGGGAGGGCTGACAGCTCTGATCCACGCCAGTCCCGAGAAATAGCTGAGGTTAATTTGTAGATGACATCCCAATTTGATGGCATTTGAGACAGGAGAAGAGGAAGGACCATTTGCCTTATATGTGCTGCTGGTTTTGAAGCATTCCCCCCAAATATATATTTTCTAACTTGACCTATTTTTGAGACCAGAAAATAACCCTTGACAAGCATGCGAATAAAGAAGAGGAGAATGCTGTTAGGCTCAATTCCTATATCCTGCCATTCCAGGAAGAAGTGCTTCTCCCTCTGCCCTATTGTAGAACATAAAAGCTTTTTTCCCCTTTATACAATAGTCACAAAATATATTTGCATAGACAGATGAATATGTGCTGGATTTAATTAAAAATGCTAGGCACTCCTTTATTTTGATTATCTTATACAGCTCCTGCGTGTTTTTAGTTTTGCTCAGGCAAAATACCATGAAATGGGTTAATTTAAACAATGGGAATTTATTTGCTTATGGTTTTGAAGATAAAAGACAGTCCAAATCAAGGCATCATCAAGGAGATGCTTTCTCCCCAAAGACTGTGGTGTTCTGGGGCTGGCTTCTGGCAATTTTTGGCTCCTCTGCTACATGGAATCTCTCCCTTCTTTTCTGGGCTCTGTTTCTGGCTGCTCAGTCTGTGGCTTTCTCTCTCTTTGTCTGAATTTCATTCTTTTATAAAGGAGTCTAATAAAATAGGATTATGACCCATCCTGATTGAACTGGGCTATACCTTAACAGAAGTAATCTTATCAAAATGTCCAACTTACAATAGCTTCACATCCACAGGAATGGATTAACTTTAAGAACAAATTTTTCTAGGGTACAAACAGTTGCAAACGAACATACCATGTGAGGGAAATTTCTTGTAAAAGGCATTTTATAAGGGTAGAATTTTGTAAGTTATTTCTAATGGAGCCTCAATAAAACTAACATCTATTGCCCCTGGAAAGCAAAAGTGGAACAAGACCTCTTCTACCTCCTGCTTAGCTCAACTTACAGCTGTGTCTACCTTCTACCAAAATATTCAGATGAAAAATTTAAAGGCCAGGCCAATTTTCAGAGTTTCCTAAGCAGCCAAGTTAGTGATCCCTGATACTAGGTGGTTAAACATTCATGATGATGAATATTTGAGATGGTCCCAGGACAGCGGTCTTTTTTTGTTCATTGCCTCTCTTCTCTTAGAACCATTCATTCTTTAGGGCTATCTGTGTTCTTTTGCTGGAATCAACACCTGGGGGCAGCTGGATGTCCCCCACACCAGCTCCTATTGTCCTCTGCTCTCCTGAATTTACTCCCCACAGCTCTATAAGCCATTGTCCTTTCCTTTATTCTTTCATTCAGTGGTCCCAGGTGTTGCAGTGGATTCTATGTTCTCTGAGACATTTTTCTTCCAATTCCTTCATCTTAGTTAATCTGGTTTCCTCCATGAGACTGCCTTCCACTAGGGGCAGCACCCTGTACACCCTGAGGAGACTCTAGCAGAGGCACCATTTGCCTGACCCCAGCTGTGGTCCTCAGAAATGTGATGCAATTTTCACTGTGGGTGTGAACCCATTTGTACATAGGATCTTTAAAGATGTTTTTATTAAAGCATGGACTCATTTGTGAATAGGATCTTTGAAGATCCAGTTTAGATGAGGCCAAATTGAATCAGGGTGGACCTTAATCCATGTGGTTGAAGTCCTTATAAGGATAGAGAATCTAGACAGAGTCACAGACAGAGACACAAACTGAGCAGGAGAAGTAGAAGCAAAAGGAGAAGCCATGTGATAGAGGCAGAGATGCAAGCCAAGGAACCTCAAAGATTGCAGCAAGTCAGTACCAGAATGCTACAGGCTCTGGGAAAAAGCACTGCCTGTTGAGATCTTGATTTTGGCTTTCTAGTCTCCAAAACCATGAAATAATAAATCCCTGTTGTTTAAGCCAACCCATCGCGTGACATTTATCATAGCATCCCTGGAAAACTAAGATATGGATAAAACATTTTAATTTATTAGTTCATTCTGAAAACATTTACTGGGTGGGTACTAGGTGCCAGGGATGATGTAAGGTTGTGTGGAGCCTGTTCTAGTCCTGATGTAGCTCGCAGTCTGATGGGGGAAAAGGAAAAATCACACTGGTGACATATAGGGCTCCGAGTTAGCCCTGAGGACAGCTGGGGGAGGTGAGGGGGCCGAAGATGCCCTTGACCTCCCTGAACCTAATGTCAGTGACATGGGTTCCAACCTGTAGAACCTCTCTAGGAGTAACAAGGCCAGTGCTGTCCTAGATGCTGGATTGCAAGTACAACTTGGATAGCCCCCTCCCTCCCCTGCACTGGCTGCTTTCATTCAGTGCTCATCTTCCAGGCCAGCTCCCACTTTCTGTGTTCTGTGTCAAGCTCATGATGCCATAGAGGAAGAGCTGGATTCCATAGAACTCCCATATCTGCAGGTGAGAAGACAGCAGTACCACCTGTAATAGCTGGTTGGCACCATGAATTAGGTCTTTTATGAGATATTTATGGGCTGCCAAGTGGGAAAGCCCATGAACCTGGTGACAGGATTGAAGTGCCATGAAGGGTTACCTGTGGGCTAAGTTATGGATCCTTTCATTCTTTATTCCCCATAGGACATGCATTATATTTAATAAAAATTTTGGTGTCACAACTTAAACATGTTTTTCTAAAGAAAAAATGTTCTCTATATTTTCAAAATTCATACTTGCTCTCAGTATCAATTCTCTGATACATAATAAAGTATTTTTTTTTTTTTGCTGAAAACGTTCAGGATATCAAACATTTATAAGGTTCTATTCTATTCCTATTTAACTAATATTCAATGAAATGTCACATTTTGGTAAAGGCTTTCTAACATTTGTTGTCATCTCTGGGTTTCTTTCCTATGATTTCTCCAACTACAATGAGTTTGATATATGGATGAAGCTTCTTAACCTTCAGAATGTTGACAGGAGTTTCTACTCTTGCTGAATTCATCGACATGGGTGAACTCAGTTAACTCTGACCTCTCAAAGGAAAACATCTATATTCCTACCACAGAGTGACATTGTCAAGTTTTTTCCTGGAATAGTTTCTATTATTTGTAATTAACTCTGAAATATTTTTCAAACTCATTCCATCTCATTTATATTTACTGGACATTTTCCTTGAAGGAAAAGAGTCTATCCACAGATTAAATAATTCGCTTTTTTTCTCTGTAATTGCTTTTTTGTTATTGATAAATTCAACTTGCCCTAAGTGTTTTTCTTTGCTTTCTATTATGCCATCAACTTTCAGTTCTTCTGGGTAACACTGGCTTAGGAATTCCTCCTTAATATCCATGGTGCTTCTCCTTACTCCAACTTAAAGATCACCTCTTTCTTGGTAATACAATGCCTTGACATTTATTCTTTTTATGTTGCTCTTGGAAAAGTGGAGAGAAGGGTGAATGAACATCTATCTTTTCTGAAATGAGGTTCAAGCCTTTCCTCATTGTGGTGATGCCTTCTGGATGAGGGGATAATGAGAAAGCCTTACTCATTCTGAGCAGGAGGATGAATTATTGGTTCAGACTGTACAAATCTAGGATCTGCTCCTTTCTAGTAGTTTTCTGCATTTGCTCTGAAGCTATGATGAGAAATTTCAGGTCAGAGGGGCTAATCTTTAGAGTGGGATTCCAGTTTCTGGGACCCCCTCCTTTTTACCTCACAAAAGCTGCATTGTTCTATGGGAGCTGGAACCCACTGCTCCCACTAGAGTTGGATCAGGTCCCTAAGCAGTCTGCAGATGAGATGCTACCAGATTTTTCTCTGTGGGGAATAGGATCCCTTCATTTTTGGGGCCATTGGAAAGCACCCCAGATGGCTGGAACACCCAGCATTCTGCTTCTGATCTTGAAACGCTTCCTTTGTTTACATAGTGTGCTTTATTCAAATTTTACTGTTCATGAAAAAGGTTGAGAAATACTGATTTATCTACCCTCCTGCTCAATGCAGGAAATCTGTTTAGGGCCCCGTTTTGACATGCCTCCCCACCCCTATCTGGTTGTTGAAACATACCTCTTTGTGGGGCATGACACCTCTGGTGCTCAGAAACATCTTCCTACTGAGCTCAAAGTTACTCCCTACATATTTTCCATTAGTCTTCATTCCTCTGGGAACAACACAAATAAGCCTAATTCTTACAAAAGTTTCAAATATGTAAATGTTTCAAGAAGAAACATTTTAATAATTATTTTGAAATTAGTATAGGCATATGCTAAAAATTTCAAACTGGTATAAATTACAAAAAGAAAAGTGTATGTCTCCATGTACACCCATAACATGCAGTTCTGCTCCCTAAATGTTCACAGTTTCTTGTGCATCCTTCCAGGAAAAGAGGTTTCATTCATATAATTACACATGTACATGTAAATGCTTTTAAAAATTTTAAAATGAAATCATATTGGGTACACTATTCTGTATATTGTTATTTATCTCTTTTTTTTATTGGCACATGTATGTTGGTATCAGTTAAGGTAGAATGAGGTGCTGTAACATAGAAACTGCCAAACTCAGTGGCTGAGCTCAATTGAAGTTAATTTGTTGTTCCTATTAAGTCCCAAAGTTCACGATAGGCAGACAACTCTCCTCTAAACAGTAGAGCTCTTTTCCACTGATGGTCCATCCACATTCAACTTCCAAGGTCATGGTGCTCATCTGGACCAAGATGAAAGGAAATGGCAGAGTGTGGACCACTGAATGGGGAAGGTTTCCCAGGAGCTCACATTTCATTGGTTAGAACTTAACCACATTGCCAAGCTCAACTCACAGGAAGCCTGGGAATGTGGTCCTGTCATATGTCCAGGAAAAAAGAGACTGGATGATGACCAGCTAGCAGTCTGGAATAGTCTTCCCTCCTGGCACCTTTGGAGATGGAAGTGAATACCATTTATCTGTAGAAAAGGAGGTTTCTGTGGGCCATGGAGTTACTGTACTAACTCAAAGAGAGGAATGGAGTGCACAGTTGCCTCCATCAAGTCTGGATGGGGCTCCCCTTGGCCCCTCCCAATATCCAGAAGATAAGGAATGTTTTGTGGCTGTGTGCATGGGGAAAACAAAAATAAAGACAAAAAAGAGTTTGGTGTTGGGCCAGAATTCTCTGCCAGATTGCCACCTTGTTCATTAACTAGTTTACTTTTAGAATAATGGATGCACACAGAAAAATTTAAAATGAGATAAAAGGGTATACAGTGGAAAACAAGACTCCTTCCCAGAAACCTAGTCATCCTTTGCCAAACTACCACTCTCACCAGTCCCTTGAGTAGCTTCCAGGATATGTGTATGGGTGTATGGATATATAAACATATGTATGTGTGTGTGTGTGTGTGTATATATATATATATGCATGTATGTATGTATATATATATATATTTGTGCATATATAAATTTTGTATACTTAAACTGTCCTTTTCTTTTAGATCTTGCACAGTGTTTTAGTTTCCTGGGCTGTTCAAGTAAATACCATGCAATGAGCTGGCTTAAACAATGGAAATTTAATGGCTTACAGTTTTGAGGTTAGAGAAAGGTCCAAATCAAGTCATATCAAGGCAATGCTTTCTCCCCAAGACCATGGTTTTCTGGGGCTGGCTGCTGGTGATCCCTGGTCCTTTGCTTGTCACATGGCAAGGAACATGGTGACATCTCCTGGTCTCTCCTTTCTCTTCTGGGTTTCATTGCTTCAGCTCTGGCTTCCTCTGGCTATCTCTCTCAGCTTTTGTGTGTTTTTCTCCCCATATTCATCCTGTATATAAAGGACTCCAGTAAGAGGATTAAAACCCACCCTGGGCCAGGCCTTACTGAAGTAACCTAATCAAAATGTTCACACCCATAGAAATAGACCCACTTTAAGAACATGAGCTTCTGGAGGTACCTACAGTCTCAAACTATCATAGAAGGTGAACATTATTTCATGTGTTTTTAAGCAATTTGCATTTCCTTTTTCTGAATACTTTGTACTCATAGTGACTTTTATATTTTTCTATTCAGCTGTTGACCTTTTTCTTAAGGATACCCTATAACACTTTTGAAAAAAACTTTTTATTGTGGTACCATTTATACAACTCAAAATTTCCCATTTTATCCACTTTTATGTATACAATTCAGTATTATTAATTGCATCCATAATATTATGTTACCATCACCAATATCCATTACCAAAGTTTTTTATCACCTCAAACAGAGGCCTTGCACCCATTAAATAATAACTTTCTCTTCACTCCCCACCACTGACCCCTGGTAACCTATAATCTACTATCTATTTCTATAAATTTGCTTCTTCTAGGTATTTCATAAAAGAAAGATAATGTAATATTTGTCTTTTTGGGTCTGTCTTTTTTCATTCAACCTGTTGGCTGCTATGTTCATCTATGTTGTAGCATGCACCAGAACTTCATTCCTTTTTATGACTAAATAATATTCCATATTATTGAATATATATTTTGTTTATCCTTTCATCAGTTGATGGCTATTTGTGTTGCTTCTACCTTTTGGCAATTGTGTGTAATGTTGCTATAAACATTGATGTATAAATCTCTGTCTAGAACACTTTTATGGTAAATAAATGAACAATTTTTTACATGGGTCATTTCTATTTTCCCCAAATTTGTTGTATTGTTTTTTTTTTTTTTACTTTGTTTATAGTATTGTTCCCATGCTTTCCATTTATTATTTATTTTTATTTATTTTTTATTCTGTCAAATTTTATTTATTGTCATAAATGCCTTAGTCACTTTTTAAAATTAAATTTATTTTTTTAAAAGAAACTTTAGATTACATAAATGTTACATAAAAAATACAGGGGATTCCCATATATCCCACTCCTTCTCCCCTCCCACACTTTCCCACATTAACAGCATCCTTCATTAGCGTGTACATTTGTTACAATTGATGAATACATTTTGAAGCATTGCCACTCACCGTGGATTATAGTTTACATTATAGTTTACACTCTGTCCCATGCAATTTTGTAAGTTATGACAAAACATGCAATGGCCTGTATCTGTCATTGCAACATAATGCAGGACAATTCCAATGTCCTGAAAATGCCCCATTTAATACTTATTTTTCCCTCTTCCTCCCCTCAGAAACTCTGGTGGCCACTCCACATCAATGATAAAAGTTCTTCCATTGCTAGAATAACAACAAGTCTATAGTAGAATAATAGTAAGTCTACATTAGTCCATTGTTCATTCACCCATCCTGAGGATATTAGAATGGTGATGCCCACTCTGCCTCTAATTGAGAAGGGACTTAGATCCCATGGGGCAGCCCATGCTTTTAAGAAATATGTTATCAAATTTTTACATTTTGGGTTATATGTCATTTGAAGAAATCTTTCTTCATACCAAGATTAAAAAATATATACTTCTTTATTATTTGTCTGTAATGTATATGGTTTCATTTTTTTTTAGTACTGAAATTCTTAAACATGTGGAATTTCCTTTCATGTAAGATGTGCATCCAAATTTGTTTTTTTTCAAAATTATCCTTACATCATTTTTGTAAATTTCCCATAATTAAGAAATACCTTTAGCATATTTGTATGTTAATTTGTTTGTGAGATAATTTCAAAATAAACTCCAAGGGATTACTTTTATTTTGGTTTATCCTTTCTGTGGAGGCTATCCTCTGACTCTCCCAAATAGCTGCTCAACAAGCTCTCTGTGACTGTATTCCCTCCTTGATAGGATAACCACACCTCAAGATGAACACAACTGCTGTGACTGCTTGTGAGATCCTGCCAATGCTGATGAACCAAAGCCCACAGTCAAGGGTTAGAGACATAGTGGGAAATTCATGGGTGTTATCTCCCAGATGGGCTTAACGATTGACAAATGCAGAGCTCATCCAAAAGAAATACAATCTTTACTCTTAAGATTTAAATCTATTTGAAGATATAAGCCATACATAAATACAAGTTCTCTCTCTCTCTCTCTCTCTTTCTCTCTCGGAATTGTGCCTGTAGACAAATGTTTTACTCCAAAAAACATAAGAAAAAGAAAGGTGAACTGTACTCTGGTTGATAAAGTTGTTTTCCATGGAGGTCTGGGTAAACAATTCTGAAACCACTCTACACATATACTGGAATTGGATAATTAAGTAAATGGAAGGCATGTGGTGGGCGCCAGGATTCTCACTATTGAAGTGAGAGTCTACAGGTAAGCAAAAACAGGGAGCTAGAATGATCCATGTGGTAATAGATTAGAGCTGGAGACATCAGTGTCAACTTGGGTTTAGATTAATATAGAAAAAGATATTTACATATAGACATGGTTATAGATATGTGTGTATATATGTTTCAATATGCACACCTATATTTCCTTGCTTTGTCAGCTGAGAAGGCCTAGAAGCAAATGACACCCCATTAGCAATGAGCACACCCAGCACACAGACCTAGGTTTCTATGGTTTCACAGGGACACAGGGGACAACTGGAAGAGCCCCAATGACCAAAACTGGAACCATTTGAGCAACAAAATATCACATTATCATACATAGTATAAAATAAATATCCATGAGCCCATACTGATTGAATGAATAATTCAATGAGTAAAAATAGACAAATATCTCATGCACAAAAATTCCAAATAATTTATGTATGTTTTGTTCCCTCAAGTTCGTGGCACATAAGTTCCCACCAGTTAAGTGTAGGCTGTGCAGAGTGATTTCCTTCCAAAGAATATAGTATGGTAATGGGGGAAAACAAGAGTAACTTTACAGAAACCCGAACACAACCTCAGCCAGGTGACCATGATCAACATCAACAGTGACACATCATGTTGATGTCATGGATAGTGTGAGCCTATGATCTGATCTGATGACAAGGGCACTCTGTGGTCCTCCTCCCCAAAGCCCAGAACTTTGGTCTAATCAAGAGAAAAATAGCAGACACAGCCCAACTGGAGGATATCCCATAAAATACCTGACCCCCGGGGCTCTGAGCACAGAGGGTCCCATTTTGGCTTACCTTGGGAAGCCTCACTCTAGCTGCTGAGAGCAGAATGGGTAAGAGGGGACAATAATGGAGAACTGGGGTGGGCAAGGGGGGTTGGAACTAGGAATCCCTTGTTTATGTAAGATAGATTTCCCTGGGAGAAGGAAGGGAGTGCCTCTTCTGAAGCCAAGGGAGAAAGTAGTTCAAGAGGCAGGTATAACAATGCTAACATCCAAAAAAAAAAGGGGGGGGGGTTAATATGGGGTGGGGAAGGGGGGTGGTTTGGTATCTGGGAATCTCCGGCACTCCATGTGTGACTTTGCTGTGACCTAAAACTTCTTTGAAAATTAAATGAAAAATTGGGAGACAATGGGGATTGAGAGGGGGAAGATGTCACGGCACACCGGACATCTGATAACACAGTGATAAAAGGAAGGAAAAAATGAAAAGAGAAAGGAAAAAAGAAAAAAAAAAAAGAATATATATATATATATATATTAAAAAAAAAAAAAAAAAAAAGAGGCAGGTGCAGAGCTTAGGGTGCCTACAAAGCAGGGGCCATCCACTGAGGTGAGGCCTGCAGGCTACCAGGTGCTGCCAGTGAAGCAAAAGGATGGAGGGGAGCTTGATGTGTGTCACCATAGTCTTGGGGCTCACAAGAACACCCCAAGGTCCTAGGGAAGGCTGAGAAGGGGACTGTGATGAAGCCTGGGGTGAAGAGACAGGTAAGGGTTTTGGGGACATCTAGCTAGATGCACAGGCCACTGAACTAATGTTTACCCCGACAGGCTGGGCATGGATGGTGGGAGAAATCAGGACTGGCTGGAGAATTCTCTGAGCTCTGGGACAAAATGAAATTACAGGGTCCTTTGAAAAATTTCAACAATTTCAAAGTGGTGACAGCAGAGCATTAAACCAAACCTGTACCCCTCTGAATGGTCCCTGAATGACTACATGGGCTGCACACTTGAAAGCTGGCCCTGGGTGGTATGGAGATGAGATGAGCCTGGCCCCAAATCCACACAAATCCTTTCTGTGGGGTCAGCATATTAGGCAAAGGTGAGTGCATAGGGGACCACGTGGATCCAGGGTGAGACCAGGGCACCTGTCCACTAGCCAGTGATGTTCCTGCCTCTTCCCTCTCAGTCCTGCCACCCACATTAGAGGAGCTCCTGCTCATCCTCAATAGGTCTGGTCTTTGGGGCCAAGTAAAGGAACAGATGATCACAAGCCTGGTCCGGGGGAATGGAGAAGGAGTTGTAATTGCACCTGAGATAACAATGGTTTGGATTGCAAGTTGGATTGGCTTGCAATGTAAACCTGGACTCCTCTAGACTTGTTAAAATGCAAAGTGACCCAAAAAATATAGGCTCTGTTGAGAAGCTAAAGAATGGGATAAGAAAAATTAAACAGAGCAATTGAAGACAGTAACTAAAAATTAAAAAAAAAACTAAGATATTGATTTATGTGTATATCCCATCAACTTATGCCTGCTCCGTAAAATATAAAATAAATATAAAATATATGCGTGCATGTATACACACACAGACACACACTATATAGAGTTTTGGTCTAACTATTTTGCAAACATGGAATTGTATCATGCTAGCTCTTCTGCATCTTTCAAAAATAGCTTGGGGAAGTTTCTGGATGACCCTAACACAGTTCTAAGGCATTACATTCAACAAAGATGATGTGGATGTGCCATAATTTATTCAATCTTAGCCTTCTCTTGGGGAACATTCACCTTACTTCTGACTTTTGCACTGAGATCAACACTGCAATAAATATCCTTGTAAATCTCTCTTTTCCTATTGGGGCTCTTATTTCTAAGGGGTAGATTCCTAAAAGAAGGTTTCAGGTTAGATGTGTGTTTTTAATTTTTTAAAGCATGTTTTCTGATTGCTTTTCCAAAAAACTGTATAACACTGTATATTTCCATCATACAAGAATATATTTCCCCATATTTCTACCTGCAATAAATTGTTTTAATTTTTGCCAGTCTGATGGCTATAAGTGAGAAATCATTAGCATTTTCCATTTTCCTGACTTCTAGGGAGTTTAAACATCTTTTCATATGTTTGTCTTCATTTAAGTCTGTTCTGTATATTGTGTATTCTTATGATTTTCATGTTTTCTTTTGAATTTTTTGAATTTTTTTCATAAAGTTAGTTTTGGAGCACTTTTCTATATAAAGATATTAATCTTGTTTCTGTCATCTGTGTTGTAATTTTTTCTCCAAATCTATCACTTGGTATCATTTAGGGAGTCCTTTGCCATATGAAATGTTTTGGATTTTGTTATTGCTTCCATTTCTTACAACATCAAGTTTGTCTGATTTTGAAATATCAGATCAGATGCACACACATGTCAGTTCTTACCAGGACCCAAGCACCAGAGACCTTCCAAATAAATCACAGACCACAGGAGGAAATGAAATGGAAATGATGAAAATTTAAGTGACAGCACTTGCTAGTCATATCTAGAGAAGCAAGTCCAGAGGGGTTCAAAAACAGTGAAAGAAATGGCCAAATGGTTTGACACTTTGTTGGCCCTGACCTCCAAACTGTCCTGGTCCAAGTCCACGTCCATCTGGTTTGGATGGTCATAGCACCAGGCACTCAGGTCATGATATTGGACTCCTGGCAGGAGACTCTGGTCTGCAGACACAGTCCTGAGAAGCACCCAGCAGGCTTCTGCTCCCAGAGCCAGGACAGGATCAAGACAGCTCAGTGTCCTTGGTGAAGGCTTCTCAAGAGCATGCTCTGTCAGGGCCAGGCCTCCTTGGTGATACATGGAGGGTGTGATACTATACTGAGGTTGGCCCCTGCTCTTTCTGCCTCAAGTTATTTCTTAAGGGGTAATTCAGTCTCTGAGAAGTTGGGCAGGGTCTGCAGAGAGGAATCTTCAGCTGTTTCTAGAGTGTCTTGTGTCCCCATCTCTTGTAATGCAGCAGATACTATGGTCTGCACCTTAAGAGAATAATCGTCTCCTTTCATCACATTAGCAGCTTCTTTTCTTTTGAGATTTTAATAGATGCCAGGCACGGTTATAAGTACATTATAGATGTTATCTCTTTTGATTTTTGATCTTCACAACAATCCTTCCATGTTCTTCCTATTTAAAGTTGAGGAAATGGAAATTCAAAGAGGTTAAAATGACTAAGGCCATCCAATTTATAATACTAAAAATGATAACAGATATGGTTGATCAAGTGCTTATGAGACAAAAGGCATGGTGCTAAGCTCTTTACAATCATTCCTTGCAGAATCAAATCTGACTCCCTTAGTCTGGCTCCTCCTATGGGAACTGGCCACTATGGGGCAATCTAGGATCAGACTGCATGGTTATGGAGCTTGGCTCCAGCACACATGTGTGTGTGACAACTGCCTAATTAGACTTTCTGGGCTTCTGCTTCCTCGTATGTGAAATGGTGACACTCATATTACCTACTCCTTAGGTAGGGATATGCTATGAGTGTGAAGTTAACTAACAATGGGAAGCCCAAGGCCTGGCTTGCCAACATTCTTCAGGGTAATGATTATAGTTCTGACCTCATCTCCTGACATGCAGGCCTTCTTTCTGTTTCAAAGACCAGCAGGCTTCTTCCTGACTCAGGACCTTTGAATGGGCTCTTCTCTCTGCTTGGGACATTCTTATCTGGGTACATGGTTCCCTCTTGCCATTCAGCTCCAGGGTACATTATTGTCACCTTATCATAGAGGCCTTCCGTGGCCTTAAAAATCCTCCCCACCCCAGTTACTTTGCCTTATGTTCCTGAAAGCATTTATCTTTTTCTCTTTCTTTAATATTAGTCCATTTTGTTCATTTTTACATTAGAAAGGCAGCTCAAGAAGAGCAGGGTTTTGTTGGTCTTACCCTCCCGATATGCCTTTAATCTCCTAAATGCCAACTCCAAATGCCACAGAAGTGTTCTGGTAGTGCCCAGCTTGAGTTGGGCATCCCCTGAGCTAAGAGAGAGACACTATTGGAGATCCCTGTGCTTAAGTAGTCAGGGTGAGGAGAGAGGAAGGAGACACAGCTGGATGGGGGTGGAACCCTTAAACTGCGCCAAGAATAGGTGTTATCCCAGAAGGCTACATTATGTGATGGGTATACACTCATCTTTCATCTGTGCCGGCTTGTTACTTGATACAGTACGTCCATCTGTAGTCTTACATTTTATTCTTTTAAGAACCTCATGAAAGAAAGCTTCACAGCACTGAAAAGCAGACATTTCTTTAGTGCCTACTAGGAGTTATGGGCTTTTATGGATAAAGAAGCAAGGATGGTCCAACTCACCCAAAATAGTCTGCCTTCTTGGAAAGGGAGAGGGAGAATTATCATATGTTATGCTGTGGTGGTTTGAAGCTTAATACCTCAGAGAAACATGTCCTTAAACCTAATCCCTTCCTGTGGGTGTGAATACATTGTATGTAGGACCTTTTGATGAGGCTACTTCAGATAAGGTGTGGCCCAGGGTGGGTCTTAATCCTTTTATTACTGGAGTCCTTTATAGGGGGAAAGAAGAGAGAGACAGAGAGAGAGAGAGAGAGAGAGAGCGCCACAAGAAGTGAGAAGCTGAAATCATCGAAACCCAGACAGGAAGGGAGAAACCAGGAGATACCACCATGTGCCTTGCCATGTGACAGAGGAGTCAAGGATCACCAGAAGCAAACCTCAGAATGCCACAGTCTTTGGGGAGAAAGTATCACCTTGATGATGCCTTGATTTGGACATTTTATTTACCTCAAAACTCAAGCTAATAAATTCTCATTGTTTAACTCATTTCATGGTATTTGCATGAGCAGTCTAGGAAACTAAAACAGATTTTGGTACCAGGAAAGTTGGGTGCTGCTATTGCATATATCAAAAAATGTGGAAATGGCTTTGTAAGTGGGTAATGGATAAAGGCTGAAAGAATTGTGAAGTGCTTGATAAAAAAAGCCTAGATTATTTGAGGAGACTCTATAGAAATTTGGATTCTAAAGGTACTTCTGAGGAATGTTTAGAAGAAAATAATGAATGTGTTATAGAAAACTGGAGGAAAAGTGATCCTTGTCAAAAATGAATTCTGCTGTTGGATGGAAAGCAGAATTTGAAAGTGATGAGCTTGGATAATTAGCTGAGGTTATTTCCAAGCTAAATGTGGAAAGTTCAGCCTATAGTGAAATGAGAGAGGGTAAGGATAAGCTGAGAACTGAACTCTTGGAATAAAGAAATGAGAAATTGATGGTTTGGAAAATTCTGAGCTTTAAGAAAGCAAGTCCCCAGAGAATAGTGCTTTGTGTGAGGGTTTAATTGAACATGGGGCCAGTCTGTCATTTCAGTGTAAGTCAGGACAGGAAATGCAGTTATTCAGAAGGACCTGTGGAAAGTCTTACTGTCTGATAGTTTGGACTCCTGTGTACTATATGCAAGGCTGACAAGATTTTTAATGTAATTTGTATGACTGGAACTACTGCCACTAAAAAGGAAATAGAAGGGCCAAATTGAAGGGAAAATCACTTCATGGGAAGAACCACGCATCCTGAGGTCTGGACTGAAGACATCTTCTCAGGCCAAGAGAATGGGCCCACCAATGTGTATGGAAAGTGTGAGCCTGCCCTGGTGCTCTGAGAAAGCATGCCTTCTGTCCCGTTGTTCAGGATAAGTGCTGCCACTGTAGTGCTAGGAGAGGTGTGGAACCTGTGCCCCAAGGCTTGTGGAGAGTCTGTTGTCACCTCAATGCACACAGAGGTTGGAGCTTGTGTCCTGCCACTTGTGGAGAACCTGGTTATCATCCCAATGCTTGGAGAGGGTGGAGCCTTTACCTCAGTGTTTAGGTGAGCATAACTGCTATGCAAACATTTGAAAGGGATGGGACTGCCATGCCATCAAGCCTGGAGGACAAAATATCATTCCGCAGATGACTCAGACCTTGAAATCTAATGCTGTATGCTCTGCTAGGTTTCAGAATTGTTTGGTGTCCATGACCTCTCCCTGCTCTCCTTCCAGTTTCTCACTATGGGCATGGGAATGTTTATCCTATGCCTGCCCCTCCATTGTATATTGGAAGCAGATAATTTGTTCTCTAGGTTTCACAGGTCCACACATTGAGAGGAACTGTGTCCCAGGACAGATGACACCCATAGCCCATTTTGATGAGACTTTGTGCTTAGCATTGTTTCTGAAATGACTTAAGGCTTTAAGGATATTATGATAGAATGAATGTATTTTGCATGTAGAAAGAACATGTCTTTTGGGGGTCCAGAGGGTAGAGTATAGTAGTTTGAAGCTGTATGTTCCTGAGAAAAACATGTTCTTAAAACTAATTCATTCCTGTAGGTGTGAACACATTGTAAGTAGGAACTTTTGATGAGGAGGCTACTTCAGGTAAGTTGTGACCCACCTCAATCAGGATGGGTCTTATTCCTGTTACTGGCATCCTTTATAAGTGAAGTGAAATTCAGAGAGAGAATGCCTCAGGAAGCAAGAAGCAGAAACAGAAACTGGAAGAGAAAGGAGAGTCCAGGAGATGCCACCATGTGCATTGCCATGTGACAAGCTAAGGACCAAGGATCACCAGCAGCCAGCCCCAGAATGCCAGTCTTCATGGAGAAAGCATTGCCTTGATAATGCCTTGATTTAGACATTTTCCCCACCTCAAAACTGTGATTGAATAAATTCTTATTGTTTAAGCTGAACCACTTCATGGTATTTGCTTGAGCAGTCTAGGAAACTAAAACATATGACCAGTCTTAGCAACCTCCTGTGAGATGCTCAACTGGGGTTTCCCACTACTCATGGAGCCTCAAGGTAATTAGTCAGTTTCTCCTGTCCTACAAAGTAAGAATACACACACACATACACGCACACACACTGATATGCACAGACATGGTAATTTCTTTACTAAAACAAGCACTTGAGATCAAGCTCAGAATCTTGACTGAAGTTCAGAATTGAGCTCCATTCAACTTAATACCAATAATCATATACATACTCTTTTGTTATACAAATAAATATGAATGCATTTAACAATTACAGTTCTATGATGAAGATCTCATTCCAGACAAATTCACTGAATAGAGTTCTCAAATTTGAATGCCCGTATTTGAGATCTGGTTTTACCATTGAATTACTATGTGATTTTTTTCCATTTCCTTACCTTGTCTGAAGCTAAAGTTTCACCTTCAAATATTATTAATTGCTCCTTTGCTTACTTTAAGGGGTATGGTGAAGATGGGTAAAATGTTGCCTTTGAGAAAACGGTCCTGGTCTTGAGTATATAAATCATCTCATTATTAACAGATACGGATTTCCATCCAGGTCAATCTTAGGAGACCACACAGAAGACAAACTGAAGTTCTTCATCTCAGGATGCACCTTTGACCATCCATATTCTCTGGACTGAAGAAGGTGCGGCACAGATTCCAAGGGCATGCCCAATGTCTTCCTGGAGACCTCCTGCAGGCTCCTCTGTATTCTTGGATTAACCCCACTCTTTTCTCTCCTCACCTAAGGCCAGGGGTAATGACTAGTCCTTTGAAAATGGTGTTGATATTTGGCGTCTATGACACATGCAATACCTGTACCCAGGCAGCTTCAGGGAGTATAACAAAAACTCTTGCTGCTCAATCCTTACCATCTCCCTCATGAGAATAAGTACCTGTATGGACACCAACTTGGAAGATACACAATAGACCCATTCCTCTAGAAGAGAGCTACGAACTAGAATTCCAAATACCAAGTCCTGTTCTCAGTCTGCTTTGCTATGGCCAACACAATACTCAAAATTCTCTTAAACACATTGCTGGTATTTAATAATTAGGAGATTCCACTTAAAACGAGATGTTTGGCTTTACTTGAGAGGCTCTAAGGCCTGGCCACCCTGACCTGCATGCCCAGAAGACTGACCTTCATTGCCTTGAAATAGACCTATTCAGCTGAGTCTCCACTCAGCCCTCTTCGCTCATGTATGTCTTTGCTCAGCGTCTATAGACACTGAGTTTGCAACTATAATAACTTAAATTTTATAAGTGGGCTGGACTAGACCATCACAAGCCTCTAAGCATTGTTTTAGTTTCCATAGATTACTTTAAAATTTTCACATTGACTTAATGAGGAATAATATGCATACCATAAAGCTCACATATTTTAAAATATTTAAGTCTATGACTTTTGAAAAATGTATACAGCCATGTACTCCACACAACAATCAAGATATTTAATATTTCCATCTCCCCAGAAGGACCCCTTGTGCCCTCTCTGACTGCTCACCCTGGCTTAGATTTCAGCAACCTCTGATCTGCTCTCTATCACTTTAGATTTGTTTTGGCTTCTCTTGAACTTATGGTAAGAGAGGTCAAACAGTATGGTTCATTGGGGTCTGGCTTTTATCACTCAGCATAATGTCTGTGAGATTAAGTTGTGTTGTTGGATGTATACATAGTTTGCTCCTTTTTACTGCTGAGTAGTATTCCATAATATACATGACAATTTGGGTTTTTTCGAGTTTTTGGCTATAATGAATGAAGATCCTATGAGCATTTGTATACAGATCTGTGTGTGAATACATGTGCTTTCATTTCTCTTGATTAAATATGTTAAGAGAGGGATTTCTCTATCATAGGGTATGTGTATGCTTGTATACTTTTATAAGGAACTGCCAAAGAGTTTTCTACCAGCGTTACAAGCAAGGGGAGTTGCTTTACATCTTTGACAACTCTTGGTATTTTCAGGTTTTTAATTTTATCCACTCAAGTCATTGTACAGTGTTTTATATTTGCTTTTTACTGATGACTAATGAAGTTCAGCAATTCTTCATTGTTTATTGTCTATTTGACTGTTATCTCCCTATACAAACATTTTTACTTCTTCCTTTCTGATCTCTATGGTTTTGATTTTTTTTTATTGCTTTATTTTACTGGCTAGTACTTCCATTACAGTGTTGATGGAAGTGTTGAGTGGGAATATCCTTGTTCTGTTCTCAATCTTAGGTCTCATAGATAGGAGCTGGTCTCATCTTTAAGCACAATTTTAGCTGCAAGCATTTCCTATGTGTATTTTAACAAGGTTAGGGAATATTTTTCTATTCCTAACTTGAAGAAAGTTTTTTTTTTTTGAAGAGAAAACGTTTTTAATTTTAAAAAGTTGTTGGATTTTGTCAAGTGATTTTCCAGCATTTGTTGTGGTGATCACATATCTTTTCTCCTTTATTTACTTAAGGTACTGAATTACATTTATAGATTTTTTTTTTTTTGAATTTTGAACCAACTTTATATTCCTAGGTTAAACTGTACTCAGTCATAATACAGTATATATGTTTACATATTACTGGATTATATTTGATAATATTTTGTAAAGGATTTTTGCACCTGTTCTTACAAGAGATAATGGTCTATAATTTTCTCTAATTATACCATGTATATTCTCTGACAACAATGGAATGAAGCTAGAAATCAATACCAGAGGAAAAAAGGGGAAATTCACAAATATGTGGAAATTAAACAATGTAACCTTAGACAACCAATGGGATAAAGAGGTAATCAGAAGCATAATTAGGAAATATCTTGAGGTGAATGAAAATGAAAATACAACATACCAAAACTTTTAGAACTAAACAAAGGCAGTGCTGAGAGGGAAATTTCTTTCATATCCAAGACCTTTACAGGGTGAGTTCTTTCATTTCATTTAAGGTCAGAATATTGACTATGGCTTTCTCACATAGGTGGCGTTCATGTGATTTTTCTCCAGTGTGAGTTCTCTCATATTGTTTAAGGGAAGAACAATGAACAAAGGCTTTCCCACAAAGATGAAATTCATGGTGTTTCTGATCAGTGTGAGTTATCTCATGTCATTGAAGGGAAGATTGATGAAAGAAGGCTTTCCCATATGGATGACATTAATGGCATTTTTCTCCAGCGTGAGTTCTCTCATGTCATGTAAGATGAGAATATTGACTGAAGCCTTTCTCACATATATGATATCTACAGGGTTCCTCTTCAGTGTGAGTTCTTTCATGTTGTTTAAGATGAGAAAACTGACTGAAGCCTTTCTCACATACATGACATTCATGTGGTTTGTCTCCAGTGTGAATTTTCACATGCTGTTTAATGGAAGAGAACTGAAAGAAGTCTTTCCCACAAAGATGTCACTTACAGTGTTTCTGTCCAGTGTGAGTTCTCTTATGTTCTCTAAAATGGGAATATTGAATGAAGGCTTTCTCATATAGATGACATTCATGGAGTTTCTCTCCAAAGTGAGTTCCATTATATTGTCTGAAGACAGAGCATTGCATACAGGTTTTAGCACTTTGGTGACATTCATATGATTTACTTCTAGTGTGAATCTCCTTACATTGATCAAAAGATGAATGGTCACTGAGGATGGTTGAAAGTGGTTTCCTGAAATCTGATTTCTTTGTCATGTGAATTAATGCGTGTTGGGTCACTGTGGTTGTGTGAGGGGAATTACATTTGAAGGAATTATTTTTGGTGTGAGATCTCTGCAATGACATGATTTTAGAAGTGTCTTTCCTGAAGATAGGTAAGTTGAATATTATTTCTTTCATTTCCTGTTTTTTAAAGGCACTTTTCCTTCCCACTGAGACCAGATGATTGATATTCTACAGCATCACTTTTCTGAAACAGTTTTCTCTAGGATGTATCTAGCAGATCCCACTATTCCTGAGTGAAGTCTATAGCCAGCTTCTCTTAAGGTCACAAACTCCTGTGATTGCATTATCAATACCTCACCTGGCATCTGCCTTCTTCTGAATTTTCACTCACAACCAGACAGACAGAAAGTGAGCAAAGCTTAACAATGCATGTTCACTTCACTTTCAGGTTTAAGGCACTGGATCTGATATTTTTCTCTTTCTTCAGCTCAGCATTTGTGATGTCTTTCTCCAGTCTCTACCATTCTCCAGAGTGTCAGGAGAGGTTTTTTCAGGAGATGTTTTCCATTGCAGTGTTGTATAATTTTTCCTTCTTATAATGATTTTGCCCATTTTCAGTTATCAAGATTATGCTGGCCTCATAAAGTGTGTTGAAAAGCCTTTCTACTCCACTATTTTTGAAAAAGCTTGCATAACATTGGTATTAATTCTTGCTTGCGTGTTTAATAGAATTCACCATCTAGGCCTTTTGTCTTTTTTTTTTGTGGGAAGTCATTTTATGAATTTCATTTCTTTAATAGACATAGATTCAGATTTTCTCTTTAGTAAGAGTTGCTAAGTTGTGTTTTTCAAGAAAGTTGTGTATTTCATCAATTTTTATCCAAATTATTAACATAAAATTATTTAAAATTACCTTATTGGGGGGTGGATGTGGCTCAAATGGTTGGGTGTCTGTCTGCCATATGGAGGGACCTGGGTTCGATCCCTGGGACCTCCTGGTAAAATAAAAAAAAAATATATAGAAGACACATGGGCTGCCAGGCTCTGTGTGCTGGTGAGCCGCCAGGCCCTGGGAGCCATGCAGCAAGATGATGACATAACGGGAGAGAGAAGCAGGGGAGAATCAAGATGAGATGCTCCGAAAGCTCCAAAAACCGGGAACTGAGGTGGCGCAGGTGGCAGAACACCTTTCTCCTACATCGGAGGTCTCCAGGATCGAATCCTGGTGAAGACTGGAAAAGGAGGATGAGAAGAGATGGCAGGAAACAGACACAGAGAATTGCCCAGCAAATGGACACAAAACAGCAAATGGGGAAGGGAGGGTTTAAAATGGATAAAGTAAATAAATAAATCTTAATAAATAAATAAATAAAATTACCTTATTGTCTTTTTAATGTCTGCGGTTTCATTCCTGATATGGATACTTTGTGCTTTCTTTGGCTCCTAATTTTCTAGCTAGGTATTTATCAATTTAATAATCTTTCTAAGAGGCAACTTTTAATTTTCTCTATATTTTGTTTTCTATTTCATTTATTTCTGTTCTTTTCTCTATAATTTCTTTCTTGTACTTAGTTTAGGTAAGTCCGCTCTTCTTTTAGTATACTAAGGTAGAAACGTAGATAATTTAGAATACTATTTATACCTTTTTTAAAAGTCTTTTGTTTTAGAATAGATTTAGATTTATAGAAAATTTGTAAAGATCATGTAGAAAGTTCTTGTATAACTTGTAACCACTTTTCTCTGTTAAGATCTTACATTAGTATGATACATTTGACACAACTTTGACCAATGTTGATATGTTATTATTAACAAAGCTCATACTTTATTCATTTTTCCTTAGTTTTTTTTTTTACCATCCTTTTTCTGGTACATGATCTAATCCAGGATCCTACATTACATTTAATGTTTCGTTAGGCTTCTTTTGGCTGTGAAAGTTTCTTAGATTTTTCTTGTTTTTTATGTCCTTGGTACTTTTGAGAAGCACTGGTCAGGTATTTTTTTGGAATGTCTCTCAATTTTGATTTTTTGGATGGTTAAACTGAGGTTTATAGGTTTTTAGCTGGAAGACCACAGAAGTAAAGTGTCATTCTCATCATATCATATTAAGGCTACATACTGCCAACAAGACTTCTTATTAAACCTAGTTTACTAGATGAGGTGGTGTTTGTCAGCTTTCTCCACTGAAGTTTTCATACTGTCCTCTTTGCAAGGAGTTACTAGGTGCAGCCTGCACTTATGGGGTAGGGACTCATGCTCTGCCTTCCTGAGGCAGAGTAACTGCATACATTATTTGGATTTCTTCTGTATGATAGATATGTTTATTGTCCATCACTTTTCAAAAATGTATTCAATCACTTATTTATGTCAGTATGAATTCATAGTTATTTATTCTAATTTTGGATTATATATTTTATTTGAAATTTTTTGCTCAATTTGTTTCAGCTTATCCATTGGCCCTTGTGCCTTTTCACATTGTCTTAGCACGGTGTGTGTGTGTGTGCGTGTTGAGCACTTCCCTACTTTCTTTTTTTTTTTATTATGGGTAAAAATCAAAATTCTCACAATACATACAAACATTTGCAAAATGATATATAAATATATATGCATATATGTGTATTTGCTTACAAAAATGTTGTTAATATATATATATATATATATATATATATACACATATATTTTAAGAGGTGCTTAGATTACCCAAAATATTACACAGAACCCACTGGGATTCCCATGTTGCCCACCTCCCACACCTCCCATAACATCCCACACAAACATCTCCCACAGTGTGGCCCACCACCCTCAATGAACTTACACATCCTGGAGCCTTGCCACCAACCATAGACCACAGTTCACACTGTAGACCACACTCTCTCCCACTCAGTCCTGAGTGGTGTGTGCTGATTTAAAATGGCCTACATCCGTTGCCACAACAGTACTCAGGACATCCTCCAACTCCCAAAGAAGCCACTGTATTTCAACTGCTCGTCCCCTCCCTACCCCTAAGGTGTCAAGTGGCCACTGGCTCCACCTCATTGTTATAATTTCTTGCATTGCTAGAATCACCATATGTGAACAAGAGAATACCATCAAGTCCACTCTAGTACATAGTTCTTCTCCCAATCCTGAGGGGACTGGGATGGTGATGTCCACTCCAACTCCAAGTGAGAGAGGGCTTATATCCCATGGATATGGTGGGTGGGATGATCCTGCCTGCAGATGCAGGCCCTCTCCATTCCCTGGGATGGCCATTGCCCATCGTTGTCTCCTCACCTGGTGACTTGGATGAGTCCATTGAGCTGTAGGGTAGGAGTTGCAGCTCCACCTAGATTTCATGCACACCTGGCACATAGGTAGGCGGGAGGCTCCAGTCTCTGGAAGTATACCTAAAAACTCCAGCATCGCATATAGGTTTGAATAGAAGGGACTGGTGAACCATGTGCAAGGAGGACTTATTTGAGTCTAATTCTGTCACTCTCAGGAGCACAGATTCCAAAATAGAACCCACTGATAAGGCATCAGTCTCTGGGGCTATCCCCCCTTATATAGGACCAGGGTGTCTCCGGAACTCTCAGGAACCCCACTGAGTGGGGTGATAGGCACTTAGATGTTCTATGAGCTCCTACTGAGGTGTGCATAAGAGTTACCTCTGGGATGACCTCCCGACTCTCTTTGAAGTCTCTTAGCCACTTGAACTCATTTGTCTTTACCATTTCCCCCTTTTATTCAAGGTCTTTTTCCAGTTGTGTTGCCAGTTGGCACTTGGGAAAAGTTTTCAATTAGCAATAATCGTGCCTCGGATAAACCTCATTGGCTACGACACTGCCACTGGGCAAAGCTGCCAGTTGGCACTTGGTATTAATCCCTCGTTGCCAGGGAGGCTCATCCCCGGGAGTCATGTCCCACGTTGGGGGGAAGGTAATGCAATCATATGCTGAGTTTGACTTAGAGAGAGGCCACATTTGAGCAACAAGGAGGCTCTCAGGTGGCAACCCTTAGGCACCCCACAACTGCAGGCTAAGTCTCATTTACAAGAGCAAAGACTCACAAGGGTAGTCATCAATAAAAAACAAACAAACAAACAAACAAACAAACATCAGTGGGTCATCCTATTTTGACAGGCACTGTCCCTACACACAGAGGACTATTGTTGCTCCCTTGGAGACTGTGACAGAGCTCTCCAGGCTAGGAATTCAGATTCCCTCATTTATTGTGTGATTATCCACCCATCGTGACCATGCCCCATCCCCCGATCCTTTGAATGATTTTGTATATCTTTCATGTATATTCGGATGAACTAATCCCCACGAAACCCCCCCCAATAATCCCCCGCAGTACCCATTGTAACCCTCCTGTGATCCAAATCCTCCATGAACATTTAGTCCATAAAATAATCAAATACACTTACTAGTAAAAAGAAACAAGTGTGACAAGCGTACATGCAAGAGACAAACATAAGGAAACTCAGGGGAAAAAAAAAAAAGAGAGAGAAGGAAAAAAAACAAATAATCTTTGATCCATCTTGAGTTGATTTTTGTATAAGGTGTGAGATGGTATTCTTCTCTCATTTTTTTGGATATGGATATCCAGTTCTCCAAGCACCACTTGTTAAAGAGGCCACTCTCTCCCAACTGAGTGGGCTTCGTGGCCTTGTCAAATATCAGATGACTGTATATGCGAGGATCTATATCAGAACTCTCAATCCAGTTCCATTGGTCAGTAGGTCTATCCTTGTGCCAATACCACGCAGTTTTGATCACTGTAGCTTTGTAGTATGTTTTAAAGTCAGGTAATGTGATACCTCCAACTTCATTTTTCTTTTTCAGTATATCTTTGGCAATTCGGGGCCTCTTGCCTCACCAAATATATTTTGTGGTTAGTTTTTCCAGTTCCTTAAAATATATAGTGTTGACTTTTATTGGGATTGCATTAAATCTGTAGATTAGTTTGGGTAGGATAGACATCTTGATGATGTTTAGTCTTCCCATCCATGAACAGGGAATATTTTTCCATTTATTTAAGTCTTCTTAATAAAGCCCCCCGGGCAGGACCCCATCCACAATCCGCCTTACTCTGGGAGCTTGCAGTGTGCGCCCTCCTACACTAACGCCATCTTGGCCGCCTCCCAGCCCTACTTTCTGATACTATAAGAATCTCAAGGCTCATCTTATACAATCCCTGCCTCCATCTTAGAATCTTCCATTTCTCCAAGAAGACTTGGTTCCTTTTTTCAGAGGCTGGTATTAGATACCAAGATCTGGGTCCTGGGTGCTTCCTTGATGCTTCTGGGCTATTGTTGCTTCAAGGCCCACTTGGCTGACAGAGGAAGGAAACATATACATGTGTGTATGTATCCACCTATATGTATATTAAGTTACACTTGAGTTCATATTGTTATTTTCATCTCTAATCTAATATCATATGGCTCATTCTAGCTTACCCACCTTGCTTATGTGTAATCTCCCACTCGGGCAGTGAGGAAACAGCCCCTACCATCTCTCAGCCATTTATTTATTTATATGAAATCAATATAGAAGCATAATGGTTTCAAAATTGTTAACCTGTATCTCCATAAGACCTCACAAGTGTTCCAACAAGAGGACATTGCTTATGTGCAGTTCCTGTTGTCTTTAGTCTTACAGTCTACACTTATTAAAAAAGTAATTACATCAGAACCTTTCCCTAACCCCCTTCAGTGAGGTTATGTCATACATTTGTAATGCAGTGAAATTCTTTTGTGAGAGTCTGTAATCCATCCTGACATTCCCTGGCCTCTTAATTAATTTTTATTTGCATATATTAAGACTATTAAGACTAGCTCTGTGTGTTTAAGTTCCATGGGTTTTGACTTTCATTTAGAGTACTATATCCATCTTTACAGTGTCCTACAGAGTTGATTCACAGCCCTAAAAATCCCCTTCAATTTACTTAATAACCTCCCCCCCCCGAGTCACTGGAAGTCACTGATCTATTTTTCACCACTGTAATTTTGCTGTTTCCAGAATGTCATATTAATGGAATTATATAGTATGTAGCCTTTTCAGTTATTTCTTCCTTTTTAACATAGGCATTTAAAGCTATAAATTTTCCTATGAACAATACTTTAACAATATTTCACAAATATGACCTGTTTTGTGTATGTGATTATTTAATATTGAAATATTTTCTAATTTCTCTTGTGATTTCTTCTTTGTCCTGTGGTTATATAGAAATGTGTTATTTTAAAATGTTGAAATTTTCCTTGATTTCTACATGCTACTGATTTTGAATCTAATTCCATTATGTCAGTGAATATATCCTGTAAAATTCCAATCCTTTGAAATATATTAAGATTTTTTTCAAAGCCCAGCATGTAGTCTTTCTTGGTAAATATTCTGTAAGCACTTGAGAAGAACATACATTTTGTAGTGTTCTATCCATAGCTCAGTGAAATTTCTAGGAGTCCAGAAATCTGAGGAATGTTGAGATATCCTTTTCAACTTATAGAAGAGATGGTTTTTAGTGCATAAATACCATGAACACATAATGAAATTTATCTTACACTTTGAAATGGCTGCAAGGAAACTAAGGGCAAAAATCTACCTTCTGCAGGTGTAGAATACCATGGTCTTTATTTTTAGTAGGATCTTCGTCCCTGGCCTCTTTTTTATTTTCCCTTTTTCCTTTTTAGATAAGAAATTGAGTCGAAGAATTCATACATACATGTATTTAAACCTTTATCCTTAGTTGAAAGTTTCAAACCATCTCAAATACTTTGTAGTACAAAGCATAATACTTTATATTTAAATTATTTGTGTTTAAACAAAAGTACACTTTTGTATAAAAACTTTTTGGAGGGGATTTCCACTTCCTGGAAGATCTAGAATATGTACATTTCCTTATTTCTCTTGCTTTAAGAAACTTAATACCCTGGATATTATGTTTAAAACAAACTTAAAGTGTTTCTGAAGGGCAAAGAGAAGAAGATAGAGTAGCTGGGACCTCAGAACTGTAGGAACAATATAATGGTGAGTTCACTGGCATTTTGTTTGACTCACATTTCCCAGACTGGATACTGGAGAAGTCAGAAACTAAGAAACACTAATAAGTGCAGCCCAAAATGCCCCTAACAAAAGCCTATTCTCTTAGCAAAAGTATCAGCAAAGGAGCTTCCTAGTAAAATAGAAAACTTTTAGACAATACTCATTCTATTGAAGCCACTCACCACAGAGAACACTCACCCCCTCATCCAAGTGGGGAGCCCAGACTTCCACCCTCCTCAGACTGAAATGAGGCATATCCAAATTGCCCATGGGGTGGTATCAAGGAAGGCCAAGTGGGGAGTTGGCATTTTTACTCCTACCAGGGAGTAATGAAGTCTCTCTCTTCCTGTTGGGTGGTGGTTTGAAGCTCTATGTACCCCAGAAAGACATTTTCTTAAATCGAATCCATTCCTGTGGGTGTGAACCCGTTGTAAGTAGGACCTTTTGATGAGGTTACTTCAGTTAAAGTGTGGTCCACCTCTGCCAGGATGGGTCTTAATTCTATTACTGGAGTCCTTTTTAAGTGGAATGAAATTCAGACAAACAGAAAATGCCTCAGGAAGCAAGAAGCTGAAATCAATGGAACCCAGAAGAGAAGGGAGAGACCAGCAGATGCCACAATGTGCCTTGACATGTGACAGAGGAGCCACGGATTGCTGGCAGCTGGTCTTCAGGAAGAAAACATTGCCTGATGATGCTTTGATTTTCAAAATGAGAGAATAAATTCCCATTGTTTAACCCTATTTCATGGTATTTGCTTTAAACAGCCTAGGAAACTAAAACAGGTGGTATCAGATGAGGACTAGTGGGAATCCAGGGCTTTCACTGTCACTCAGTGATAACAGGCTATCCCCAACTCTGTGGTATCAGTGGATGCTATGTAGGGAGCAGTAATGAAGTACTTCTCCCTCTTCCAGTCATGATAATATTAGAAGAGACCTATTGGGGAGCCTGAACTCACACACCCTCCAATCAGTAACAATGAATCCCTCAATCCCCATGTGTCAGTGGAATTACCTAAGAGAGATTGCAAACCAGGGTTTTGTTTCCTCATTGCTAAAGTAAATACCATTGCTATAAGCAATGGGAATTTATTGGCTCATGGTTTTGAGTCTAGGAGAAGTCCAAAATCAAGGTCATAGAAGTGATGCTTTTTCCCAGGAGACTGTGGCTTTATGGGCCTGGATACAAGCAATCCTTAGTCCTTGGCTTTTCTATCACATGGCAATGCACATGGCAGTGTTCTTGGCTGCTCTGGGATTTGTTGACTTCTGGCTTCTCTCTGTGGCTTTTTTTTCCCTGCCTGACTTTTACTTTCTTATAAAGTATTCCAGCAATCCAGATTAATTCCTGATCTGATACATTTGGGCCACACGTTAATTGAAGTAACATCTTGGAGAGATATTATTTACAAGGGGTCTATACTCACAGGAGTGGATTAAGTTTAAAAGCATGTTTTTATGGGATACTTAGCTCCAAACCACCACAAGCAGCCATCATAAAAATGCTTCAATGAGCAATTGTAAACAAAATCTAAACCAGCGAAAAAATATAAATTCTCAGAAAAGAAATAGAAGATATAAAGAAGAACCAAATAGAATCAGACTAAAAATACAATAATTGAAAATTAAAGAAAAACTCACTGATGGACTGAACAGTAGAAAGGAGATGACAGAAGAGAAATCAGTAAACTTGAAGATAAAAACATAAATTATACAGTCTGAATAACAGACAGAAATTGAAAAATAATGAACAGAGACTCAAGAACTGTTGATACTCTAACAAAAGATCTAACATTTGTTTCATCAGAGTCTGAGAAGGAAAAGAGAAAGAGGATGAAGCTGGAAAAATATTAAAAGAAATAATGGCTGAATATTTCCCATATTTGGCCAAAAAAGTGTAAATGTACAGATTCAAGAAGCTGTGTGATGCCCAAAGAGGATTAAACCAAAGAAATCCACACCAAGACACATCATAATAGTTTGATTATGATCTCTTGAAAGCAATCAGAGAGAAACAATGCAATTCCTATAGATGAACAACAGTTTGATTGACAGGACATCTCATCTCAAACCATGGAGGACATAAGGAAGTGTTTGAAAACAAAAATAAATGACATGTGTGATTTCTACATCCAGTAAAACTATCCTTTTAGTATGAAGGGGAAATCAAGACATTTGCAAATGAAAGAAAATAAAGATAATTTGTACTAACAGACCTAAACTGAAAGATGGGCTAAATTACTTCAAATTGAAAGTAAATGATGAAAGAATGAGTCATCAGGAAGAAAGAACACGGCAAGAGTGAAATATGGGTAAATGCAATATACTTTCCTACTTCTTTTGAGTTTTTAAAATTTTGTTTGGTGGTTGAAGCCAAAATTATAACACCTCTATTGTGTTTTTAATGTTTATAAAGGGAATATTTAAGTCAATTATGTTATAAATGAGGGGGTATGAAGGCACGTAAAGATATGTAAAGTTTCTATACTTCACTGGAACTAAAATATTGACAATAGTGGACTTTGATAAGTTATGTATATATAATGGAACACCTAGGGCAAACACTAAAATAGCTATACAGACAGATACACTTCAAAACATTACAGATAAATCAAAATGGAATTCTATTATTCATGGCTGCTATGTAAACTCACAACTTCTCAAATAAAAAAAAGGGAAAAATGGAATTCTAAAAAACTATTCAAGTAACCCACAGGAAGCAAGGAAAAGAAAACAAAGAAAGGAGAAACAGAAAGAACAAACAGAAAATCTATTTATGCACTCTTCATGGACTTTTAATTAGCATCAAGACCTTTGTCTCTTCCTGTACTGTGGATACTCTGCCTGAATTCTACTGGCCATGTCCCAGCCCAGACTGGCATTGTCACTAGCCTACACTCTAGAAGGAAAGTTCAGTATGTAGACTTCATTGTATTGGACTTAATGTCATAGCCCAGCCACTCACCACCCTCCACCCCTGCCTCAGGAGTACCTCAAAACCAAGATGCTTGGTTGCACTCCAGACATCAAAACATTTTCCAACTTACTTGTCAAATTAGAGCTTGTTTCTACTCCTTAAGCCCTCAATTTGGAAATACTGTGCCATGTACACAAGCTCAAGCCCTTGTTCCCATATAATGGGGTAGAGCAACCTATCTAGGAAAATGCCATCCCATGCAAACAGGCTCAAACCTGTACTCACACATAATGAGGATGACCCATATTGGGAACTGCTGCTCCATGTTCTGGGGCTCATGTGAATATTTAGTGTGGTTTAAGTTAGGAGGTGCCATCTTGTACACAAGGGCTCAATGGCATGATCACACATAATAAAAGTTGCATTACTGGACACGTGGCTCAATGAATTGTTCATGCATGATTAGAGAGGCCCACATTATTCTATTTGTTAGAAGTGGGTTACTAGGTCCAGCTTATACTCAGGGGAAGGGCTTACCCAAGGGCATGAATAGCAGGAGGCAGAAGTCATGGGAGCCCATCTTAGCAGATGTCCACCACAGATGGTATTTATTTCTTGCATTCGTATTGCTCAGTTTTATCTAGGAAACACTTGTGGGAATTATCATGCTAACTCAGAGAAGAAGGCTGGTCAGATGTTATTACTCCTATACCACAGATGAGAAAACTAAAGCTCAGAAAGATAAAGTGGATTTCCCACAATAGCTTTAAAAACTGGAATTGGTCCTCTAAACTTGGAAAACATGTATATATCAACATAATTAATGGGCCAACTCTTTTACTAAGACATAAGAAACACAGAAAATCTTTCAATTAAAGTGTTAGTGAGAGTGGCACATGGGGGAAAGGGAAAAACAAATACCATCAATTTATTTCTGTCTCAATTTTCATTAGGCTGTTTTCCTTTCCTCTCTTGATAGAGATGGACTACACAAAGCCTATCTCCATCAGGGTGTGTGAGACAACTGAATCCACTTGAATGAGGCAAGGCTTCAGCTCTGCAGCCCTGCAAAATCTCTGCCTGAAGTAAAATTAATCTATTAAGCCATGACATGCAACTATAGGTTTTATACAGCATAATAAATCTCAGGAAATTAACTCACTCTAAGCCTTTGCCTGGGGCAGCTTTCAGCAATGAAAGTCCTTCTCTGAAACTTAATTGCTGTTTAAATATTTCTTGCCAGTCCCCCCACCCCCCACTTTTTCCTTCTACCCAACTAAAAAGGGAATCTCATAGAGGGTGAATAAAATATTTGCTTTTATCTTATCAGTAAAGTAAATTCTTCTTTCATCCTGCATATGAAATATCAGGGATGTTTTATGTCCTGGAACAAAAGAGGGGCATTTCTCTTAGAGAATGATTACCAGGGCATTCCATTGTACAGCAACAGTGTGGAGAAGCTGAACAAGCGATAGGGTACGAAGAGCTGTAGGAGATATGGTGTAGGCACTTTCAACTGTTCGAGTCATTTGGGCAGAAACTCCAGAGGCGTTCTAATGAAATTTGGAGATTAGCAGTCTATTTAGGAAGCAGTCAACATGAATGGTGGTCATTGCTGAGTGATGTTTGCTAAGCCAGGCATATCATGTGAATTATCTCATTTTATCCTTATGGTAACTGTTTTCAGTTCCCCATTAAGAAAATTGAATGAAGAGATGAGAAGTGGCATGTCTAAGATCATATTGGCTAGTGGTGGAGATCTGATTTATTTCTTAGTTTCTCTAACTGAAAATGCAGCCATTTCCCCTACCTGGTAACTCCCAATCTTTAAAAAGTTTAATACTTCTTATGGCAATTGTTATAGGACCCAATATGATGAATAATTGTACATTCAGTTTCTGATTATTGGGAAGCTTTATAATGAAAAAAAAAAAAAGCAGCTATAAATTAGAAAGTAAATTTGTATTTCTTTCATTAAACTCTCTCTAAACTTTTGGGAATCAACATTACTCAGCTGTTGCTGATTGGGTGCAGTCAGTGCTTGGTTCCTGTACAGACACACATCTGCTCTCTGCAGGGCATCTGGGCCCCAGGTGTCTCTGGCCCCTGCCTGAGATCCCTGCTCCAAGCACTCTCCCCTCTCTGGGTGTGCCTGGACAGGCTCAGAGCTCTGTAACAGGTTCTGTGGCAGACCTTCAGGAGAGCTGGGGACTTTATCATGCAAGGACATCTTTCTCTCTTTTGTGATGAAAACCAAATGAACCAGGGTAGATTGTAAAGAAGTTGTTCCAAGTTGTGTGTGTCTCTTGCTGTATTAGTCAGCCAAAGGGGTGTTGATGCAAAATACCAGAAATCTGTTGGCTTTTATAAAAAGGTATTCATTTGGGGTAGAAGCTTACAGTTACCAGGCCATAAAGCCTAAGTTACTTCCCTCACCAAAGTCTGTTGCCATGTGTTAGAGCAAGATGGCTGCCAATTTCTGCAAAGGTCTAGCTTTCTTCTTCCTTTTAAGGCTCCATGGTCCCAGCTTCTTCCAATATCAGCTGTAGGCTGGGATAAGTCTTGTCTCTCTCCCAGGGCTTGTTTCTTTCTGGGCTCAGCTGCTCTGTTCTCTCCACAAGGTCAGCTGTAGACTATCAGGCTCTCTCTCTTCCCGGGGCCTCTGCTGCATCTATGGAGCCATCTCTATTCCTCTGTGTTCTCCTGTGTGTTTACTTCCCAGGGTTCCAACATCCAAAACTCCAACTAACTCTTATGCTTGTTGATTTTTCTTTGTGAGTCCCCACCCACCAAGGGGGCACAGACTCAATGTCCTACTGACCCAATGACCCTACTGGCCCAATCAAAGATTTAATCATAATTTAATCAACTAAAAGTGAAACCTCTGAGTCCAATACAATCTAATATGCCCAGAGGAACAGACCAGTTTACAAACATAATCCAATATCCATTTTTGGAATTCATAAACAATACCAAACTGCTACACTTGCTCACAACATAATGTATAGATTTTGCAATATGGATGAGAAATTGAATTAGATCTTTTTTTTCAGTTTTTATATTTTTGCCTTTATTAGAGAAGCTGTGGGTTTACAGAACAATCATGCATAAAATGCAGGATTCCTATATCCCACCCCACCACCAATACCTAGCATTTGTGTGGAATATTTATTAAAATTGATGATAGCACATTTTTATAGCTGTACTATTAATTAAAGTCCATGGTTAAATTAGAGTTCACTGTGTAGTGTAGTGTCATGGATTTTAAAAAATTTTATTCTGTTTCCATATATGAAATATAACATTTCCCTTTTTAATCATATTCAGATATATATTTCAGTGCTGTTAATTGCATTCACATTGTTGTGCTACCATTACCACCAGCCATTACCAAAAGAATTCCATTATTCCAAATAGAAACCCCATAAATTTTAAGCCTTAACTTCCCATTTCCTATCCCCACACTGTTCCATGGTGACCTATATCTTAGATACTGACTCTATAAGTTTGCTTATTCTTAATGTTTCAAATCAGTGAGATCATATAGTAGTTGTTCTTTTGTGTCTGGTATATTTCACTCAACATAATATCTTCAAGGTTCATCAGTGTTATCCCATATATCCGGGCTTCATTCCTTTTTATGGCTGAATAATATTCCACTGTATGTTTATTTATCTATTCATCTATTGACAGACACTATGGGTTACATATATCTTTTAGCAGTTGAGAATAATGCCACTATGAACATCAGTGTGAAAGTTCTGTTCCAGTCCTTGCTTTTAATTCTTTTGGGTATATAACTAGTAGTGGGGTTGCCAGATCATAAGGTAGTTCTTTAATTAGCTTTCTGAGGCACTGCCAAACTGTGTTCCATAGCAGCTGAATGATTTTTCATCCCCACCAACAATGAAGGAGTGTTCCTATATCTCTGCATCTTCTCCAACTCTTGTTATTTTCCATTTTTTAATAGCAGCCATTCTAATGGGTGTGAAATGGTATCGCATTGTGGCTTTGATTTGTATTTCCTTGATGGTTAATGATGCTGAAAATCTTTCCTGTGCTTTGTGTCCATTTGTATATCTTCTTTGGAGAGATGTCTTTTCAAGTCTTTTGCCCATTTTTAAATTGGGTTGTTTACTTTTTTGTTGTTACATTGAAAGATTTCTTTATATATACTGGATATTAATCTTTCATCAGATATGTGATTTCCAAATATTTTCTACCATTGTGTAGGCTGTCTTTTTACTTTCATGATGAAGTACTTTGAGGAACCAAAGTTTTTAATTTTGATGATATTTGTCTATTTTTTTTTGTTGTTGTTTATTCTTTGTGTGTAAAGTTTAAGAAACCATTGCCTAATACAAGGTCCTAAAGATGCTTCTCCATGTTTTCCTCTAAGAGTGTGATAGTTCTAGGTCTTATATTTAGGTCTTTGATCCATTCTGAGCTGACTTTTGTATATGAGGTAGTGGTATTTTTTTTTTTTTCAAATGGACATCCAGTTTTCCCAGCACCATTTGTGGAAGAGACTCTTCTTTCCCAATAGAGAGGTCTTTGCCGTCTTGTCAAAAATAATTTGGCCATAAATGTGAGGGGTGATTTCTGAGCTCTCAGTTTGATTCCACTGATCTATATGTTTGTCCTTGTGCCAGTACCATGCTGTTTGGTTTACTGTGGCTTTGTAATAAGTTTTAAGATCAAGAAGTCTGAGTCCTCCAATTTCATTCTTCTTTTGCAAGATGGCTTTGGTTATTCAGGTTCCATGACCCTTCCATATAAATATGATGATTGGCTTTTCCATTTATGCAAAGAACATTGTTGGAATTTTTATTTGGATTGAGTTAGATCTATAAATTGCTTTGGGTAGTAGTGACATCTTAATGATATTTAGTTTTCAAATCTATGAACATGGAATATCCTTCCATTTATTTAGGTCTTCTTACATTTCTTTTAGCAATGTTTTATGGTATTCTGTGTATAAGCTCTTTACATCCCTGGTTATACGTATTCCTAGATATTTGATTTTTCAGTTGTTATTGTGAATGGAATTATTTCTTGATTTCTTTTTATGATTGTTCATTGCTTATGTATGGAAGCACTACTTATTTTTGGGTTTTGACCTTGTATCGTGCCACTCCAGGATTTTATTGTGGATTTTTCTGGATTTTCTGTGTATAGGATCATATCATCTACAAACAGGGAAAGTTTTACTTCTTCCTTTCCAATTTGGATGCCTTTTATTTCTTTTTCTTGCCTAAGTGCTCTGGTAAGACCTTCCAGTATAATGTTAAGTAACAGTGGTGACAGTGGGCATCCTTTTCTTTCCCTAATTTTAGAGGGACAACTTTCAATCTTTCACTGTTGAGTAGGATGTTAGCTGTGGGTTTTTCATATATACCCTTTAACATGTTGAGGAAGTTTCCTTCTATTCCTATCTTTTGAAGTGCTTTTATCAAGAAAGGGTGCTATAATTTGTCAAATGCCTTTTCAGCATCTGTTGAAATGACCATGTGTTTTCCCCCTTTATTCTGTTAATGTGTTGTATTACAATAATTGATTTTCTTACGTTCAACCAACCTTGCATCTAGGGATAATTCCTACTTATTCACTGTGTATAATTCTTTTAATATGTTGTTGGATTAAGTTTGCTAGTATTTTGTTGAGGAAGTTTGCATCTACATTCATAAGATATATTGATCCATAGTTTTATTTTCTTGTGGTATCTTTATCCAGATTTGGGATGAGGATGATGTTGGCCTCATATAATAATTTAGGGAGTGAGCCCTCTTCTTCAATTTTTTGGAAGATTGAGCAGAATTGGAATTAAATCTTGGAATGTTTGGTAGAATTCCCCTGTGAAGCCATCTGGTCCTGGGCTTTTCTTTGTTGGGAGATTTTTAATTACTGATTCAATCTCATTCCTAGTAATTGGATTGTTGAGATGTTCTATTTCTTCTTGAGTCAATGTGGGTAGCCTATGTATTTCTAAGAATTTGTCAATTTCATCTAGGTTATTTAATTTATTGGTATACTGTTGTTTCTATAAACACTTAATAGTGGTTTTTATTTCAGTAGAGTCAGTAGTAATGGCCTCTTTTCATTTCTGATTTTCATTATTTGTATCCTTTCTCTTTTTTTCTTTGTAAGTTTAGCTCGAGGTTTGTAGATTTTATTGAAAATTTTAAAGAACCACCTTTTGCTTTTGTTAATTCTCTCTATTGTGTTTTGTTTTCTATTTCATTTATCTCTGCTCTAATCTTTGTTATTTCCTTCCTTCTGTTCACTTTTGGTTTAGTTTGCTTTTCTTTTTCTAGTTCTTCCAGTTTTTATATTAGGTCTCTGATTTGAAGTCTTTTTTCTTTTTTAATGAGCACATTTAGAACTATACATTTCCCTAATAGTACTGCTTTCACTGCATCTCTTAAGTTTTGGTATACTTTTTTGTTCATTTTCATTTGCCTCAAGATATTACCTAATTTTGCTTCTAATTTCCTCTTTAACCCATTGGCTGTTTAAGATTATGTTAATTTCCACATATTTGTGAATTTTCAATTTCTCTGTTATTGATTGCTAGCTTTGTTCTGTTGTTTCAGTGAATATAGATTGTATGAGTTCAATATTTTTTAATTTATTGAAACCTGTTTTATGGCCCAACATATAGTCTATCCTGGAGAATGACCCATGTGCCCTTGAAAAGAATCTGCATTCTGCTTTCATTGGGTGCAATGGTCTGTGGATGTCTGTTACGTCTACTTGGTTTAGTGTATCAAGTCCAGTATTTCCTTATTAATCTTCTGATTAGGTGTTCTGTCTACTATTGAGAGTGGTGTGTTAAATTCTCCTATTATTAATGCAGAACCATCCATTTCTCTCTTCAAATCTGCCAACATATGCTTCATATATTTTGGGGCTCTGCTATTAAGTGCTTATATATTTGTAATTGTTACATCTTCCTGATGAGATGTCCCCTTTGTCAACATGTAATGATTATCTTTGTCTCTCATAACTTCTTGACATAAAGTCTATTTCATCCAATATTTGTATAGCCACCCAGTTCTGTTTTGGTGGCTACTTGCATCATATATTTTTTCCTATTCTTTCACCCTCAACCTACTTGTATTTTTGATTTTAAGGTGAATCTCTTTCAGACAACATATATTAGGTCATGCTTTTAAATCCATTCTGCCAATCTCCGTCTTTTGACTATAGAATTTAATCCATTTACATTTAACATCACTATTGATAATATAGGACTTTCTTCTGCCATATTGTGATTTAGACTTTTAAGTCTGTACCATTCCCCCCCCCATCTCCATTAATACCTACTATTATATTTATTTGCTTTCTTGTGTTGTACCATGTAGAGTGACTTCTCATTTTTGTGTGGCTATAATTTTCATCTGATTTCCTTGTGATTACCATGGGGTTAAAGATTAACATCCTAAATTTATAACAATCATATTTTGTTTGATACCAATTTAATTTCAATAGCATGCACATATACTTTTCCTGTACCTCTGTATTTCCCCACCATTTTTTTTTTCTGGTATTTCTTACCACTTATTTCTTTGTACCTTGCATGTCCAAAAACCTAGATATATCATTACTTTTTATGCATTTGCATTTTAGCACCTGTAGGAAGTAAGAAGTAGAGTTACATACCAATCAATACAATAGAATAATACTGGGGCATTTATAATTACCCAGATGGTTACTTTTATTTCTTTATGCCACTTTGAACTAGTGTCTATTGTCCTTTCATTTCAGTTGGAAAAACTCCCTTTAATATTGTTTGTAGGGCAAGTCTCTTGATGATGAACTCCCTCAGCTTTTGTTTGTTTGAGAATGTCTTAATTGCTCCCTTATTTTTTGAAAGAGAGTCTTACCAGATAGAAAATTCTTGGCTAGCAGTTGCTTTCTTGCCTCTATGATTTCTGATGAGCTATTGGCAATCTGTTTGGGACTACCTTGTACCTAACACGTTGTTTTTGTCTTGTAGCTTTCCAAACTTTCTCCTTGTACTTGTATTTGATCATGTGATCAATATATGACAGAGTATATTTTTTCTCCATATTTATCCTGTTTCATGGTCTCTGAGCTTCTTGGATGTGAATATTGATGTCTTTTGCTAAGTTTGGTAAGTTCTCCAACATTATTTCTTTGAATATACTTTCTGCCCCTTTCTCTGTTTCTTTTCCTTCTGGGACTCCCGTAACGCATATATTGGTGCACTTGATGGTGTTCCATAGCTGTCTTAGGCTATTTTCACTTTTAATGTTTCTCTTTTTCTTTCTGGCTCTCAGCCTGACTCATTTCAAGTGTCTTATCTTCAAGTTCACTGATGTTTATTTAAGTCTTCTTCAGTTTCTTTTAGCAATGTTTTGTAGTTTTCTGAATACAGGTCCTTTGCGTCCTTGGTTAAGTTTATTCCTAAATATTTGATTGTTTTAGTTGCTATTATAAATGGATTTTTTTCTGATTTCTTCCTCAGATTGCAATCAAAGCTATTGATTTTTGCATATTAATTTTGTATCCCACCCACATTGTACATTTTAAGATTTTAAAATATTAACTCTGGATTTACTTCCTGGGATGTCTGGTTTTATAACCAACTGGTGATAAGAGATTTTATTGAGCTTCATCTCTCCTATTAGGAAAGATGGAAGGTCCCCATCTTTCTGGACCTCCATATTGCCCTGGGATTTTGCTTGTTAGTTGTTTTGGAATTCTCTTTTTTATAGGAGTTCAATTGTCCTCTCTGTTTCCCAGGAGAAAGATTTCCCTCTCCTGGGTATTTGAAGCCAACAGTACTTTGTCCCAGACTGCTCCCCTCTATATTTTTTTTTGTCTCACACTGCTTTTGCCTACAGGACAAATTCTGGGAGAAGGGTCATCCCAGAGAAGACTTTCCCAGTCAGTATTCCCAGACCAGGTCATAATTGTCCTGTGGAGGGCATCAGCAAGGGTGCCAAAATCTTCTCCCACAGCTCCCCAAAGCTGAACTTTCCTGGCCTGCCCAGAAAATGCATCCCCGAGGAAGGGCTGCATCTTTAAATCTCCACCATCTCGAATCCTGTCTGTGGAGGGTTAATACAGTGGTTGCAGCTGCCTTTGTCTGGTCTTAGCTGCACTAAGACCTATTACCCCATGATCTGAATTTGCTAATCAAAATCCTTGATCAGTTGTCAGTCATACTCACCCCTGTTCTTGGGGCAGAGGATTTTTACATCCCTATCTGTCTTCAGCTACTAGCCAGGGCCTGGTCCCTGTGGTGGCCTGCAGTAAAAGTGGGAGATGAGCACTTGAAGCCATCATACCAAGAAAGCAATTTACAGTTCTTTACCTTAATTTATCACCCTCATCCTCCCTCTCTTCCTTGGATGCTTTAGCATATTCTTCTGGCTTCTGAAGTTTCAAAATATTTGTTCCAGACATTTCCTGCCTGTTTAATAGTTGTTTTGGTGGAAGGATTGGGTCCTGGAGCGCCCTTCTCCACAAGTAGCATAGCAATTGAAATTTTTGTATGTTTCTTTTTTGTAAGCTGAATTGGTCAAGACAAATGACAAAGGTAGCTTACTTTAAATGTATTAACTCTTTTTATTCTTTAAAATACCCCTGTGATGGTTAAGTTCATGCACAACTGGACTAAGTCTAATTTTTTTTGGTCAAGCAAACACTGGCCTGGCCTCTGAGGGTAAGTTTGTGGATCTAAATCATTTGTCAGTTGATTGTATCTATTGCTGATTGTGCCTACAATCAACAAAGAAATTTGCCTTCAGCAATGAGAGAAGGAAGAATTTTCATCTCTACTTCAGCAAGCCAGCTTCTCCTGGGGGATTAATAGAAATCTTCATTAGATTTCCCAGCTTGTGGCCTGCCTTACAGAATTTGGATTTGCCAGTCCTCACAGTCTTGTGATTCAATTCTTGTCAGTTGTTTCTCTGGAGAACCTGACTAATATATCCCTTAAGAGGCAGGTACTATAATTACCCCCATTTTACATCTGAGATAATAGATAAATACTTGTGGTTAAGTATTTCTTTTATAAAGTTAAAAATATTTGATATCTGTATCTCAAAGTGATACAGAAATTGTGACTGGATATCCTCACTTAACCTTTCTCAGTTAAGGAGTAGTGGATGCTGTAGTACACACCCAGTAACCCTCCCTCAGTACTGAATCATGCTTCTCCCTGTGGCTGGGGATGTTTAAGGCTGACCCTCACAGCTGTGCTGTCTGCTGAGGAAAGCTACCCTGCCCAAGGAAACAGCCCTCCCCAGGAGAAGCCTGTACACAATGGCTAATCAATACAAATTTTGATTAGCTGACTCCCCTCTGCAAAGGCTCCCTGTGGGATCAGCTGAGGCCTTTGATGTTACTGCATTATGGCCTCACTTCTTCCTCTGCCTACTGCTCCCTTCACTCCCATGTGGGTGTGAATCCTGAGGGCTCTCTTCTGTGAATTTCCTGCATAGTCTGGCATCTCAGGGAACCTAGCCTGTGTGTACAGTATAGAGTTAAGATAGGCCATCACCAAGGCCCATGGCTTCTGCCCCAGATGAGAAAATAAAATGATCAGAACACCTCTCTTTTGCAGGAGTCACTAGGCCATGCCATGGAATTTGCATGTTGGAGGCAGGCAAATCTCTCTGTGCCTATATCATATTGGCTTTGCCATATTGCAATCCTTCACTTTCCCAACATTCAGAGGGATAGCATCTTGAGCAGACAGATGGTTACAGTGCAAGTAATATCTGAATGATGCTTATTACTTCATTTGATAAGGAATACGTTGACTGGCTTCTGTCTCTTGCTGTTCCCCAAATTCCATCTTATTTCAATTAATAAACTCAATGTAAGACATGAAATTTCTCTGGGTTTTCCTTCATACAACCATTTTGTATCAGAAAATGTAGTTTGAGTTATATATTTTTCAAATTTTCATGATAAGTAGTTAGAATTTAATTAGATGCTCTAAAAGATGAAATTTTGATGCTATGATCTCCAGTTCATCTGGTCATCTTGATATGAGTTTTGGTGTCACTAGACTTACATCAGTAGCAGACTAGCAGACTTAAAAAACTCCCCAAGAGCATGCTTTAGATATATACATTACTGTCATTTTCCCACTTCAGCTTTGTAAAGTAAGTTTTAAATTTTAATATGGATGAACCTGCAGAAAATTGCACAAATCCTAAGTATACAGCTTGTTGAATTTTTATAAGTAAACATACCTGTGTAACCAGAATTCAGATCAAGTAAGAAACTTTTCCCAGTATGGTAGTAGGAATCCTAGGATGGCCCCAAGAATTTCAGATCCCTGGTATATACCTTGTTTGTGTCTTGTATGACCTGGAATATGATGGATATTGCTCCCTTGATTAGGTTACATCATTTGGCAAAGGTGATAGTCTAATCTCTCTCATGATTTTGTTATGTTATATAAGACTTCCTCATAGCACACTGGAGAGAGATTTTCCTGTTAGCTGACATCATGAGAGGGGCCATGGATCTAGAACATGAGGATGGTTTCTAGGAACTGAGACCAATCACTAGTCAACAGAAAGCAAGAACTGAGAACCTCAGACCTTCAGGACCAAGGAGCTATATTTTCCAACAATTTGAATGAGCTTGGAAGAGGACTCTGAGCCCCAGAAGAGAATGCAGTCCAGCCAATACCTTCATGTCAGCCTGGTGAAACCTGAGCAGAAAATCCAGCTATGCAATTATGCTGTGCCCAGGCTTTTTGCCCTGGTCCAGTCCTCCTGCCAAAGATAACCACTCTCCTCACTTCCATCACCATCAATTAATTCTGTCTGTTTTTATTAACTGTATATACATAAAATCATACAGTATGTAGACTTCTGAACTTGGATATTTAGCTCAAATATTACGATTGCATAATATACCCTGTTGTGTCTAGCAATAGTTCATTCATTTTCATTGGTGTATACTATTCAGTTGTCTAAAGATATCATATGGCTTTAGTCACTTTGTTGTTGTTGGTCCTTTCTGTTATTTCCAGTTCAGCACTGAATAGTGCTGCTAAGAATATTCTTATATATGGCTTTTGGGCAACATATGTCTGTATTTCTATACCAAGGAATGAAATAGTGGGGTATTGGCTAAGAACAGCATTAGTTTGTATATGTAAACACAGCCAAATTGTTTACACAGTGTTTGTACCAATTCCAAGCCCACCAGCAGACTCTGAAACTCTGTGTGTTCTGTATCCTCTTCAACATTTGGTGCTGTCTGTTTCAACCTAGCCATTTTTTGGGTGTGTAGTGTTATCACTTCAGGGCTTTAATTTACATTTTCCTGATTAATCATGATATTGCACACCTTTTTGTATATTGGTCCTTTGGATAGTCTCATCTGTGAAGCATCTGTTAAAGTCCTATGTACATTTTTCTTTAGTTATTTCTACTATTTTGAACATTTTATATATTCTGGATGTAAGTTTTTTGTTAAAAAATATGTATTGAAGATGTGTTCTCCCACTCAGTGGCTTGTATCCTCACTCTCTTGATGTTGATTTTGAAGACCAAAAGTAATTTCTCTTAATAGAGTGCAATTTATTATGTCATAGACTCCCTTCATTCTTTTCAAGAAAATGCCTGCCCAAATCTGAATAACCAGCTTGTCTGTCATTCTTTAAAATATTAATGTATTGATGTTGCATGAAAGCAACGACTAGTTTAGCGCTCACAACTCAATTGTACAAATACCTTTCCTTGAGTCAGCATGCATGCAACAGAAGTTCTTTATACATACCTCCCCATTTTGTCACATAGAATATTTAAAGGTATGTACACAAATATCAAGATTTAATATAATTAACATTTTTCTACTGCTTCCTCATGGTCATTGTTATGAGATCTGTATCTATATCTATATCTCTCTCTCTATAACTCTATCTACCTACCTATATCTGCCTCAGTTTTACTTTCTTAATTGTGAGTTCATGATGAAGAATACAATAGCTGCTTGTACATTTTATTGCCCTGGCCTTAATTTATGCTAAAGTGCCAGCAATTTTACCCACAATGCTTTTGTGCCATTAGTAAAAATATAAACACAGTGGAAAAGGAAGATAACATCTTAGTATTATTATGAAAATAATTTTGGCCTTGCAGACCACTTAAAGGGTCTTGGAGATGCCCAAAGTTCTGTGGACACTGTGAGACCTGCTGATTTATTTGTCTCCTCTTTAGCCTAGACCACATTATCTTAATAACCACAGCTAGGTTTTAATATCTGGAAGTGTATGTTTTCCAACTTTTTCTTATTCATGTTTGCCTGGATATCCCCAATCCTCTGTTTCTCCATATACATTTTAGAATCATATTGTCATTTTCCACAAATAGAATCTTGCTGGGATTTTGACAGTAATTGCATTGAAACTGTAGATAGGTTTGGGAGGAGCTGACATTGTAACTATAATTGAGTCTTTCACTCCATAAACATAGTACCATTCCATTCATTTAGGGTTTTTTGGATTTATTACATTAAAATTTTGTTATTTTCATTGTAGAATATTTGCACAATCTAATCTTTTGTTAGAGTCTTGTTCTATTGATTTGTTCACAGGATATAGACATTCAAGCAATTTCTTTATGTTGATCTTGTATCCAGAAACCTTGTTAAATTCATTTATTAATTCTAAGAGTTTTGACTATATCTTTTGGATTTTCTATGTCCACAATTGAGGCTTTACAAATAATGACCTTTATTTTTCCCTTTCCAATATCTATCCCTTTTATTCCTTTTTCCTTCCATATGCACTGGTTACATTTATTTTGTGAGATAGATCTGTTTGCAATATTCATTTTTGTGACATCTCTGTCCAGCTTTGTTATCAAGGCAATGCTAGCCTCATAAAATGAATTGGGAAATAGTCTCTCTTATTCTAGATGTTGAAATAGTTTGTGGAGGATTGGTAGTATTTTTTTCCTTAAGTATTTGGGAGAAAACACCATAGAGCCAACTGGGCCTAAAGTTTCTATGATGAAATAATTAAAATAAATAATTCAAGATGTTTAATAGATTTTCTGATCAGATTTTCTAATCTATTTTTATAAGTTGTATTTTCTATGAAATCTATAAATTTTATTCAAGATTTCTCATTGATTGGCCTAAAGTTATTTATAATATTGTTATCTTGTCTTCTTTATTTCTTTAAGGTTTGACATAATGTCCCTGTTTTACATATGTCATGTTGGTAATTTGTGCAATTAAAAAAATTTTTTTTTATCAGTAAGATCAGGTATTTAGATTTTCTTAATCTTTTCAATCAATTTTAGGCCTTATGGATTTTTAAAAATTATATATTTGTGTTATAATTTCATTGCTTTCTGTTATCTTTATTATGTCCTTTATTTTACTTGATTGGATTTAATTTACTGCTGTTTTTCTAGAATCTTGAGATGGGCACTTAGATAATTGATTTTCATATTTATTTTCCTTTCTAATATATACACTTAAGTTTATATATTTTCTTCCATGCATTTTAAGCTGGATCTCCCAGTTTTACTATTTTATTCTTCAGTCTTTCAGTTCTAAATATTTTCCAATTTCACTTATAACTTACTTTTTTGTGACCCATGAGTTTTTTTAAGTTAATTGCTTAACTATCAAGCAACTGGGGATTTTCTTGCCATTTATTTTTGTTATTATTTTATGTCTTCATTCAATCGAGGTTAGAGAATATATTATGAATTATTTTAATATTTTGAAATTTTTTGAATCTTGTTTTATTACTCAGCATAGGATCAAATTTTATTATGTTCCTTTAGTACTTGAAAATAAAGTGTGCTCTGTTATTGTTAGGTACAATATTCTATACTTACCAGTGAAGTTCTTTGCTCACAAGTGACATGGATGGGATTTGAATGATCCAATATAAAGTTTATGCATTTAACTTTTAAACACAGAAAACTGATAATCCTGTGTTTGGAAACATAGGGTTGGGAGGGAAGTTTTCTGGTAATCTTGAGAAGTATGGGAAGTAATGCTGCAAGAGTCATTGCACAATCTGCAGTTAGGATTAAGTTTATCAGTGAGGCAGACCTGTGACGCCAATTTCAACTGCTAGAGAGAGAAAGTCTGAAAGACCCTCTGTATTAGTTTCCTATTGCTACTGTAACAAATAGCCACAAATTTAGTAGCTTAAAACAATCTAAATTTATCTTACATTTCTGGAGGTCAGAAGTTCAGTGTGGATCTCACTGGCTTAAAATCAAGGTGTTCCTTCTGGAGACCTTAGGGGAGAAGCCATTTCCTTTTCCCCAGCTTCTAGAGGCTGCCTGCATTCTTTGGCTCATGGCCCCTCTGTCCATCTGCAATTCCAACCTTGTTGGGCTGACTCCTTCCCATCAGCCATCGCTCTGACTCTCTTCTCTGACCTTTGGACTCCTCTTCCACTTATCAGGACCCTTGTGTTTGCATTGGGTCCACCTGGATAATTCAGGATATGCTCCTAGTTTTCAGGTCAGCTAATTAGGAAGCTTAAAGCCACCTGTAGCTTTAATTCTACTTTGTCATGTAACTTAATGTATTCACAGTTTCCAGGAAGCAGAACTGGACATCTTAACCAGGACATCTAGGGGGGTGGGTACATTTTCTGCTGAGTACATCCTCTGTCATGGGATGAATTTATTTTACACTGGAACGTAGCTCTGGAGTCTGGCCAACCTACTTCTCCATATGGTAGGAGGTAAAAATTAACTCTTTCAGAAAAAAGCATAATAAAAATAAAAAATTATCACAGGATCTATACAGGTGTATAAGAAAACAGAAGGAATGGATTAAGAAATACATATGACAGGAAAACTATACTCATAGATGTCTGTGGCCACAGAGCATATAAAAACTTTGAGCAAAATTAGTTAATATGGTTTTTAAAACATAGAACTTAATGAAGCAATTACCTTTATCAGACAAAAAAGAACAACAACAAAAAACAAAAACAACAACCAAAAAACAGAAAGCAGAGGTATTAAGAACTAAGGAATTCTAGGGCAAGATGAAAAGGAGATGAAACTGGAGGCAGAGCTGAAGAAACCAGTGGATGAAAAGGAATTAAAAGTATCATAGAGTGGAAGACAAATTGGAACAGAGAAAAGAAGAATAAACCCTGCTAAAATGAAATAACAGGAAAGAAGGACAAAATTAATTAAAATTAACAAAATAAAATGAAAATGAAAAAAATTGTAAAAATAATTAAAAGTATGTGATACCTGTGGAATTTAGAATTCACACAAAGGAAATTTAACATGTCTAAGTGATGTCTACAAAGAAAATATATCTGTAAGTTATTTAGTACAAGAAACTAAGAATGTGTTTAGAAACTTGTTGGACATCTTCCAAAATATGTCTAGTAAAAGACATTATATCTGTAAGACATAGGCAAAAATAAATAAATAAATAAATAAAGGGAAAACAGGGTAAAACTAAAAGCTAAAACTGTAAAACAAAATGGAAATAGGTTAAAAGGGAAAAGATTATATAATTTTCAAGGAAATTAAAGACCCCAAAATGAATTAAAATCCACTTCATTTCAGCAAAGAACAGAACTAAACTCTGATCTGTGACTTTAAGTGCAAAGCTGACATAGTTTACTGAATGTAAAGGAAAACTACAAATAAGAAACACTGGTAGGTAGCAATGAGAAAAAGTGGGTTTCTCATTTCAATGATCAATTATAAGGAATTATACTCTTGATGTATATATATAGAATGATCCCTAAGGTAAAGTTAAGTGAGAAAAGGTCAAAAAGGCAGATATTGTATGATCTTGCCTATATTGAATATCTAGAATATGGGAATTCATGGGAACAGATAGATTATAAGTTATCAGGGCCAAGGGATGAGGGGAAGAGGGGAAGAGGGAGGGAGTCATGCTTAATGGGTGCAGAGTTTAAGTTGTTGAAAAATTAGGGTAATGGATGTTGGTGATGGTACTACAACATTGTAAAGGTAATTAATACTTCTGAATCATACACTTGAAAGGGTTTAAAATGGGAGTTTGGGGGTTGCTATATATAGTTTTTAAAAAAGTACAGAAAGTGTATATAAAATTTATTGAAAGATGGGTGAAAATAGTAGATTGATTGATCAATTGGTAGATTGATGGGGAAAGACACTGTTGACCTTGGTTGACTGAAAAGAAAAAAATTGGGCAACTGAAGGAATGGCTTATATGAGAACAGCGGAATGTATATACTTTTGTTCCTTAAAAATTTTTCCCTTCATAGGTCTTTTTATTTTTGTGTTCAAGAAACCCATAAGTGTCTAAGTTGACCCATTGCAATTAGAGAAGACCAATAGATCTTCAGATCCACTGTGTGTTCCCTCAAGAAGCTGCAGTGGTCTTTTGAATACTAATTTATGTGTCAGTTTCCTAATGAGTGTTGACATTGCCCCAGAACAGCTTGTAGGTGTAATTCAGAGGCGTCCTTTGTAAAGGAAATGCCCAGCATTTCAACAATATGTCTTCCTGGAAGGGCAGGTTCTGCTATCTCTTTCTTGCCTGTATCAAAAGACTCCAGAGGAATGCAGACACATTTTGATCCCACTTGTAGAGCAAAGCTTCAAGTGACCAGTCAGCGTTTCTAACCTGTTAAGTAGACCACAATTGGACCTTGGGGTTTTTCTGCATCAAAAAAGAATACTGTAGTTAAAATGTTTTCAAAGTCTTCTGGTTTGAAAGATACATTAGATGCAAGAATAACAACTTGTGGTGGTAGAGCCAGAAGATCAGGAGAGAGATACATGATCCCATGTTAATCTTATGATGTAGACCTGTGGCAGGTTCTGCATTTGGCAGCTTTGCCAACAAATTCTAGACAGTAAAGCAACTATGAGTTGTCTGACAGTATTACTTTAGCACCACATCTGGAAGCCAAAATTCCTGGAAGCTCCAATCCAACAAAATGGCATTTCAAAGTTGTGCTTAGTACTGCAAAGAATTTTGGATCTTATTTAACATTTCATCCTTGCATTGATCTTTGACAAGCACAGGGTCAATGTGTAAGTATACTCTTGGTCTTGTCATGTGTATAAAATACATGTATATTAAAATTTACTTAAACATTGCTTTGCTGTAGAAAGCAGGCTTTAGGTTTATTATAAAAATCATTTCCTTGTGATTCCTAGTATAATTACTGGGAAAAATAAGAACTTGTTACCAGAAGTTATACCAATTATATTCCCATTTTAATATTCAAATGAAATTGGAAATTAAAGGGCCTCATATTTTGCAAGTGAATTAAATGTATTGCTTCCAAACTCAATATATACCCTAGGAAATTTCATTGAAGTTTTAGAACACTAAATTTTCCTGATTTTAAATTTTCTATTAGCATAATCTATAAATAAGAAGCTTCTAATTCCATGAGATGCCAGATCTCTATATTTAAAAGTTCCACAGGTTAGTTAAGAACTAATTAGTTAAGAACTAATAGTTGTCATTGGGTAATCAAGTACCTATTCTTAAAAATCATTTTAAGTGAACAATTCTTTGACATTAAATATTGACAATACTGTGTACCTTTCACCATGATCTATTTTTGGCCTATTTTTATCATTCCAAAACAAAAACTTGTGCAAATTTAGCAATAATTCCCAAATCTTCCTACCTCCACCCTGCTAAACACTATTCTGCTTTCTGGATTTTCTTATTTTAAATATTGCATATAAGAGAAATCATACCATATTTGTCATTTTGCATGTGACTTAGTTCACTCAACATGGTATCTCCAAGTTTCATCTATTTTGTATCATGTACCACACAGTTCACTTCTTTTTATGGCTGAATAATATTCTATTGTTTGGATATACCATGTTTTGTTTATCCATTCATCAGCTGTTTTTCTCATGGGTTGTTTCCACTTTGTGGCTATTGTGAATAATGTTGCAATGAACATTGATCTGAGTCCCTGCTTTCCTGTGAATTCTTTTGGACATATACCCAGGACTTGAATTTTCAGGTCATGTAGTAATTTTATGTTTAACTATCTGAGGAATCATAGAACTGTTTTCCACAGTGGCTGTACCATTTTACTTTCCCACCAACAGTGTACAAGAGTTCCCATTTCTCTGCATCCTCACAAACACTTGTTATTTTCAGTTATTTTAAAAAAATAACAAACATCCTAGTGGCTGAAGTGGTATGTCATTGTGGTTATAATTAGCATTTCTTTATTTCTTTTTTTTAGGTACCAGGGCTGGGGATTGAACTGGGACCTCGTAGGTGGACCTCACTCAACCGCTGAGCTACATCAGCTCCCTAGCATTTCTTTAATGGCTAATGATATTGAACATCTTTTCATATATTTATTGACCATTTAAATATCTTCTATTCAATTCTTGGCCCATTATTTAATTGGGTTCTTTTTCCTTTGTTGCTGAGTTCTAGAAGCTTTTTGTAAAAATTTTAAAATTTTTAATTTATTGAAGTATAAATAACATAAACATACATAAACAATAAGTTTATATTAATAGTTGTGAACTTACAAAACAAGGATACATAACATCATACAGGGCTCTCATAACTCACCCCACCACCAATAATTTGATTATTGTGAAACGTTTTTAACTAGTGATCAAAGAGCATCCTCAAAATATTACTAATAACCAAAGTATCTCACAAAAACTACATTTGGTGTAGTTTTCCCCCAACCCACCCTATTATTATTTTTTAATATTATTTATACATTTATAAACAATGAATGTATAGTAAAAGTTGTGAACTTACAAAGCAAATATGTATAACATCATACTGTGATCCCATGTATCAACCCACCACCAACACCTTGAATTGCTGTGAGACATGTGTTACAAATTATGAAAGAATATCGTCAAGATCTTACTACTAACTATATCTTACATTTGGTGTATTCCCCCCCCCAACATACTCTATTACTATTTTTAAAAATATGTTTTCATTACAGAAGTTGTGAACTTACAAAACAATCATCCATATGTGCAGAATTTCTAGAAGTTTTAAAAATATATATTTTAGATACTGAACCCTTAACAAGTATATAGTTTCTAAATATTTTCTCCCATTCTGTAGTTGTCTTTTCATTTCCTTGATATGTCCTTTGATGCATGAAAATTTTTGAGTTTGATGAAGTACGTTTTATCTATTTTCTCTTTTGTTGCTGGATGTAGGCAACATCCTTTCCTTACTACAAGGTCCTGAAGCTATTTCCATGTTTTTTTGTTTATTTTTGTTTTTGTAAGTGTTTTATAGTATTAGCTCTTATATTTAGGTAGTTGGTGCATTTTGCACTAATTTTTGTATATGGTGAGACATAGAGGTCCACGTTCCTTATTTTGCATGTGGATTTCCAGTTGTCACTACACCGTTTGTTGAAGAGGCTATTCTTTTCCCACTGAATGGACTTCATACCCTTGTTGAAAATCAACTGGCCATAGATATGTGTTTTTACTGTGGACTCTAAATTCTATTCCATTGGTCTGTGGGGCTATCCCATGCCATATTGTTTGTTTTTTTTAAAAGAATTATTTTATTTATTTATTTATCCCTCCCTTGCTGCTTGTGCTTGCTGTGTCCATTTGCTGTGCGTTTTTCTGTGTCTGCTTGTCTCCCTTTGTTGCGTCATCTTGCTGTGCCAGCTCACTGCGCCGTGTGGGCCATCAGCTCAGCTTGCCTTCACCAGGAGGCCCTGGGAATCAAACCCGGGACCTCCCATATGGTAAACGGGAACCCAACCACTTGAGCCACATCCATTTCCCCATATTGTTTTAATTACTATAGCTTTGCAGTATATTTTGAAATCAGGAAGTTTGAGTCCTTCAACTTTGTTCTTCTTCAAGACTGTTTTGGCTATTTGGGGTCTCTTGTAATTCCATATGAATTTGATGATCAGATTTTCTATTTCTTTAAAAAAGGCTGCTGGAAATTTGATAGGGTTTGCATTGATTTGTAGATAGCTTTTGGTAATATTTACATCTGAGCAAAATTAAATCTTCCCATCCCTGAGCATGGCATGTGTTTCCATTTATTTAGGTCTTTAATTTATTTTAGCAATGTTATTTACTTTTCAGTGTATAAATATTTAATCTCCTTGGTTAAATATATCTAGATATTTTGTTCTTTCAGATGCTATTTTAAGTTGAATTGTTTTCTTGATTTCCTTTTTGGATTGCTCATTGCTGGTATATAGAAATCCATATTTATATTTTCTCCTGCAACTTTGCTGAATTTGTTTATGGTTCTAGTAGCATTCTTGTATATTCTTTGGGATTTTCTATCTATAAGACCATGCCATCTACAAATAGGGATGATTCTACTTACTCCTTTCTAATTTGGGTGACTTTTATTTCTTTCTCTTGCCTTTTTGCTCTGGCTATAATTTCCAGTACACTGTTGAGTAATGGTGATGACAGCAGACATCCTTGTTTTGTTCCTGATCTTAAGAGAAAAACTTTAAGTCTTTCACAATTGGGCGCAATGTTATTGGTGGGTTTTTCATAAATGCACTTTATCATGTTGCACAAGTTCACTTCTATGCCCAATTTTCTGAGTGTGTTTTTCATGAAAGGATGTTGGATTTTGTCAAATGCCTTTTCTGCAGTAATTGAGATGATCATGTGGGTTTTTTTCTTTTATTTATTCTTATAGTGCAGTATATCAATTATGTTGAAGCATCCTTGCTTTCTTGGAATAAATCTCACTTGTTAACAGTGTGCGAGCCTTTTAATATACTGTTGGATTTGGTTTGCCAATGTTGTGTTGAGGATTTTCACACGTATATTCATAAGGTATATTGGTCTGAAATTTTATTTTCTTATAATGTCTTCATTTGCCTTTGGTTCAGGTTAATACTGGCCTCATAAAATAAGCTATAAAGTAGTCCTGCCTCTTCTAGGTTTTGAAGTGTTCGAGAAGGATTCGTCTTAAATCTTCTTTAAATGTTTGGCGTAATTCAGCAGTAAAACTATGCAATCCGGGACTTTTCCTTCTTGGGAGGTTTTTAATTACTGAGTCAAACTCTTTACTTGTTATAGATGTTCTAGTTCTCCTTGCATGAGACTAGGTAATTTGTATGTTTCTAAGAATTTGCCCATTTCATATAAGTTTTCTGATTTTTTGGCATATAATTGTTTATATTATGCTCTTATAATCCTTTTTATTTCTCTAAGGCCAGTAGAAATGTCCCCTCTTTCATTCCTGATTTTAATGTAAGCATTCAGAGCTATGGATTGCCTCCTGAGCATTCCCATAAGTTTTTGCATGTTGTATTTTCATTTTCAAGATATATTTTAACTCCCCTTGTAATTTATTCTTTTAAATAGTTTATTTTTAATTCCACATGTTTGTAAATTTTCTAGTTTTCCTTTTTTAATTGATTTCTAGATTTTTTCCATTGTGGTCTGTGAAGATACATCATATAATTTCAACAATTTTAATTTATTAATATATGATTTGTAGCCTAAAAATAAGACATCCTACAAAATGTTCCATGTACACTTGAGAAGAATGTGTATTCTGCTGTTGTTGGTGAAGTGTTCTATATATGTCCATTGGGTATAATTGGTAAAAAGTGTTGTTCAAATCCTATATTTCCTTATTGATCTTCTGTTTAAAATTTTTATCAGTTATTGAAAGTGGTGCAATGAAGTCTACCACTCTTGTTGTAAAACTATTTATTTCTTTAGTTTGCTTCATATGTTTTGGGGCTCTGTTGTGAGGTGCATATATGTTTATAATTGTTATATCTTCTTTTTGTATTGGAACTTTTATCAATACATAGCATGTTACTTTATCTTTTGTAATCTTTTTTGACTTAAAATCTATTTTGTCTGACAATAATATATTCACTCCACTATTTTCCCCCCCTTTTACCTTTAACTTCTTTGTGTTTTTATACCTAAAGTGAGTCTCTGGTAGTCAGCATAGAGATTCTCTTTCTTTTTCTCTGTATTTTTAAAGTTATTTTCTTATTGGTTACCTTTGTAATTGAAATTAAAATCTTAAACTAGCCTAGTTTTACTAGTACTAACCTAATTTCAGTGGTTTACAAATTCTCTATTCCTATATATTTTAATCCTTACCCTTAATGTTATGTGTCAAATTATAACTTTATACATTGAATGCCCATTAACATAGATTTTACATGTTATTTTACTCATTTGCCTATTATGTTATATGAGGAGGAAAAGAGCAGTCACAAACCAAAAGTACAAAAATAGAAGAATTTTTTATTACCTATGTAGTTACCTTTACCAATGTCCTTTATTTCTTCTATGATCTCAACTTACTGTCATTTCAATTACTGTACTTTGCAACTCCAAAATTTGTTTGGTTTCTTTTTATAATTTTCTATCTCTTTATATTTTGTTCAGATAACATTTCCTTAATTTTATTTTGTTCTTTCTATATGGATTCCTTTAACTCATTCAACATATATAAGGCAGTTGACTTAAAGTCTTTTACTAAAATTTCCAATGTATGATCTTCCTCATGGATGATTTCTGGAAATTTCCTTTTCCTGTGATTGGTCCATACTTTCCATTTTTGTGTGTGTTCATGTTTTGTCATTCTTTGTTAAGAAATGGACATTATGAGTATTATGTTGTTATTACCCTGGAAATCTAGTTTTCTGCCTCCTCTGGGATTGCTAGTTTGTTGCTGTTGTTGTGACTTTACTGAACTCTTTTTGTTTCCAAACAAGAAAGGGAAAGGGAAAAGAGGAAAAAATTAGAGGAGGGGGCAGATTGGAACAATGGCTGCCCTTAGAACTGGTCTCCTAGTGATATGAATTAGCTGATTCAAAAGTGGTGATCAGCAATCAGACCATTAACTCCTGGATTTTGGAATACTAGATCCTTTTAGTCCACCCTGGCACCAGCAAGCTGCACCAGGAGCCTGGGCTGCAGTCCCCACTACTGCCTGCCATGTGTTTGCAGGATGGGAGATGGTAGTCCCAGCACAGAGGGTGAAATTCACCAATACTTATTGCAATTTATCTTTCACTGCCTCCAGCTTTTCCTGCAGCACAGTGTTCCACTAGATTCCTGAGCTTCAAAGTTTTGATTCAGATAGTTCCTGTCAGTTCAATACTTGTTTGGATGAAGAAGCAATTCCTGGAGCTTCCTTCTATGCCATCTCCCAATAGTCTTCTCCCGATCCTTTGAAAAATTTTTTGAAATACTTTCAAACTTACAGGACAGTTGCAAAAATAATACAAAATCCTTACAGAGAACACCAATATACTTTTCACCCAGATAACCAGAGCCACCAACTTTTCCCCTTCAAGTTTGTTGTTAAGATATATGTTATTTCATATAAACTCTTTTATTATTTTTAAAGTTTTTTACTTCTGATTTTTTGTTAGAAGAGTTTTAGGTTTTCAGAAATATTGTGCATAAAATATATAAAGTACAGTTCTCATATACCATCCTATTATTAACACCTTGAATTAGTGAGGTACACGTGTTATAATTCATGAAAGAATATTTTTATAACTGTACTATTAACTAGAGCCCATCATTCAAAGTTGTGTTCATTGTGTTGTACACTGCTATGATATACAATTAACCCTAATAGAAATTCTGTACAATTTAAGCATTAACTCGCTATTCCATACCCCCAAACCAGCCCCTGGAACCCTATATTCTAGATTCTGACTCTATGAGTTTACTTGTGCTAATTATTTCATATCAGTGAGATTGTACAATATTTGTCTTTTTGTGACTGGTTTATTTCAGTCACCATTATGTCTTCACAATTCATCCATGTTGTTACATGAATCAGAATTTCATTCCTTATAATGCTGAATAATATTCCATTATATGTATACACCACATTTTGTTTATCCATTCATTGGTTGATGGCCATTTGGGTTGCTTCCATCATTTGGCAAGTGTGAATAATGTTGCTATAAACATTGCTGTGAAAATATTTGTTCAAGTTTCTGCTTCCAATTTTCTTTGACAGTGGATGTGCAATTTTGTATTTCCACCAGCATTGTTGAGTGTTCCTATTTCTCCACATCCTCTCCAACACTTGTGATTTCCTGTTTTTTTTTTCCATTTTTTTCTTTATTTTATAAGATGATTTAAATTACATAAATTTTACATTGAAAATATAGGGGATTCCCATATGCCCCACCACCTCCCCTTCCCACACTTTCCCCCATTAACAACATCTTTCATTACTGTCATACATTTGTTACAATTGATGAAGAAATTTTGAAAAATTGCTGCTGTCCATGGTCTATAGTTTACATTATGGTTTACACTTTACATTGCACAATTTTATAAGTTTTGACAAAATGTATAAGGGCCTGTATCCATCATTGCAATATCATTCAGAACGATTCCAATGTCCCAAAAATTTCGCATGTTACATGTATTCTTCCCTCTCCCTTCCATCAAAATCTCTGGTGACCACCATCTATATCAATGTTACAAGTTCTTCCATTACTAGAATAATAATGTCTACTTTGGTCCATAGTTGCACTCCCCCCTTATGTTTGTTCATTCCCCAATCTTGAGGATTTTTGGATGGTGATGCCAGCTCTGCTTCTGATTGAGGGGACACTTAGATCCTATGGGGCAGATTGACGGAACTGTCTTGCTTGCAGTTGTAGATACTCTCTGTTTCTTGGGATGGGCGTTGTCCATCATCATCCTTTTGTTAGTTGTCCTGGGTGAGCCTGATGAATTACAGAGTAGGTGTTGGCTGCAACTCTGCTGAGATTCAGGGCTCAACCGGCATATGAACAGCCCTAAGATTTAAGTCTCTGGGACATATATTTAATGGGTATAGTATCATTTATAGCTTCAAATAAAAGGGGCAGAAAAACAATATGTAGGAAAACTATAAATGAGTCTAACTCTGATACATTGGGGCGATAGGTTATCATATATTCCAAGGTAAGGCCCAATGGCAGGGTGCTGAATTCTTGGGGTTGTCTGCCCTGCCTATAGTGTCTAGATGTCTCTAGAGCCCTCAGGAGCAACCTTGCTTGAGGCACTGTTTACTGTGGCAGTCAGTGAGATCCTCCTGAGATGTGCATAAGCATAATCTTTGGAATGACCTCATGACTCACTTTGAAGTCTCTTAATCATAAAAACTCTTTTGTATTTAACATTTCCCTTTTTTAGTTAAGATCTTTTTCCAAATGCATTGCTGGTTGGCACTTGGTATTAATCCCTTGGTGCCAGGGAGACTCATCTTTGGGAGTCATGTCCCATGTGGGTGGGGAAAGGCAGTGAGTTTTTATTTTGAGTTTGGCTCAGAGAGAGGCCACATTTGAGCAACAAGGTTTTCAGGAGGTCACTTTTAGGCAATAGATATTATTAGGCTAAGTTTTAATTTCACAAGAACAAGGTTCATAAGCAAAACATCAATATCAAGGGCCTGGCATATTGATCTGTTCTCCTTTGCTAGCACTGCCCATATACTCTAGAGATTCCTGCCACTCTATAAGAGAATGTAGCAGGACTCCCCAGGACAGGAATTCAATAGTCCATTGATTATTGTGTGGGTCTCCACCCACCAAGACAACACCCCATGACCATATGAACACATTCATATTCCATAGAGGTAAGCACCAGGTGCCTCCCTTCCCATACATACATACTCCCACCACCGACACCCCGAACCAGTAATCCTCCCCTGTCACAGTTGGAACCCTTCTGCGATCCAAAACTTCCTAAAAAACAAAGCTAAAAATTTTTTTCTTTTTCATTATGTCTTTCATCACCGCAAGATCTGTAATCTTTTATGAATTTTAACAATTTCTTCTGTATGTCCCTCCACAGTCTTATTTTTCATTTTATTTTCAAAGAAGTTTTAGGTTATAGAAAAGTCACATAGAGAATATAAGGGATTCCTATATATCCCACCCCTCACCCTCTCATATTTATCCCTTTTAATAACATCTCACATGAGAACGGTACATTTGTTAACAATATATCAAATATTGAAACATTTCTATTAACTATGGTCAATGCTTTACATTATGGTTTACGTTTTGCACCACATGCTTTTACAGGTTTTGACAAAATGTATAATGCCCTGTATTTGTCATTACAAAATCATGCAGATATGCCCTAAAAATGCCCTATGTTCCATCTGCTCTTCCCTCCATGGAGGGAAATAATGGAGTAATATTTCATTGTATGTATATACCATATTTTGATTATCTGTTCATCTGTTGATGGAGACTTTTGACAATAGTGAATAATGCTGCTATGAACACTGGTGTGCATGTATCTGTTCATGTCCCTGCTTTCAATTATTCTGGGTATATACCCAGCAGTGGGATTGCTGGGTCGTATGGCAATTCTATAGTTAGCTTCCTAAGGAACTGCCAAACTGTCCTCCACAATGGCTGCACCGTTCTACATTCCCACCAACAGTGGATAAGGATTACCATTCCTCCACATCCTCTCCAACACTTATAGACCTCTGTTTTTTGTTTTTTTTTTTTTTTTTTTACCGGGAGGTCCCGGGGCTCTAACCCAGGTCCCTCCATATGGGAGACGGATGCCCAACCATTTGAGCCACATCCGCCCCTCTGTTTTTTTTTAATAGCTGCCAGTTTAATGGTTGTAAGATGATATCTCATTGTAGCTTTGATTTGCATTTCCCTGAGATAGTGATGTTGAGAATCTTTTCATGTGCTTTTTAGCCATTTGTATTTGTTCTTTGGTAAAGTATCTATTCAAATCTCTTGCTCATTTTTTAAAAAAATGGGTTGTTTGTCCTTTTATTTTTGAGATGTAGGATTTCTTTATATATGCAGGATATAAGATCCTTATCAGATAAATGGTTCCCAAATATTTCCTTCCATTGAGTAGGCTGCCTTTTCACTCTCTTGATGAATTCTTTTGAAGCACAAAAGTTTTTAATTTTGAGGATATCCCATTTATCTGTTTTTTCTTTTGTTGCTCATGCTTTGGGTGTAGAGATTATGAAACCATTTCCTAACTACAAGATCATGTAGATGCTTCCCTACATTATCTTCTAAAAGTTTTAGGGTCTTGGCTTTTATATTTAGGTCTTTGATCCATATTGAGTTAATTTTTATATAGGGCATGAGATGGTGATCCTCTCTCATTCCTTTGGATATGGATATCCGGCTCTCCCAGCACCATTTGTTGAAGAGGCCATTTTGTCCCAGTTGTGTGGGCATGGTGGCCTTGTCAAATATCAGTTGACCATATAGGCAAGGATCTATATCAGAGCTCTCAATTCATTTCCATTGACCAATATGTCTATCCTTGTGCCATTACCATGCAGTTTTGACCACTGTAGCTTTGTAGTATGCTTTAAATACAGGTAGTGTGATTCCTCCAATTTCATTTTTCTTTCTCAATATGTTTTTGGCTGTTTGGGGTCCCTTGCCCTTCCAAACTGAATTTCCTATTTGGAATTTCCAATTCAGTAAAAAATGCTATTGTAGGTTTTCTTGGGATTGCATTAAATCTAAATATCAATTTGGGTAGGAAAGTCATCTTGATGATGTTTAGCCTTCCAGTCCATGAACATGGAATATTCTTCCATATATTTAGGTCTTCTTTGATTTCCTTTAAGAATGTTGTGAAGTTTTCTGTGTACAAGCCCTTTATTCTTTAGTTAAGTTTATTCCTAGATATTTGATTCTTTTTTTTTCTTGATTTCCCCTCAGATTGCTCATCATTAGTGTACAGAAATGCTACCAATTTTTACATGTTGATCTTATACACTGCCCCTTTACTGAATTCATTTATCAGCTCTAGAAGATTTGTTGTAGATTTCTCAGGGCTTTCTACACATAGGATCATGTCATCTGCAAATAGTGAAATTTTTACTACTTCCTTTCCAATTTGGTTGCCTTTTACTTCTTTTTTCACCAAAGTACCCTAGCTAGTACTTCTAACACAATGTCAAATAAGCGGTGACAATGGGCATCTTTCTCTTGTTCCAGATCTCAGAAGGAAAGCCTTTAGCAATTCACCATTGTGTATGATGTTAGTTGTGAGTTTTTCATATATAACTTTTATCATGTTGAGATAAAACACTTCCTATCTTTTGAAGTGTTTTTAACAAGAAAGGATGCTGTATTTTGTCAAATACTTTTTCTGCATCAATGGAGATGATCATGTGATTTTTTTTCTGTTGATCTGTTAATGTGGTGTATTACATTGACTGATTTTCTTATGTTGAAATATCCTTACATACCAGGGATGAAACCCACTTGGTCATGGTGTATAATTCATTTGATGTGTTGTTGAATACAATTATCAAGTATTTTGTTGAGGATTTTAGCATCTAAGTTCATTAGAGAGATTGATCTGTAGCTTCCTTTTCTTGTGGCATCTTTATGTAGCTTTGGTATTAGGGTAATGTTGGCATCATAGAATGAGTTAGACAATGTTCCCTCCACTTTTATTTTTTGAAAGAGCTTAAGTAGGACTGGTGTTAGTTCTTTCTGGAATGATTGGTGGGGTTCACCCATGAAGCCATTTGGTCCTGAGCATTTCTTTGTTTGGAGATTTTCCATGACTAATTCAATCTCGTTATTTGTGATTGGTCTCTTGTGTTCATCAATTTCTTCTTTTGTCAGTGTAGGTTGCTTGTGTGTTTCTAGATATTTGTCCATTTCATCTAAGTTATACATCTTGTTGGCATACAATTTAAAAAGTATCCTCCTATAATTCTCTATATTTCTGTGGGATCTGTGGTGATAGCCACTCTCTCATTTTTTATTTTATGTATTTGCATCTTCTTTCTTTTTTTCTTTGTTAGTCTTGCTAAGGGTTTGTCAATTTTATTAATCTTCTCAAAGTACCAGCTTTTGGTTTTGTTAATATTTTCTAGTGCTTCCTTATTTCCAATTTCATTTAGTTCTGCACTTATCTTTGTTATTTCCTCCTTTCTACTTAATTTGGGATTAGTTTGTTGTTCTTTTTCTAATTTCTCCCGATGTGCAGTTAGGTCTTTCCTCTTTTTTAACATGGGCATTTATGGCTATAAATTTCCCTCTCAGCACTGCTTTTGTTGTATCCCATAAATATTGATACATTGTTTTGTCATTTTCATTGGTTTCAAGGTAGTTACTTATTTCTTTTTTTTTTTAATATACTTTTTATTTTTTTAAAAAAGATACTTAGATTACATAAATGTCACATAAAAAATATAGGGGATTCCCATTTGCCTCACTCCCTACACCTCCCACATTTTCTCACATTAACAACATCCTTCATTAGTGTGGTACATTTGTTAAAACCGATGAACACATTTTGGAGCATTGCCAATAAGCACAGATTATAGTTTACATTGGAGTTTATACTCTCTCCTGCACAATTTTGTAAGTTATGGCAAGATATATAACGGCCTGTTCTGTCATTGCAATGTCATTCAGGACAATTTCCCAAGTCCCCCAAATGCCTCCATATTACACCTGTTTTCCCCTCCTCTCCCTTCAGAATGTCCAGTGGCCACTGCCTCCATATCATTGATATAAGTTCTTCCATCGCTAGAATCACAATAAGTCTATAGTAGAATACCTGTAATCTACTCTAGTCCATCGTTCATTCCCCAATCAAGAGGGTTCTGGAATGGTGATTCCCACTCCACCTCTAATTGAGGGGGAGCTTATATTCCATGGGGCAGATGGATGGAACTATCTTGCTTGCAGTTGCAGACTCTCTCTGTTCCTTAGGATCAGCATTGTCCATCATCATCTCCTTGGTTGTCATCCTGGGTGAGTCCATTGAACTGGAGAGTAGGTGTTGCAAACTCTGTAGAGATTCAGGGCCCAGCTGACACATGGACAGCCCAAAGATTTAAGTCTCTTGGACATACATCTATCAACTTTAGTACTAATTATAGGTTCAAATAGAAGGGGCAGAAGAGCTACTTGTAGGGAAACCACAAATGAGACCAACTCTGTCACAATGGGGAGCATAAATTCCAAAATAGGGCCCACTGGCAGGGCACCAACCTCCTGAATTATCTGCACTGCCCATTGTGTCTGGATGTCTCCAGAGCTGTCAGAAGCCATGCTATTTGAGGCAATATTTACTTTGGCAGTCAATGAGATCCTGCTGAGACATGTATAAGCATAACCTCTGGAAGAGACTTTTAAGTCTCTTAGTCATATAAACTCATTTGTCTTAAACTTTTCCTCATTTGGTCAAGGTCTGTTTCCAATTGCATTATCCTTCAGTGCCAGAGAGGCTCATACCCAGGAGTCATGTCCCATGCTGGGGGGAAGGTAATGCATTCATATGCTGAGTTTGGCTTAGAGAGAGGCCAGATTTGAGCAACAAGGAGACTTTCAGGAGGTATCTCTTAAGCACCCTCTAATACTAGGCTAAGTTCCAATTTCAAAAATAAAGATTCATAAGTACAGTCATCAATATAAAGGGCCCATCAATGGACCATCTTCCTTCACTAGTCACTGCCCCTATACTCAAGGGATTCTTTCTGTTCCATTAGAGAATGTGGCAGAGCTCCCCAGAATGGGAATTTGATATTCTTTCAGTTATTGTGTGAATCTCCACCCACTGTGACAAGGCCCCATGAACACTTGAACACATTTATATGCCTTATAGGTATGACCCAGGTGAACCTCCTCCCATGCATCCACCATCACTGACACCCTGCACCAATGATCCTCCCCTGTCACAGTTGCAATCATTTTGTGATCCAAACTTCTTCAGAAAGTGAAATGAACAAAATAACCAAAACAATTAATAAGAAAATGAAATAATAATGATAGTTTTAAAAATAAGAAATAAAATAGTAAAAAATTAAAACAAATTTGGAATAAAAAATAATGAGAAAAATATTTTAAAAATTTTTTGACATTATATCTTTCATCACTGTAAGATCTCTTACCTTATATGTACAGTGACATTTTCTTCTGTTTATTCCCCCAGTGTCTTATTTTTTTATTTTGTGTTCAAAGAAACTTTAGCTTACAGAAAAGTCATGTACAGAACGTAGGGGATTCCCATATACCCAACATCCTCCCCCTTTCCCCCTTTCCTCTATTAATAACATTTTACAAGTGGATGGTGCATTTGTTATAATTGATGTACAAATATTGCAACATTGTTACTAACCATGGTCAATGATTTACATTACAGTTTTGGATTATACACTTTTATATATATATTTATATATTTTGGATCATATACTTTTATAAATTTGGATGAAATTTAACTTGGCCTGTATCCATCATTGCAAGATCATATACAATTCCATCGCCCCCAAAATGCCCGATGTCTCATCTATTCTATTTTTTCCTTCCCCTCTCCTCAGGACCCATGGCAACCACCAAGCTTCAATCCTTGAAGAACAAGATTCATAATCACTTACAACAACATTGAGGGCTTCACATATTGGTCTGTCCTCCCCTATTAGGCTCTGCCTATGCTCTCCAGAGACTCCTGCTCCTCTGTTTGAGAAATAGCAGGACTCCCCAGGATTGGAGTCCAACACCCTCCTGCTCATTATGTGGGTCTCTTCCCACTGATACAACCCACTATGACAAGATGAACACTCACACACCCTAGAGGCCTGCCCCAGGTGCACCCTGTCCCACATGTCCCCCACATCCAGCACACTAAACCAGTAACCCTTCCCTGCCATATTTGCTAAAAGAACATTCACAACATTGTAGTTTCAACCACATACCTGCAAATCCCCCGAGTTCACCTGTTCCCTCCCCTAACTGTCCCCCAGTTCCATGGACAGCCTAACCCACACTCCCCACCCTACTCCCTCACAAACTAGCACTGCCCAACCCCAAAGCATCACTGCACCAATGTCATGCTCATCCACTGCACAACTACACCCTTCCACCTTATCATAGATTTTGCCCATATGGGCATTGGCTCACAACTTTCTTCTCCCTTTCTGTCTCCTGTAAACCTATCTTCCAGACTCTTGCTCTGTGAGTCTGCTCAATTTCCATAATTCATATCAGTGAAGTCATATAGTATTTATCCTTCAGTGTCTGGCTTTCTTCACTCAATGTAAGATCTTTAAGATTCATCCATGTTATCCCATGTGTTAATGCTGCATTTCTTCTTACAGCTGAGTAATATTCAATTGTATGTATATACTACAATTTGTTTATCCATTCATCTGTTGATGGACATTTGGGTTGTTTCCAACTTTTGGCAATGGTGAATAATGCCTCTGTGAACATTGTTGTACACATATCTGTTCGTGTCCCTGCTTTCACTTCTTCTGGGTTTAAAACCAGCAGTAGGATTATTGGATCATATGGCAGTTTTATAGCTAGCTTCCTGAGAAACTGCCAACCTGTTCTCCACAATGGCTGCACCATTCTACATTCCCACCAGCAATGGATAAGCATTCCCATTCCTCCACATCCTCTCCAACACTTGTAGTCCTCTGTTTTTTTAATAGTCACCAGTCTAATGGGTGTAAATGATATCTCATTGTAGTTTTGATTTACCTTTCCCGATAGCTAGTGATACTGAGCATTTTTTCATGTGCTTTTTAGCCATTTGTATTTCTTCTTGGGAGAAGTATCTATTATTTAAATCACTTGCCCATTTTAAAAATAGATTATTTGTCTTTTTAATTTTGAGGTATAGGATTTCTTTATATACGCTGGATATTAGGTCCCTATCAGATATGTGGTTACCAAATATTTTCTCCCATTGAATAGGCTGCCTTTTTACTTTCTTGACAAACTCCTTTGAGGTGGAAAAGTTTTTAATTTTGAGGAGGTCCCATTTATCTATTTTTTCTTTTGTTGCTTGTGTTTTGGGTGTAAAGTTCATGAAACCACTTCCTAATACAAGATCCTGTAGATGCTTCCCTACATTATGTTCCATGATCTTTATGGTCTTGGCTCTTATATTTAGATCTTTGATTCTTCTTTAGTTGATTTTTGTATAAGGTGTGAGATGGTATTCCTCTCTCATTCTTTTGGATATGGATATCCAGTTCTCCAAGCACCATTTGTTGAAGAAGACATTCTCTCCCAGTTGAATGGGCTTGGTGGGCTTGGTGAATATCAGTTGACTGTATATGCAAGGATCTATATCAGAACTCTCAATTCGGTTCCATTGGTCAGGTGTTTATCTTTGTGCCAATACCATACAGTTTTGACCATTGCTGTAGCTCTGTAGTATGTTTTAAAGTTAGGTAGTGTGATTCCCCTGATTTCATTTTTGTTTTTCAAAATGTCTTTGGCTATTTGTGGCCTATTGCCCTTCCAAATAAATTTCATTGTTTGCTTTTCCAATTCAGTAAAAAATGCTGTGGTAATTTTTATTGGGATTGTGTTAAATCTGTAAATCAGTTCGGGTAGGATAGATATCTTAATAATGTTTACTCTTCCTATCCATGAACCAGGGATTATTCTTCCATTTATTTAGGTCTTCTTTGATTTCCTTTAATTGTGTCGTGTGGTTTTCTGCCTACAGGTTGTTTACATCTTTAATTAAATTTATTCCTAGGTATTTGATTCTTTTAGTTGCTATTGTAAATAGGATTTTCCCCCCTGATTTCCTCCTCAGATTGCTCATTATTGGTGTACAGATATGCTCTGGATTTTTGCACATTGATCTTATAACCTGCCACTTTAATGAACTCATTTAGAAGTCTAGAAGCTTTGCTATAGATTTCTCATGGCTTTATATGTATAGTATCATGTCATCTGCAAATATTGAAATTTTTACTTCTTCCTTTCCAATTTGGATGCTTTTTATATATTTTTCTTGCCCAAGTGCTCAAGCAAGTAGTTCTAACATAATGTTAAATAAGAGCAGTGACAGTGGGCATCCTTGTCTTGTTCCAGATCTTAGAAGGAAAGTTTTTAGGATTACACCATTGAATATGATGTTAGCTGTGGGTTTTTCATATATATATTCTTTATCATATTGAAGAAGTTTCCTTCTATTCCTACCTTTTGAAGTGTTTTTATCAGGAAATGGTTCTGTATTTTGTCTAATGCTTTTTCTGCATCTATAGAGATTATCATGTGATTTTTTTTCTTTTGATCTGTTTATGTGGTGTATTATATTTATTGATTTTCTTATGTTGAACCATGTTTGCATACCAGGGATGAAGCCCACTTGTTCATGGTCTGTAATTCATTTGATGTATTGTTAAATACAATTAGCAAGTATTTTGTTGAGGATTTTAGCATATAGGTTCGTTAGAGAGATTGGTCTATAGTTTTCCCTACTCGTGACATCTTTGTGTGGTTTTGGTATTAGGGTGATGTTGGCATCATGGAACGAGTTAGGCAATGTTCCTTCCACTTCTATTTTTGGAAGAGTTTAAGCAGGATTGATGTTAGTTCTTTCTGGAATGTTTGGTAGAATTCACTTGTGAAGTCATCTGGAGCAGGGCTCTTCAAAAGTGGAAGTTTTGGTGACTAATTCTATCTCATTACTTGTGATTGGTCTGTTGAGTTCATCAGTTTCTTCTTTCATCAATGTAGGCTTTTGTCAATGTGAGTTCCTAGGAATTTGTCTATTTCCTCTAAATTATCCTTCTTGTTTGCACACAATTTTTTCAAAGTATCCTCTTATGATATTCTTTATTTCAGTGGGGTCAGTGGTGGTATCCCCTTCCTCATTTCTTATTTTATGTATTTGCATCTTCTCTCTTTTTTTTCTTTGTTAGTCTAGCTAAGGGTTTGTCAATTTCACTAATCTTCTCAAAGAACCAGCTTTTGCTTTTGTTTATTTTTTCTAGTGCTTACTTATTTTGAATTACACTTAGCTCTGCTCTAATCTTTGTTATTTCTTCTTTCTACTTCTTTAAACATTAGTTTATTATTGTTTCCTCAGTTCCTCAAGGTGTGCAGTTAGGTCTTTGATTTTAGCTCTTTCTTCCTTTTTTAATATATACATTTATGACTATGAATTTCTCTTTCAGAAGTGCTTTTGATGCACCCCATAGGTTTTGATACATTGTGTTGTCACTTTCATTTATTTCAAAGTAGTTGCTGATTTCTTTTGCAATTTCCTCCTTGACCCACTGATTGTCTAAGAATGTGCTGTTTAACTTCCATATCTTTGTGCCCAATCTGCTTCTCTGTCCCTTACTGATTTCCAGCTTCATTCCATTGTGGTCAGAGGAATTATTTTGTATTATTTCAATCTTTCTGAATTCATTGAGAGTTTTTGTGTGGCCTACCATGTGGTCTATTCTGGAGAATGATTCATGTGCACTTGAGAAGAATGTATATCCTGTTGTATTTGGGTATAATGTTCTGTATATGTCTATTAGGTCCAGATCTTCTAATGTATTATTCAAAGTCTTTGTTTCTCCTTTGATTCTGTCGAGATGTTCAGTCTAATGGCAATAATGATGTATTAAAGTCCCCAAATGTAATTGTGGAAGCATCTATTTCTCCACTTAGTTTTTCCATATTTGCCTCATGTATGTTGAGATGCCCTGATTAGGTGCATAAATGTTTATGCTTGTTCTTTCTTCTTGATAGTTTTCCCCTTTTATTAATATATAGTGTCCTTCTTTGTCTCTTATAACAGTTTTGCATTTAAAGTCTATTTTGTACAATATTAATATAGCTGCTCCTGCACTGTTTTGGTTATTGTTTGCATGTAAAACTGTTTTCCAACCATTCACTTTTAGCTTCCTTGGATCTGTGGGTCTAAGTTGAGTTTCTTGTAGACAGCATGTAGATGAACCATATTTCCATATCCATTTTGCCAATCTGTGTCTCTTGAGTGGAGAGATGAAGTCATTAACATTCAATATTATTACTGTCAAGGAATTACTTATATTAGCCATATTTTCCTTAGATTAATGTATGCCAGATGTTGTTTTTATTTCTCTTTTTGTCTTTTTAGTTATTATCACACTCCTCCACCTCTCTCTTTCCTGTGTTTTCCTTTCAACCAGCAGAGCTCCCTTTAGTATTTCCCTTCAGGTTCCTTATTGACAAACTCTTTTAATTTCTGTTTATCTGTGAATATTTTGAACTCTCCCTCATTTTTGAATGTCAGCTTTGTTGGATAGAGAAGTCTTGGCTGGAAGTTTTTTTCTTTTAGCACCTTAACTATGTCATACCACTGCCTTCTTGCCTCCATGGTTTCAGATGAGAAATCAGCAGTTAATCTTATCAAGCTTCCCTTGTATGTGAAGGTTCTCTTTTCTCTTGCTGCTTTCAGTATTCTTTCTTTGTCTTGAGCTTTGGGCAATTTGAAAAGTATATGTCTTGGGGTAGGCCTGTTAGTATTTATACTGTTTGGGATGTGCTGTGCTTCTTGGATATGTATGTTCATATCCCTCAATAGAGTTTGGAAATTTTCAGCCATTATTTTCTCTAACACTCCTTCTGCCCCCTTTCCCTTTTATTCCCTCTGGGATGCCTATAATGCATATGTTTGTGCATTTTGTGTTGTCATTCAAGTTCCTAAGTCCCTGCTGAACATTTTCTATATTTTAATTTATCTGTTCTACTATATCTCTGATTTCATATGTACTGTCTTCCACATCACTGATTCTTTCCTCTGCCTGTTCAAATCTGCTGTTATGTGCTTCCAGTGTATTTTTTATTTCTTGCATTGTGCCATTCATCACTATCATATTCATTATCTTTTTATGTATGTTTACAATTTCTTTGATAAATTCTCCTAGTGTCTTCTTAATATCCTTAATCTCTTCCTTCACTTCATTAAGTTGATTCATGATATTTGTTTGGACATCTTTGATTAGTTCAATGTCCTGCATCTCCTCCTGTTTTTGAGCTTTTTAGACTGAGCTATGTCTTCCTGTTTATTATTTTGGTTTTTAAATTTTTGCTGGAGTCTAGGCATCTGTTTATCTTGATAGGCTTATGCTGTTGGTTAATTTCTCTTTTTACTTTAGTTTTTTTTTTTTTTCATTTTATTTTGTGTTAAAGGCCCTCTTTGGCACTTGGTTCCACTTATTCTATATCCTTGTGGTTGTTCATGTCCCACCCCCAAATATTAAGACCATAGAAAAAGAAAGAAAGTAGAAGAAAATAATAATAATAATAAGATAGATGAAAAAAAGAACCATAAATGAATAGGAAAAATATAAGTAATAAGAGTGAAAAATCATAAAAAACAAAAAAGAATACAAATATAAAGGTGGAATATAAAAAAGAAACAGGAAAAAATAAAGTAAAATAAAAGATCATAAATATGAATAGAGAAGAAAGAAATTGAAGACCAAAGAAGAGAAGATGAAATGAAAGAAAAGCAATGGAAGAGGGAAAAATGAAAGAAAGAAAAGAAATAAAGAAACTAAGGAGATAAAAGAGAAACAATAAAGAAAAGAAATAAAGGAGGAAAAAAAACAGGGAAAACAGGTTTCCTTCTCAGGTCACTAGCAACTGTCTCAGGCTGCCAGTGCTCACCAATCAATCACCCTGCAGCTAACCCTCCTTAGTTAAGATACCAGGGTGTAGAAAAAAATGAATAAAAAATACACAATATACAATATAAAATAACAAATCTAAAAACCTAAGAAAAACCTCAGTCTATAATTTCCCTGTCTCAAGGATGCTTGTCCTTCAACTCCTGTTTCCCTAGGGAGCTGGCTGGGTGCCTGCCAACCCATTGGATCACTCTCTGGATCTCTTCTCTTCATGGCTGGTTGATCACCTTACAGCTCCTGGGCTGCCTTTCCTTGCCCCCTTATCCCTCTGGCTGGTTTTTTTTTTTTTTTTTTTAGGAGGTGCCAGGGATTGAACCTGGGGACCTGGTATAGTGAGGCAGATGTTCAACCACTGAGCTATATCTGCTGTACCTTTTAGGTTTCTGAATGCTTGTTGTCTGCCTCTTTCCACCCTCTTTTCCTTCAGACATTTGACCTTCTGGTGGTTTCCTGGGTGCCTCTCCATTGTTCCCTTTCTCTATGGCTGTTAAGCACTTGTTAGCCCACCCCCTACTGACACAGTTCCTCTGTCTCCCAGGGCCGGTATGCATGACAGCCTGCCTGATCAGCTCTCTCATCCCCTCTCCCTGGAGCTGCTTCAGGGCTGGCTGGTGTCTTTTCTTTTACCTCTAGTTTGCCCACCCTATCACCTCTCCTCCATGCACTTCTTTCCCCCTGAGTTGGCTGGGTATGGTCCCACACCTGCTTGCTCCACAGCTCCTCCTTTGTTTTTTAAATAGTAGCCATTCTAGTGGGTATGAAATGGCATATCACTGTGGTTTTGATTTATATGTCACTAATAGTTAATAATTTTGAGAATCTTTTCATGTACTTTTTAGCCATTTGTACATTCTCTTTGGAGAAATGTCTTTTCAAGTCTTTTGTCCATTTTAAATTTTCTTTGTCCTTTTATTGTTGAGTTATAGGATTTCTTTATATATTCCAGATATTGAAACATTGTATGTGTGGTTTCCAAATATTTTCTCCTATTGAGAAATTTGTTGTTTCACTTTTGTGATAAAGTCCTTTGATGCAGAAAAGTTTTTCATTTTGAGGAGGTCCCATTTATCTGTTTTTTTTCATTGGTTGCTCGTGCTTTGGGTGTAAAGTCTAAGAAATCATTGCCTAATGCAAAATACTGAAGATGCTTCTGTACATTTTCTTCTAGGAATTTTATAGTCATGGTTCTTATATTTAGTTCCTTGATAAATTTTGAGTTAAGTTTTGAGTATAGTGTGAGATAAGCATCCTCCTTCACTCTTTTGCTTATGAGTATTCAGTTTTCTCAGCATCATTTTTTGAAGAAGCTATTCTTTCCCACTTGAGTGGACTTGACAACCTTGTCAAAAATCAATTGGCCATGCATACATAAAGGATATATAAAATTGTTCAAATGCTCACGGAGCATGGTTACAGTGGGTGGAGAACCACTCAATAAATGAGAGAATACTGAATTCCCATCCTGGAGAGCTCTGCTATATTCTCCAAGGGGGTAGCAACAGTCCCCCAAGTACAGGGGCAGTGTCTGGCAAAGGAGGATGATCCACTGATGGGCTCCTGTTATTGATGACTAGCCTTATGAGTCTTTGCTCTTGAAATTGAAACTTTGCCTATTGTTATAGGGTGCCTAAGGGTTGCCTCCTGAGAGCCTTCCTGTTACTCAAATGTGGCCTCTCTCTAAGCCAAACTCAGCATATGAATGCATTACCTTCCCCCAGCATGTGACATGACTCCCGGGGATGAGCCTCCCTGGCAACAAAGGATTACTAACAAGTGCCAATGGGCAATACAACTGGAAAAAGACCTCAAATAAAAGGGGGAGAAGGTAAAGACAAATAAGTTCATATGGCTAAGAGACTTCAAAGTGAGTCAGGAGGTCATCCCAGAGGTAATACTTATGCACATCTCAGTAGGACCTCTTAGGCTTCCAATGTGGATAAACCCCAAACAGAGGGGCTCCTGAGGGCTCTGGAGACACCTAGGTCCTATGTCAGGGCAGATAGGCCCAGAGTTTTGCACCTTATCAGTGGGCCTTACTTTGGAATCTTTGCTCCTGAGAGTGACAGAGTTGGACCCAAATATGTCTTCCCTGCACATGGTCCATCTGTCCCTTCTGTTCAAACCTATATGTGGTGCCAGAGTCTTTGAGCTGTCCATGTGCCAGCTGAGCTTGGAATCTCAGTGGTGTTGCAACTCCTACTCTACAGCTCAATGGATTCACCCTAGACAACTGGTGGGGAGATGATGATGGACGATGGCCATCCCAGGGAATGGAGAGAGTCTACAGCTGCAGGTGGATAATCCCATTCATCTTATCCATGAGATATAAGCCCCCTCTCACTTGAAGATGGAGTGGACACCACCATCTCAGACTCCTCAGGATTGGGGGAAGAGCTATGGACTAGAGTGGACTTACTGGTAATCTTTATAGACATATTGTGATTCACACAATGGAAGTAATTACAACATTAATGTGGAGCCAGTGGCCACCAGATGCTTTAGGGGCAGGGAGAGGGAAAAGCAGTTGTAATACAGGGGCTTTTTAAGGACTTGGGAATTATAGAGTGACATTGCAATGACAGATATAGGCCACTGTATATCATCATATAACATGCAAAACTGTGTGTGAGAGAGTGTGGTCTATAATGTGAACTATGGTCCATACTTAGTGGCAAAACCCCAAGATGTGTATATCTATTGCAGGTGATGTGCCACACTAATGAAGGCTGTTTATGTGGGAGGTTTTGGGAGGAGTGGGAATTGGGGCATATGGGAATCACTACATTTTTTGTGTAACATTTATGTAATGTAAATATCTTTTAAAAAATAAAAAAGATTATTATAAAAAAATAAGTTGGCCATACATATGACAGTCTATTTCTGAACTAGAAATTTGATTCCATTGGTCAATATATCTATCCTTGTGCCAGTTCCATGCTATTTTGACCACTGTAGCTTTGTAATAAGCTTTAGAGTCAGGAAGTGTGAATCCACCAATATCATTCTTCTTTTTAAAGATGGTTTTGGATATTTGGGGTCACTTACTCTTCCAAATAAATTTAATGATTGGCTTTTCCATTTCTGCCAAGGAGGCTATTGGAATTTTGATTGGAATTGTATTGAATTTGTAAATAATTTTTGGTAATGACATCTTGAGAATATTTAGTCTTCCAATCCATAAGCATGGAGTGCTCTTTTATTTATTTAGATCTTTGATTTCTTTCAGCAGACTTTTCCATATATAAGTCCTTTACCTCCTTGGTTAATTTTTTTCTGAGATATTTGGTTTCTTTTGTTGCTCTTGTAAATGGAATTTTTTCTTGTTTTTCTTCTCAGATTGTGCATAATAAATGTGTAGAAATACTACTGATTTTTGCATGTTGAACTTGTACCCTGCCACTTTTCTGAATTGGGTTTTTACCTCTTGTAGATTTGTTGTAGATTTTTCAGGACTTTCTCTATATAGAAGATAATGTAATCTTCAAATAGTGAAAGTTTTACTTCTTCCATTCCAATTTGGATGCTTTTTAATTCTTTTTCTTGCCTAATTGCTCTGGCTAGATCTTCCAGTACAATGTTGAATAACAGTGGTAGCAGTGGGCATCCTTATATTGTTCCACATCTTAGAGAGAAAACTTTTAGTCCTTCACCATTGAGTATGATTTTAGTTGTGGTTTTTGATTATGTCCTTTATTATGTTGAGGAATTTTCTTTCTATTCCTACTGTTTTCTAAGTTTTTATCAAGAAAGGATGCTGGATTTGGACAAATGCCTTTTCTGTGTCATTTGAGATGATCATGTGTTTTTTCCCTTCATTTTGTTAATGTAGTGTATTGTATAATTGATTTTCTTATGTTAACCCACCCTTGCATACTTGGGATAAATCCCACTTGATAATGGTGTATAATTATTTTACTGTGTTTTTGGATTTTATTTGCTAGTATTTTGTTGAGGATTTTTGCATCTATATTCAGAAGAGCAATTGATTGTAATTTTATTTTCTTGTAGTACTCTTATCTGACTTTGGTATTAGGGTGATGTTGGCCTCATAGAATGAGTTAGGTAGTGTTCCCTCTTATTCCATTATCTGGAAGAGTTTGATCGGGATTGGCATTAATTTTTCTTGGGATATTAGGAAGCATTCACCTCTGAATCCATCTGTTCCTGGGTTTATCTTTGTTGGGAGGTTTTGTTGATGGATTCAATTTCTTTACTTGCAATTGGTCTGTTGAGACTTCTGTGTCTTCTAGAGTCAGTGTAGATTGTTTTTGTGTTTCTAGAAATTTGTTCATTTCATCTAGATTGTCTAATTTGCTTGCATACAGATGTTCATAGTATTCTGTTATGATCTTTTTTTTCCCTGTAGGGTCAGTAGTAATGTGCCCCCTCTCATTTCTTTTTTTTATTTATTTGTGTCTTCTCTCTTTTTTCTTTGTCAGTCTAGTAAAAGCTTGTCAATTTTGTTGATCTTCTCAAAGAACCAACTTTAGGTTTTGTTGATTCTCTCTATTGTTTTTGATAATAAATTTCATTTATTTCTGCTCTAATCTTTATTTCTTTCCTTCTGCTTGCTTTGTGATCAGTTTGTTGTTCTTTTCTAGATCCTCCAGGTGTGAAGTTAGATCTTTGATTTTAATTACTTTTTCATTTTTATGTGAGAATTTAGGTCTATAAATTTCCCTCCCAGCACTACATTCCCTGCACCCCATAAGTTTTGATATATTATGTTCTCTTTTTCATTTGTCTCAAGATATTTACTGATTTCTTTTGCAAATTCTTCTTTGATCCATTGATTGTTTTACTTAGTTTCCATTTATTTATTTATTTTACAGTTCTCTTTCTGTTCAATTTCCAGCTTTATTCCACTGTGTTCAGAGAAGTTGCTCTGTATAATTTCAATCTTTTAATACTTATTGAGAATTCTTTTGTGTCCCAACATGTGTTCTGTCCTGGAAAATGATCAATATGCCTTTGAAAATAATGTATATCTTACTGTTGTGAGATGCAATGTCTGTTAGATATAGTTCATTTATCATATTACTTAAGTTCTCTGTTTTCTTATTGATCTTCTGTCTAGATATTCTATCTATTGACTAGAGTGATGTATTGAAGTCTCCAACAATTATTGTAAAGGTGTCTATTTCTTTCTTCAGTTTTGCTGTGTTTGCCTCATATATTTTGGGGGCACTGTGGTTAGGTGCATAACTATTTATGATTGTTATTTCTTCTTGGTAGATTGCCCCTTTGATTAATATCCATTGTCCTTCTTTGTGTCTTGTAACAGCTTTTGACTTGAAGTCTATTCATCCCATATTAATACAGCTACCCTAGCTCTTTTTTTTTGCTACTATTTTGCATGGAATATCTTTTTCCATCCTTTCACTTTTAACCTATTTTTGTCTTTGGGTCTAAAGTCAGCATCTTGTAAATAACATATAGTTGAATTGGGCTTTTGAAAAGCCTTTCTGCCAATCTGTGTCTTTTGATTGGGAAGTTTAATTTACTAACATTCAGTTTTATTACTTTAAAGGCAGTACTTACTTCAGTCATTTTGTCCATTCATTTTATATGTCATAGCTTTCTTTTCTCTCTTTACCTTTGCTGCAGTCTTCTTTCTTCTGTATAGTTCATCTTTTTTGGTGTATCTGTCTGATCCCTCTCTCATTTCTTGTTCTGTATATTTTCAAAGGACTTTCTCTGTGGTTACCTTGGGGTTTGCATTATACAAACTATTTTTATAACTTACTAATTTGAAAAGATGTCAGCTTTAAAAGCATACGCATTCTCTCTTCCCATATCCTTCCATTTTTCCTCTTCATATTGTTTTTGTCCCACATTACCTTTTTATGTTTTCTATGTCCATTATGAGAAATATGACTTTTTGCTGTCCAACAGTATTCTGACTCTTATAGGAATTCAAAGAGTAGCATTATATAATAAGGACACAGCACTCTTGGGTTTTGCATTTACCCTTTTAGTTACAGTTGTTGAAAATCTTCACATCTTCACACTACTCTGAGCCACTCTTTACTCTGTCTTTTCCTTTCAACCTGTAGAACCCCCCTTAGTAATTTTGGTAAGGTAGATCTTTTGTTGATAAATTCTCTTAATTTTTGACAGACAGTTTGTCAGATAGAGAATTTTTGATTGGCAATTTTTCTCTCTTAGTGCCTTAAATATATCATAACACTGCCTTCTCGCCTCCATGGTGTTTGATGAGAAATTGGTGCTTATCTTATTGAGGACCCCCTTGGTAAGTAACTGGGATTAAGGCAGTGACATTTCCCAGAATACAGGGCAATTAATCAGCATTTTCTTGCTCTAGGACTAATGTCCTGAGCCAACCAAATTCCTGGCCAAGGCATACTGGCAAACAAGCTTCCAGGGGAGGTGGAGGGAAACACTTTTGCTTTTTTATTTTCCAGTGAAAAAGGTGTCACCTTAAACCATAGCATCTCAGCATTTTTCACATGTCTGATTGTCCTTCCTTGTGTATAAAACTTGAGGAACCAAACAAAACCTCTTACAAAAAGGGAGATCAGTTCTGGGTGGTGACCAATACACTTTGTTTTATATATAATTTTCAGCCTCAGTATATTTTATGAAACAAATAGAGTGAGCCTTTTCTATATTATATTAAAGATCATTGCATGGTATTGAATTTCATCAATAATACACTGGATAATTTAGAGTTCAGGAAACATCCATTTCACTCATGAAGTAAACTCTATGCAATGAAATTGAATTTTCCCCAATAAAGCAATTTCAAAATATATATTTGATAAGAAGAATTCCTAACTGAAAAATACAAGTATTCTTCAGGAATTAATGTCACATTGGTTTTAGAAATGAAAGCTGAAAAATATATCTTTAAATTGAACCCAATAGCATTGATCATTTCCATAAATTGCTCTCCCCATGTCCACCCCCACTGCACCTCATCTCTTTTGCAATCATTCTGGGTGACCTCTTCAATTCAGTAGATTAAATATTCTATTACACACTGAATCTCCCACAGGCTGGGCTGTCATTTGACAAAATTGTATCATAAGGAACACAGTCCCAACCCTCTTCTTTCCCATCTATCTTTAACCTAATGAGGATGGAGCACACCCACACTCCACCTCTGCTTCCACAAGGATACCTGGAATCCTCTGGCCACCCATTGGTTTCTCCAAGCCTCCTGGACAGTGATCCCAAGTCTAAATCATTCCTACTTTCTTTAAGTCCCCTGCCTGAGATTTCATTTCCTAGCAAGATTGGAAGAGAAGGAGCAAAGCTCATTAATTAAACAAATTAACCCTTTGAAAATTATTATCTGAAGAAATTTAGCTCCAGGAAAATGTTAATGATTCCTGAAAATGTCATTAGCTTCCAAAAATATTTGGCAAATGTTATATTAAACATAATTAAATAGGTTTTCTGATTCTAGTGTCATTTCAGTCTCTGGAGTTCTACTGGCAAAATTATTCATAAGATAGTTTTCTTTGATGCTTTAGCAAACAAAGAAATGGAACTCGCCATAAAAAAAACACTTGTTGGAAAAAATGAATAATGGCAGATAAACAGCTAATATTTATTGAACACTTACTTTCTGTTGGACCTTCTCTATGTATGTATTTAATATTTAAAATCTTTAAAACAAGCGAGGGGCTATATTCTATTATAATCTACTTTGAACAGTTGAAGAAACTGTTAAGTGTATAAAAATAAAAATATATATTAAAAAAATTATCAATAGTAGTCATCTTAAAATATCTGTTTAAAGGAAAGGTTTTCATATATACGATCTTTCCTCAAAGAGTATGGGGAAACAGAATGGTATGGTGCGAACTCTCTGACTTTTGAGCCATGAGCAGAAAGAGCAAACTTTTATTGTCTTTTTTCTGTTAACCAGGTTTGTGGGCCTGGGTCCCACCAGGGAGCAGGGGCCCCTCAAAAAGCTTAATCAAAAATAGTTTAATGAAGAGCTATTTACAGAGGGAAACAGAACCAACAAGGAATGGTAAGAATACCAGATCCAGAAACTGCGAGAAAGCACTGCCACCCTTTGACCTGAAGTAGTGAACAGTGTTACCAGAACATATTGAAGACTGCAGTCTTCGAGAGGGGCTGGCCATATGAAGAGGGATAAAGCATTGATTCAGAGGAATAAGAACTCCCACCCTTCTCTCATTTCTGTGTCTGTCTCTTTGGGTCTTGGTTCAGGCATCCAGAACAATGTTTCACATAGTGCATTAAATGCACCTCTATTTACAGATGATACATCTCCAGCTCAGATTTGGAATTGCCTTGATTATATGCAGGAACACTGCAAGCCTAGCTTGATCCAACATGGCCCCTGCTAATGAACAGTGGATATGTTGGGAAATGCCTCTGGAAGCAACGTGGATTCATGGGGGAAGCTCGGAGCAGGAAACCAGATGTTTTAGTTCAAATCCAGCTTCTCCACTTACCAGATGTGGATAACATAGGCCAGTTATTTAAGTTTTTTTGACCCTCAAAGTAATTATGACATTGATGACAATGGCTATGATGATGACAATGATGATGATAATGTAGAAGCCACAAAGCTGTGAGAATATATTAAGTGAGACAACATATGAAATGCCTAGCCCAGTGCCTTGAACATAAAGAGCCATTCAATAAATATTAATCTCTTCTTCCTTTCTTCCCACTTCCCTCTCTCCCGCCTTAGATTTGGAGGTGGAAATTCTAAATTTATAGGAAGGAGGAGGCTTATATGCTTTGTCTTCATTGCAGTCTACCTTCAGACTATCTAGGAGGAGAATTGGTACCCAACATAGTAGCAGACAGGAGAAAAGAGTGGGCTCTTAATCTTCCCAATTGCCTCTCTGTGTGACTTCATCATGGATAATGACTCTGATGACAATAAAAGCACAACAGAGCATACGTCTTCCTGTGTCCTGCCAAGGTGCTGAGAAGACAGATTGTGTGAAGCTTTACCAACCGACTTCATAGCTGTGGGATTGGCATTGCTTATTGAAAGGAGCTAAGGACAAAATCAACATCTCCTCCCCTCTTCCTTATACCTACATGGTCTAATTCAGCAGGAAAAGAATAATTTGAATTAGGTTTATAACACTTCTAAACCCTTGATGTAAATAAGGTTCTGAAGAGTAATTTTCCCTTCACTTTTCTCCTGTTCGTCCCCTACCCAGCTGGGATGCTCTTCTCTGCCCCAGCCATTCAGCCTTGTACACTTTGCTGAGTTCCTCTTCTGAGCCAGACTTCATGCCGAAATCTGGACATTCACACTGAATGAAATGCATGCAGATCTCCTTTACAGAGTCCATCATCAAGTGAGTCCCTTCACAAGTCTCCCTGGAAAGACTTCTTGGGAAGCAGACTGTAGTGACCGGGTGGCATCAGCTTCTGCAATTGTACTTTCACAAATCTCCTTTAGTTTGGGTGTACTTGTGGGAGAGAATCTCTTTTTATTTGTACCAGTCAAAATTCTGAGTTGCAAATAATAGGAAGACACTTGGGTTGGTATAAGCACAGAGGGACATTTTGGGTAGGTCATGGATTCTCTAGGAGGGCCAGAGAAGTATGGAGGATGGGATGCAGGGCAAAGTAGTGCCTGATGACACCACAGCCTGCTATTGTGAAGTTGTCCCCACTGCTGGCTATCTCCAGAGCCTTGCATGGCATCCCTGGAAGAGGGATGCCTTTCATTGAAATGAATTCCTCATGGCACCCAATTATTCATGTCAGGAGCATCCAGATTGAAGTGTCATGGTGTGTCTTATTAGTGAAATGAGGTTGCATGCCTGCTACCCTGATGCTAGGCAGGCTGGAAAAGCAGGCTTCTGGGGTCTATCTGTTAAGCAACAGAACCACAGAGAAAGGATTTCCCCTAATATGGATGGGGAATGAAAAGTTCTGGGTGTCAAAATTACAAATCTCCATTGCATGGTGTTATAGTCTGCTAAAGGGCTGCCAATGCAAAGTACTAGAAATATTTTAGCTTTTATAAAGGGTATTTATTTAGGATAAAAGCTTACAGTTTCAAGGCTGTGAACAGTCCAACTCAAGACATCGTAAGAGGTGCTTTCTAACCAAAGTCAGATGCCACATGTTGAAGCAAGAGGCAGGCAATCTCTACCTGGTCTCTCTTTCCTCTCTGAGCTTCCTCTCTCAGGTTCAGATGCTCCACTTTCTTCCTGATTTTCAGCTGAAAGCTGGCATAGGGCTTGTATCTTAGGGTTTCCTATATCAGTTTTGGCTGTTCTGCTCTCTTCCTAAGTTCAGTTATACAGGGTTGGTCTCCTCTTGAACTGCTCTTTGAGCCCAGCCTCTTGGGGCTTCATGCTTAAGTGACCCTCTCTCTTACACAGCAGGACCAAACATGGTAGTTCCCTTTTTCCTGTGTCTGTTTGTCCATATGAGTATTTATATCAGACCCAACAAGGGGGTGAGGACTCAACCCGAGTCAGGCCTCACCGACATAATCCAAACAAATTCCCTAAAGCAATCTTATCAAGTAATCTAATCAAAGGCCCTCAACTGAATTTAATGAAATCAAAGGGTAACATACCCAGAGGAACAGATTAATTTATCAAGAACAAAATCTTTCTTTTTTTTTGAATTCATAAAATAATTTCAAACTGCCACATATGGTATGCCTCTTGCCTGCTACATAGATGATGGTATCTCCCTCCTTCTCCTGTCCTTCTCACCATTCTCAGTTCTGTTCCCTCAATTCACATAAACATGTATCTAGCACAAAGAACTCTGAGCACCACCGTAGGAAAGACGAGATCTTTCTCTTCCCTGAGTTTGACACAGAGCCTAATACATAGTTGGAATGCAGTAAATATTTAACAGAAGGATGGAGGAAGAAAAGAACCAAATAGAAAGGCAGGGAGATGTATTAACTGCATTAGGCAACAGAAGGGGTCTTGGAGCCTTTTCAATGTTTTTTATCTCATGTAATTGTAGGACATGCACCACCTTTATCTCTGTCACTTACTAGATGTATGACCTTGAACAAGTCACTCACCTCTCCAAAACTCAATTTCACATTTTTAATATGGCAATAATACCTCCTTCTTGGAGCAATTGTGAACATTAGTTGAAGTAACACAAACTTTCCAGCCTTTACTCTAGCTACTCACCAGCTTGCACTGTGTGCTCTAGAAATGCTGGATTTCTTCTATTTTCTCCAACTTGCATTAATTTTACATTTAATGTAAAATTTTAAGTGAACAATTAATTCAATGGCATTAAATGTATGTTACCAATTTTTTAAAATGCCAGTAGGAAAATAAACCCTTAAATATATTATTTATTCCAAGAAAACATAAAATTTCAGTTTCAAGAATCTGAGTGAAGCATAAACAGGAAAAATCTGAAGACATTCACACCAAGACAAGGCATAGTCTATATTCTGAAAACTAAAGACTAAGAACAAATCTTGAAAACAGAGTAGAAAATACCCCTTAGATATAGAAGGGGAACTCAAATGACAGGATTTCTTTTGAAAAACCATGGAGGCTATAAGTTGGACTACCTTTTTCAAATGCTGAAAGAAAAGAGCTTTCAAACCTGAGTCTAATTTCCAGTGAAATTATCCTCCAGGAATGAAGGGGACATCAAGATATTCTCTGACGAAAGAAAACTAAAAATTTGTCACCATCAGAACTACTCTAAAGAATGGCTAAAGGAAGTCCTCTAAACAGAAAGGAAGCAAGAAAAAAAGGAACCTTGGAACATCAGGAAGGAAGAAAGTACTTAAAGAGTAGAAATATGAATAAATACACTTTGGAAATATTGGTAGCTAATGGAAATAGATTTTCCATCTCCTCTTGGGTTTTCTAAATTATGTTTGGTGGTTGAAGCGAAAGTTATAGCACTGTCTGAGGTGGTTCTCAATGAATGCAAAGTAACTAAGTCAATTATATTATAAATGGGGAAAGTAAATGTATATATAGGAGTAAAGTTTCTACCTTCATTTAAACTGATATTTGACATCAGTAGACTGTAATGTTATGTATATATAATGTAACATATAGAGTGACAACTAGAAAGCTATACAAAAAGATATGCTAAAAAACTATAGATGATTCAAAACAGAATTATAAAATAAGTTCAAGTAACACAGAAGAAGTCAGTAAAAAGAAACAGAAATGAAAACCAGAATGGACAAACAAAACAAAAAAAGGCCGCTCTCTGCTCATTTAGAAAGACCTTACAGATTTCTGGTTGTACAAAAAAAACTAGGATCAGAATATCTTACATTACGCTAACTTTCATGTAGGAAAGAAGGATTAAGAAGGACAAAGTGAAAAGTTTTATATGTGTTTTGTTATAATTGTAAAAAGAAACACTGGCATGACAGTGTTGGTGGGGGGAGGAAGGGCAAGTGGCGTAAAAATACCAAGGACATTTCCTTGTCTGTTTTACTTTAATGGCTTTTCATTCTTTTTTTTTTTTTTTTAATTTAGAGAAGTTGGGGGCAGGTGTACAGAAAAATCATGCAAAAGTATAGTCCCATATAACCCCCTCATGCACACAGTTTTCCCTATTAACACGTTGCATTAATGTAGTACTTTTGTTAAAACTGATGAAACATTATTATCGTAATTATCCTATTAACTATAGTCATAGTTTACATTAGTTTTAATTGTTTATGTTGTGCATTCCTAATGTTTTCAAAAAATTTTTTTCTAGTAACATATATACAACCTAAAATTTCCCCTTTTAAACACATTCAAATATATAATTCAGTGGTGTTACAGTAATTACATTCAGAATGTTGCATCAACACAATCAATTACTAAAACTTTTCCATCACCCCAAACAGAAACTATATCAATTAAGCATTAACAGCCCATTCCTTACCTCAAATCTGGGTTGTGGTAACTGTATTCTAGTTTTTGACTCTGTGGATTTGCTTATTCTAATTATTTCATGTAAGTGAGATCATAAAATATTTGTCATTTTCTGTCTGGCATATTTTACTCAACATTATGTCTTCCAGGTTCACCAAGGTTATCACATTTATCAGAGCTTCATTATTTTTATGGCTGAATATAATACATTGTGTGTATATACCATATTTTGAATATCCATTTATCTGTTGATGTAAACTTGGGTTGTTTCACTTTTTGCCTTTTGAAAATAATACTAACATGAATATCAGTGTGAAAATGTCTGTTTGAGTCCCTGGTTTCAATTCTTTGGGATATATAGCTAGAAGTGGGATTGCTGGGTCATATAATAATTCTGTATTTAACTTTCTGAGGAACTACCAAACAGTTTTCCTTAGTGACTGCACCATTTCACCTTTACACCAACATTGAACGAGTTCCTATTTCTCCATATCCTATCCAGTAATTTTTATTTCCCATTTTAAAAATAATAGTCATTCTAGTGGGTATGTAATTATATCTCATGGTGGTTTCAATTTGCTTTGCCTTAATTACTAATGATATTGAACATCTTTTCATGTACTTTTTGTTCATCTGTCTATCTTTTTTTTTGAGAAATGTCTATTCAGGTCTTTTGCCCATCTTTTCACTGGGTTGTTTTTCTTTTTTGTTGTTGGATTGTATGATTTCTTTATATATTCTGATATAAAACCCTTATTGGATATGTGGTTTCCAAATATTTTATCCCATTCTGTAGTCTGTCTTTTTACTTTCATGATGAAGTTCTTTTATGCACAAATTTTTTTTTAACAATATATTTTTTTAATTTTTTTAAAGATACTTAGATTACATAAATGTTACACACAAAAATATGGGAATTCTGATATGCCCCACTCCCCACACCTCCCACACCCTCCCACATAGACAACGTCCTTCATTAGTATGGCACATTCATTGAAATTGATAAACACATCCTGAGGCATTGCCCTGAGCATGGACCATTGCTCACATTGTAGTCTACACTCTCTCCCACACAGTTCTGCATGTTATGGGATGATGTAAAATGGCTTGTATCTGTCATTGCAAAGTCATTCAGAAAGATTCCCAAGTCCCTAAAAAGCCCCCTGTATTACACCTGTTTTTCCTTCTCCTGGCCCCCAGAGTCTCCAGTGGCCACTGCCTCCATATCAATGTTGTAATTTCTTCCATTGCTAGAATCACAATAAATCTATAGTAGAATACCAATAAGTCCACCCTAGTCCATAGTTTGTTCCCCAATACTGACGATTCTAGGATGGTGAGGTCCACTACACTCCAATTGAGAGGGGGCTTTGATCCCATACAGCAGATGGATGGGACTCTCTTGCTTGCAGTTGTAGGCTCTTTCATTTCCTTGGAATGGTGGTTGTCAGTCCTCATCTCCTTGTTAGTTGTCCTGGATGAGTCATATGAACTGGAGAGTAGGTGTTTGCTGCAACTTTGCTGAGGCTCAGGGCTCAGCTGGCACGTGGACAGCCCAAAGATTCCAGTATCTTGGACATACACCTACAAACTCCAGCACCAAGTATAGGTTTAAATAGAAGGGACAGATGACCTGTGTGTAGGGAAGCCACAACTGAGTGCAACTCTGTCACTCTCAGGAGCATAAACTCCAAAGTAGGGCCCACTGGCAAGGCACCAAACTCTGGATCTATCTGCCCTGACTTGGGTGTCTCCAGAACCCTCAGGAACCCCATTATTTGGGGGTAGTATCCACTTTGGCAGTCTATGAGATCCTGCTGAGATGTGCATAAGCATTACCTCTGGGATGACCTCTCGACTCACTTTGAAGTCCCTTAACCATATAAACTCATTTGTCTTTACCTTTCCTCCCTTTTATTTGAGGTCTTTTTCCAGTTGCATTGCTAGTTGGTGCTTGGTAGTAATCCTTGGTGCCAGAAAGGCTCATTCCTGGGAGTCCTGTCCCATGCTGCGGGGAAGGTAATCCATTTATATGCTGAGTTTGGCTTAGAGAGAGGCCACATTTGAGCAACAAGGAGGCTCTCAGAAGGCAGCTCTTAGGCACCCCACAACACTAGGCTAAGTTTCAATTTCAAGAGCAAAGGCTCACAAGAATAGTTGTCAATATCAAGGGCCTATCAATGGACCATCCTCCTTCACCAGTCATTGTCCCTGCACTCGGGGGCTGTTGCTGCTTCATTAGAGAATATGGCAGAACTCTCCAGGATGGGAATTCCATATTCTCTCGGTTATTGTATGAATCTCCACCCACTGTGACAATGCCCCATGAACCTATGAACACATTTATATACCTTATATGTATGCCCGTGTATCCCCCATCACTGACACCCCACACCAACTATCCTCCCCTGCCCCAGTTATAACCCTTCTGTGATCCAAAGCTTCTTCAAAAATGAAGCCAATAAAATAACCAAATACAATTATTAGGAAAATGAAATAATAATGATAGGTTTAAATATAAGAAATAAAATACACAAAAATTAAAAAAACTAAAGATAAAATAAAATTAAAAGATTGGTATATTAAAAAAATAATGAAAAATATTAAATTTCTTTGACTTTTTGCTTTTCATCACTATAATAACTGTTGCCCTGTATGCAGAGTATCATTTTCTTCCATTTATTCCCCAGTGTCTTACTTTTTCTCATTTTGTTTCCAAAGAAGTTTTAGGTCACAGTAAAGTCACATACAGAATACAGGGGATTCCCATATACCCAACATCCTTCCCCTTTTCCCCCTTCCTGTATTAATACCTTTTTATATGTGGATGGTACATTTGTTACAACTGGTATGCACAAATGTTTTTAATTTTGAAGAAGTCTTATTTATCTATTTTTTCTTTTGTTGCTCATGCTTTTGATGGAAAAGTATAAGAAACCATTGCCTAACACAAGGACCTAAAGACTCCTTAGGGTTTCTTCTAGGACTTGTATGGTTTTGTTTCATGTATTTAGGTCTTTGCTCCATTTTGAGTTAATTTTTGTTTAAGGTGTGAGGTAGGGTTCACCTTCCTTCTTTTATATATGGATATCCTTTGCCTAGCTCCATTTGTTGAAGAAACTATTCTTTCCCCATTGAGTGGACTTGGCAACCTTGTCAAAAATCAATTGGCCATAGATATGAAAGCCTATTTCTGAACTCTCAATTCTATTCATCTATATGTCTGCCCTTGTGCCAGTACCATGCTATTTTGATTACTGTGGTTTTGTATTAAGTTTTCAAATTGGCAACTGTGAGTACTCCACTTCATTCTTCTTTTATAAGATGGTTTGAGCTATTTAGAGCCCATTCCCTTCTGTATAAATTTGATAATTGGCTTTTCCATATCTGCAGAGAAGTCTATTGGTATTTTGATTGGGATTGTCTTGAATGGGTAGAATTGATAACTTATCAATATTTAGTTTTATAATTCATGAACACAGAATGTCCTTCCATTTCTTTAGGTTTTCATTTCTTTTAGCAATGTTTTGTAGTTTTCTGAGTACAAGTCCTTTACATCCTTGGTTAAATTTATTCCTAGATATTTTGTTTTTTAGTTGCTATTATAAATGGAATATTTTTCTTGATTTCCTCTTCATATTGTTCATTACTAATATTTTTCTATATTAATTATTTTTATCAAAGTGGTTGTAAGTTTAAAAGAAAAATCACATAAAACACAGTGTCCATATCCCAGCTTATTAGCACCTTACATTAGTGTAGCATATCTGTTAAAATTAATGAAAGAACATTTTTATAATTGTCCCATTGACTATAGTCCACTGTTTAAAATAGGCTTCATTGGTTGTTTTCTACTATACTGTTATTTTAAAAAATTTATTCTAGTAACATATATACAGCCAAAAGTTTCTCCTTTAACTACATTCAAATACATAATTAAGTGCAGTAATTATGTTCACGATTTTGTGCTACCATCACCACCATCCATTAACAAAACTTTATGATTAATTTAAATAGAAACTCTGTACATATTCATTAGTAATTTCTAATGATTTAGTAACTACTTAGATGATACTAGAAAGTCCCTGGTCTCTCAGCCCCATTACCTCCTTGTCTGCGATGATATTATCCCCCATCCACTTCAGCTGCCTTCTGCCGTGGTCTAACCCTGGTCTTTATTAGTACCAACAAGTTCATAATCCTGATTGTGAGCATCCTACTCTGCAAACACTGCATTGTATCTTCCCAACTCAAACTGTACAGCACCCCTTCTACAGCAACTCTGTCATCAACGGGATGTCACCCACTGGATTTACCACCTTTCACTATCCTAAAATCCTCATGTTTTCACTTCATGCCTTACTCTGCTCATATGCTGTAACTCAACATTATAATAGCTCTCTTGCATATAATCTTAGATCCCCTGATATTCTTTCCCTCTATCTTACCCACCTGTAGTTGCAGGTTGGTTTCCATGGGAAACAGGTTCTAAGTTGTGTATCTGTATACAAGAATTACATTGGGAAATGCTCTCCAGAAAACTGTGAGGAAGTGAGGAGAGTGAGGGAAACACACCTAGACAGAGGCCATCATCTCTGCCCTTCCACAAGACACCAGAATTAGGAAGGGGTATCTAAAAAGATTTCCCACATGGAAATCCAAACATTTTCTTCCCAGCCTTACTATTTCTGATGATAAGGGTACACCCTTGTCAGGATGAGTCTCCTTTCCTTTCCTGTTGGTTTCTTGGCCCAAAGACCCAATATAAGTCTCACATAATGATTACAGTAAGACATATGCTTGGTTGGCTCTGACAACACTTAGCTCCTAGAGCCTCTTTTGACTGCACAGTCACTTATGTTCCATAGTCACCTTTCTATGCCCCTTTCTATGGGACCCAGAAGCACAACAGGGGCTGTTATTTGGATGGCACATAATTTCTGTAGATCAAGTTTGTGCCATAGGACCTGGTAGTAGTCTAGATTTAAAGACTAACAGCACTTTTGCTTGTTCTTTGGTGGAAGCATTTTTCCTCTGGAAACCATAACCCAGAGCCTAGAGTGTGGCAATAGGAAACACAAATTCTCCAACTAAGTAAGACTGGCCAGTAAGACTGGCCTAATCATCTCTCTGGAACAGGGCATCATCAACCAACACCAGGTTTTTGCATTGGTCACTTTGCCTAATATTTTTCCCCCAGAGAGCTACATGGCTGGGACTCTAACTTCTGTACCCACTGGCAGCATAATCAGAAGACACAAAGCAAGTCAGATTTGTGTTTTGATGCTGGATATTTCTTCTGGTGGGTTCCCTTTTACCCTTCCCTTATGGGTCCCTCTGTGAAGGCCTGCAAGGTACAAGGGAAAATACACAGACATCATGGCCCTTACCCTGATTCTGTGAGAATTAGCTGCCTGACCTCACTCATACCCAGCTTGCATTGTGGTACACCATCCACACTGTCTGAACTGAAATAAGATGACTTGAAGGCAACATTCCAGCTACCAGGCCCTCAGATCTTTATACACTCAATCACACCAACTAATTAACCCAGAACTCCATGAAGAAGAGAGAAAAGATAAGCTGACTCTTCTAAGCCCCATTTATGGAGTAAGAACTTCATGCAATTGATGATGCTGTGAATTTTAGCATAATCATGTACAACAAACTACACATAATACACCTTAAGAATCCCAAATCACACTTCTCCTCATTAAGAGCTGGTGAACCTTCAGCTGAGTGGGTTGGAGGGCAACCTCAGTTCTCATAGGTGCAGTCCCAGGTATTTCTCCAGTCCCACAAAGATTTCTGCCCCTTACAGACTGGACATGGCATTACTCACCAAGGGTATTACACCCTGTGGAGAAAGCTCCTGCCTGTGACTCCTCAGAGTTCTGCTCACGATGGTGTCTCACAGTCTGTCTTTCTCAGCAGTGTTCTCAGGAGGATGGGCTTCCCCTACTGCCCATCACTAGGTGCCCTTCACTTTTTCCTAAGGATCCGAGCTTTCAATATGTCCTGAGGTGAAGGCGCCATTTCCACTGGCCACAGTGGTCTGGGCTGAGGATATCCTCTTGCTGGGCATGGGTGTGTGAGCCTGCCCTCTGCCAGCCATGCCCACCTGGCTGCCTGTCCCCACACTGGGCTTTCCTGCATGCTCCTTCCTGCTACCCACCCTGTGCTCCACCTGCACATGCCAGACACATCCTAGACTCTCACTGTGCTGGTCCATCTCATCCCTTCTCAGAGCTGAGTACTGTGAATCCAAATCAGGGCTACACACTATGTCTGAGAATACCTGGACACTTCTCTTCCTAGTTTCTCTTTCCATTGCACATGTTAAGACTAAAGCGCATTCAGCCTTACAGGGCACTCTGGGACTTGGCAGGCAGGGAGAATTGAGTACAGAGAAAATTAATTTAAAAATTATGTTGTTCTAGAAAGCAGTTAAGTTAAAAAATGTCTTATTGGTAATCTAAGGTAATGCAGATTCAGAAATTGCTGAACTGAAATATATATGGAGATCTGGGCAGCTTAAATATCAGAGCTCTTCTCCTTATGAATGCCTTCAAAATCTCCTATACATGAAGAATTTGGGTCTACTTGGGTTCTTCCCATGTACATAAGCGTGTATATTCTCCTTGTCTTATGGGGCACTGCTGCCTTCCCCATGAATGCTGGCTGTGAACCAGGCATAGAGAGGAGCTGGCTACCATATCATGCACAGCAGAATAGATAGGCAAGATTCATGCTTGTGGGATTTTCCTCCAATAGTTGCAAATCAAAACATCAACCAAACAATTAAACACCCAAAAACAATGAACAGGGATAGAAAGTTTCTGGTAAAAAAGGAATTATCACCTCCTGGGCCGCCTTTTGAACCCAGACTGTTGAGCTGCAGTACAAAGAGGCTCAGTGAAGAAGAGGAGGGAGGAGCAGGTGCATCTGGGTCTGTGGAACCCAGAACACTCAGGTGGAGACTGCCAGGGCTTGGGGTGAAGTCCATCCAGACTGAGGAGCCAGTTCTCATCCTTCCTGGCTTGCAAGCCACTAGTCACACTGCAGTTTGGACCTCCATGGCCTGCTTTCTCCTGCCCATTTGACCTCCCCCTCCTTCCTTTTGTCCATGCTTTCTCCCCACCATCAATGCCTCTCTCAATACCTCTGTGGTATGCCCCTTCTCATGATCACTGGCTCTAGCAGAGATGCTGGTTTCCTCCTCTGAGTCTCCCCTATGCCTTGTATCTCATCTGTTCCTGGGCTCATCACTCTTAGTTGTCTGTGTCCTGTCTCTCATTGAATTACTCTTTATATTGATATATGATGTCTTTCTTCAACTCTTATAGCAGTTTTGTACTTTAAGTAGACCTTGTCTGATATTAGTATCACTACTCCAGCTCTTTTTTATTTTATTTTAATTTGTTGTAAAGAAACGATAGATTGCATAAATGTTACATAAAAAATATAAGGAATTCCCGTATGCCCCATTCCCTCCCCCTTCCACACTTTCCCACATTAACAACATCCATCATTAGTGTGGTACATTTGTTACAATTGCTGAACACATATTGAAGCATTGCCACTAACCGTGGATTATAGTTTACATTATAGTTTACACTCTGTCCCGTGCAATTTTGTAACTTATGACAAAATATATAATGGCCTGTGTCTGTCATTGCAATCTCATGCAGGATAATTCCAATGTCCCAAAAATGCCCCCATATCGCACCTATTTTTCCCTCTCCCTCCCCTTAGAACCTCTGGTGGTCACTGCCTCTGCATCAATGACAAAAGTTCTTCCATTGTTAGAATAACAATAAGTCTATAGTAGAATAATAGTAAGTCTACTTTAGTCTATTGTTCATTCCCCAAACCTGATGATATTGGAATGGTGATGCCCACTCTGCCTCTAATTGGGAGGGGGCTTCGATCCTGTAACCGTTGGCCAATTTGATGTAATTATGAATTCCAAAATTGGATCATGCTTCTAAACTGATCTGTTAATCTGGGCATGATTAGGTTATGATTAGGGCGTTGAGCCCCACCCCTTGGTGGGTGGGGAATCAAATATAAAAGGCAGGGCAAGAACAGTTTTGAGCAGCAGTTTTTTGAGAAGCAGTTTTGATGTTGGAAAGAAGGCCCCAGGAGAAGAGAAGTGAGCCGTTAGCCTGATCGTCTACGGCTCACCTTGTGGAAGAAACAGAAGCTAAGCCCAGAGAGAAATGCAGCCCCAGTAAGAGAGGAACCCAAGAAGCCTAAACCCTGGCAAACGCCAGCAGCTGTCTTGCTCTAACATGTGGCAATGGACTGTGGTGAGAGAAGAAACTTAAGGCTTTATGGCCTGGTAACTGTGGACTTCTACCCCAAATAAATACCCTTTATAAAGACCAACCCATTTTTGGTATTTCACATTAGCACCCCTTTGGCTGACTAATACAGATCCCATGGGACAGATGGATGGAACTATCTTGCTTGCAGTTGCAGACTCTCTGTTCCTTGGGATGGGCATTGCCCATCATAATCACCTTGTTAATTGTCCTGGGTGAGACCAAGAACTGGAGAGTAGGTGTTGCAACTCTGTTGAGATTCAGGGCCCAACTGACACATGGATGGACCAAAGTTTAAATGTCTTGGACATACACCTATCAAGTATAGTACTAACTATAGGTTCAAATAGAAGGGGCAGAAGAGTCATGTATAGGGAAACTACAAATGAATCCAACTTTGTCACACTGGGGAGCATTAACTCCAAAGTAAGGCCCACTGGCAGGGCACCAAACTCCTGAGCTGTCTGCCCTGCCTAAAGTGTCTAGATGTCTCTAGAGCACACAGGAGCCCCACTATTTGAGGCAATATTTGCCGTGGCAGTCAATGAGATCCTGCTGAGATGTGTATAAGTGTAACCTCTGGAATGACCTCCCGACTCACTTTGAAATCTCTTAGCCATAAGAACTCACTTGCATTTTCCATTTCCCCTTATGGTCAAGGTCTTTTTCCAGGTGCATTGCTAGTTAATACTTGGTAATAATTCCTCGGTGCCAGGGAGGCTTATCCCTGGGAGTCATGTCCCAGGCTGTGGGGGAAGGTAGTGTCTTTACATGCTGAGTTTGGCTTAGAGAGAGGCCACATTTGAGCAACAAGGAAGCTTTCAGGAGGTAACTCTTAGGTAACATAAAATACTAAGCTAAGTTTCAATTTCACAAGAAAATGTTCATAAGCACAGTCATCAATATCAAGTGCCAGGCACAATGGTCTATACTCCTTCACTAGGCACTGTCCCTATACTTGGGGGATTCTTGCTTTTCCATTAAAGAATGTAGCAGAACTACCCAGGATGGGAATTTGATATTCTTTCGGTTATTGTGTGGATCTCCACCCACCATGACACTGCCCCATGAACACTTGAACACATTCACATGCCTTAGAGGCATGCTGTAGATGAACCCCCTCCCATGCATGCCCCCATCACTGAAATCCCACACTAATGTTCCTCTGCCAGAGTTGTGACCCTTCTATGATCCAAAACCTCTCCAAAAATGAAGCCAAGAAAATAACAACAACAACAACAAAAAAATAAGAAAATGAAATAATAATGAGTTTTAAAGATAACATATAAAATGCAAAAATATTTTAAAAAGTTTAAGAATTAAAAAAACTTTTTTAGACATGTCTTTCATCGCTGTAAGATCTGTTGTTTTGTATGTACAGGGATATTTTTTTCTGTATATTCCCCCAGTGTTTTATTTTATTTTTTTCTTTTTATCTTCAAAGAAGCTATAGGTTACTGCAAAGTCACTTAGAGAATATCAGCGTTTCTCATATACCCAATGTCCTCCCCCTTTCCACTCTCTCCTAATTAGTAACATTTTACATGTGATGGTACATTTGTTACAATTGATTTGCAAATATTGAAGCATTGCTACTAACTATGGTCAATGGTTTACATTATAATTTACATTTTGGACTGTACACTTTTATAAATTTTGATGGAATTAAAAATGGCTTGAATCCATTATTGTGAGATCATGCAGAACAATTCTAATACCCTAAAAATGCCGTATTTTCCATCTATTCTATTCATCCTTCCCCCTCCCCTCAGGACCTAATGTGACCAATAAGTTTCACTTTTTGAAGAATATGATTTATAGTTCTTTGCAATAATATTGAGGACTTGATGTTTTGGTCTGTTTTCTTTTATTAGGCACTGCCTATGGTCTTGAGAGACTCTTGCCCCTCTATTTGAGAACATATCATAACTCCCCAGGATGGGAGTTTAATATTTTCTTGCTTATTGTGTGGGTCTCCACCCATTGATATAACACATCATGATAAAATGAACACTTACATATTTCATAGAAGCCTCCCCCAGGTGCACCCTGTCCTGTATGCAGCTCCATATCCAACACCCTATACTAGTAATCTTCCCCTGCCATATTTGCCAAAAGAACATTCCCAACATTGTAGTTTTACCCACAGATCTACAAATCCTTAGAGTTCACCTGCTCCTTCCCCTAACTCTCCCCCCAGTTCCATGGATAGTCCAACTCAACACACCCACCCTAAACCCCTTACAGACCAGCACTGCAGAACACAATAGTATCACTGTAATGCCCATCCACGGCACAACTACACCTTCCCAACTTATCATAGATTTTGCCCCTGCGGGCATTGGCTCACAACCCTCTACCTCCTTTCTGTCTCCTGTAAACCTGTCTTCCAGACTCTAGGTCTGTGAGTCTGCTCAATTTGCTTAATTCAAATCAGTGAGGTCATATAGTATTTGTTTTTCAGTGCCTGGCTTGCCTCACTTAATATAAGGTCTTCAAGATTCATCCATATTATCCTTGTGTTAATGCTGCATTCCTTCTTATAGCTGAGTAATATTCAATTGTACATATATATATATGCTACAATTTTTTTTCATCCATTAATCTGTTGATGGACATTTGGGTTGTTTCCCACTTTTGGTAATGGTGAATAACGCCACTATGAACATTGGTGTGCATATATCTGTTCGTATCCTTGCTTTCAATTCTTCTGGGTATATACCCAGCAGTAGGATTGCTGGATCATATGGTAGTTCTATAGTTAGCTTCCTGAGGAACCGCCAAACTATCCTCCACAATAGCTGCACCATTGTATATTCCCACCAGCAATGCATAAAGGTTCTCATTCCTCCACATCCTCTCCAACACTTGTAGTCTTCTCTTTTTTTAATAGTCACCAGTCTAATGGGTATAAGATATCTCACTGTAGTTTTGATTTGAATTTCCCTAATAGCTAGTGATGTTCAACATCTTTTCATGAGCTTTTTAGCCATTTGTATTTCTTCTTTGGAGAAGTGTCTATTCAATTCACTTTCTCAGTTTTAAAATGATTTCTTTGTCTTTTTATTTTTGAGATGTAGGATTTCTTTATATATGCTAGATATTAGGCCCCTATTGGATAGATGGTTCCCAAATATTTTCTCCCATTAAGCCTTTCACTCTCTTGACAAACTCCTTTGAAGTGCAAAAGTTTTTAATTTTGAGGAGGTCCTTTTATCTATTTTTTCTGTTTTTGCTTGTGCTTTGGGTGTAAAGTTCATGAAACCATTTCCTACTACAATATCTTGTAGATGCTTCCCTACATTATCTTTCAAGAGATTTATGGTCTTGGCTCTTATATTTAGATCTTTGATCCATCTTGAGTTAATTATTGTATTGGGTGTGAAATGGTGATCTTCTCCCATTCTTTTGGATATGGATATCCAGTTCTCCAAGCACCATTTGTTGAAGAGGACATTCTCTCACAGCTGAGTGGGCTTGGTGGCTTTGTCGAATATCAGTTGACCATACATGTGAGGATCTATATCAGAACTCTCAGTTCTGCTCCGCTTGTCAGTATTTCTATCCTTCTGCCAGTACAATATAGTTTTTGACCACTGTAGCTTTGTAGTATGATTTAAAGTCAAGTAGTGTGATTCCTCCAATTTTCTTTTTCAATATGTCTTTGGCTATTTAGGACCCTTTGCCCTTCCAAATGGATTTCATAGTTAACTTTTCCAATTCAGCAAAAAATGCTGTGGTAATTTTTTGGGGGATTGCATTAAATCTGTAAATCAGTTTGGGTAGCACAGACATCTTAATGATGTTTAATCTTCCTATCCATGAACAGGAAATATTCTTTCATTTATTTAGGTCTTCTTTGATTTCCTTTAACAAGGTTATGTAGTTTCTGTGTACAAGTCCTTTATATCTTTAGTTAAGTTTATTCCTAGGTATTTGACTCTTTTAGTTGCTATTGTAATGGATTTTTTTTCTTGATTTCCTTTTCAGATTGCTCATTATTGGTGTAAAGAAATGCTACTAGTTCAGGGAGACGCAGGAAAATGGCCGCCGGACGCTGTGGGAGCGGCGTGTCGAGAGCGTTTGTCTCTCCCTTTCCCGGTCTCTGACAGCACCTGCGGCCAAGAGAGTCCTTTCCACCCCGTACGGGAGACCGCGGCCCTCAGGCGAGATACTGAAATAAAGATAAAGCTTTCTGTGAAAAATGTCAGTTTTGATATCACAGAGTGTAATAAATTATGTAGAAGAAGAAAACATTCCTGCCCTGAAAGCTCTTCTTGAAAAATGCAAAGATGTAGATGAGAGAAATGAGTGTGGCCAGACTCCATTGATGATAGCTGCTGAACAAGGCAATTTGGAAATAGTGAAAGAATTAATTAAGAATGGAGCTAATTGCAATCTGGAAGATTTGGATAACTGGACAGCACTTATATCAGCATCAAAAGAAGGGCACCTACATATTGTGGAAGAATTACTTCAATGTGGGGTTAATTTGGAGCACCGAGATATGGGAGGATGGACAGCTCTTATGTGGGCATGTTATAAAGGCCGCACTGAAGTAGTAGAGTTGCTTCTTTCTCATGGTGCCAATCCAAGTGTTACTGGTCTGCAGTACAGTGTTTACCCAATCATTTGGGCAGCTGGAAGAGGCCATGCAGATATAGTGCATCTTTTACTGCAAAATGGTGCTAAAGTCAACTGCTCTGATAAATATGGAACGACCTCTTTGGTTTGGGCTGCACGAAAGGGTCATTTGGAATGTGTAAAACATTTATTGGCCATGCGAGCTGATGTTGATCAAGAAGGAGCTAATTCAATGACTGCACTTATTGTAGCAGTGAAAGGAGGCTACACACAGTCAGTAAAAGAAATTTTGAAGAGAAATCCCAATGTAAATTTAACAGATAAGGATGGAAATACAGCTTTGATGATTGCATCTAAGGAAGGACATATGGAGATTGTACAGGATCTACTTGATGCTGGAACATATGTGAACATACCTGATCGGAGTGGGGATACTGTGTTGATTGGTGCTGTCAGAGGTGGTCATGTTGAAATTGTTCGTGCACTTCTACAAAAATATGCTGATATAGACATTAGAGGGCAGGACAATAAAACTGCTTTATATTGGGCTGTTGAGAAAGGAAATGCGACAATGGTGAGAGATATCTTACAGTGCAATCCTGATACTGAAATATGCACAAAGGATGGTGAAACACCACTTATAAAGGCTACCAAAATGAGAAATATTGAAGTAGTCGAGCTGCTGCTAGATAAAGGAGCTAAAGTATCTGCTATAGATAAGAAAGGAGATACTCCTTTGCATATTGCTATTCGTGGGAGAAGTCGGAAACTGGCAGAACTTCTTTTAAGAAATCCAAAAGATGGACGGTTACTTTACAGGCCCAACAAAGCAGGAGAGACTCCTTACAACATTGACTGTAGCCATCAGAAAAGTATTTTAACGCAAATATTTGGAGCCAGACACTTGTCTCCTACTGAAACAGATGGTGACATGCTTGGTTATGACTTATATAGCAGTGCCCTGGCAGATATTCTTAGTGAACCTACCATGCAGCCACCCATTTGTGTGGGATTATATGCACAGTGGGGAAGTGGGAAGTCTTTCTTACTCAAGAAACTAGAAGATGAAATGAAGACTTTTGCAGGACAACAAATCGAACCTCTTTTTCAGTTTTCATGGCTTATAGTATTTCTTACCCTGTTGCTTTGTGGAGGATTTGGTTTACTATTCACTTTTACCGTCGACCCAAATCTTGGAATAGCAGTGTCATTTAGCCTCTTGGCTCTCTTATATGTATTCTTTATTGTCATTTACTTTGGTGGACGAAGAGAAGGAGAGAGTTGGAATTGGGCCTGGGTCCTCAGTACTAGATTGGCAAGACAAATTGGATATTTGGAACTCCTCCTCAAATTGATGTTTGTGAATCCGCCTGAATTGCCAGAGCAGACTACTAAAGCTTTACCTGTGAGATTTTTGTTTACAGATTATAATAGGCTGTCCAGTGTGGGTGGAGAAACTTCCATGGCTGAAATGATTGCAACCCTCTCTGATGCTTGTGAAAGAGAGTTCGGCTTTTTGGCAACAAGGCTTTTTCGAGTATTCAAGACTGAAGATACACAGGGTAAAAAGAAATGGAAAAAAACCTGCTGTCTGCCATCTTTTGTCATCTTCCTTTTTATCTTTGGCTGCATTATTGCTGGAATTACTCTTCTGGCTATATTCAGAGTTGACCCAAAACATCTGACAGTGAATGCTGTTCTCATATCAATTGCATCTATAGTTGGGTTGGCCTTTGTGTTGAATTGTCGTACATGGTGGCAAGTGCTGGACTCTCTCCTAAACTCTCAAAGGAAACGTCTACATAATGCTGCTTCCAGACTGCACAAATTGAAGAGTGAAGGATTCATGAAAGTTCTTAAGTGTGAAGTAGAATTGATGGCCAGGATGGCAAAAACCATTGACTGTTTCATTCAGAATCAGACAAGGCTGGTAGTTATCATTGATGGGTTAGATGCCTGCGAACAGGACAAAGTACTTCAGATGCTGGACACTGTCCGAGTACTGTTTTCAAAAGGCCCCTTCATTGCCATTTTTGCAAGTGATCCACATATTATTATAAAGGCAATTAACCAGAACCTTAATAGTGTGCTTCGTGATTCAAATATAAATGGACATGACTATATGCGCAATATAGTTCATTTGCCGGTTTTCCTTAATAGTCGTGGACTAGGCAATGCAAGAAAATTTCTTGTAACTTCAGCAACAAATGGGGACATTCCATGTTCAGATACTACAGGGATACAAGAAGATAGTGACAGAAGAGTTTCACAAAACAGCCTTGGAGAGATGACAAAACTTGGTAGCAAGACAGCTCTCAATAGACGGGATACTTACCGAAGAAGACAGATGCAGCGGACAATTACTCGACAGATGTCCTTTGATCTTACAAAACTGTTGGTTACTGAAGACTGGTTCAGTGACATAAGTCCTCAGACCATGAGAAGATTACTTAATATTGTTTCTGTGACAGGGCGATTACTGAGAGCCAATCAGATTAGTTTCAACTGGGATAGGCTGGCTAGCTGGATCAACCTTACTGAACAGTGGCCATACCGAACTTCATGGCTCATATTATATTTGGAAGAGACTGAAGGTGTTCCAGATCAAATGACATTAAAAACCATCTATGAAAGAATATCAAAGAATATTCCAACAACTAAAGATGTTGAGCCACTGCTTGAAATTGATGGAGATATAAGAAATTTTGAAGTGTTTTTGTCTTCAAGGACCCCAGTTCTTGTGGCTCGAGATGTAAAGACCTTTTTGCCATGTACTGTAAACCTAGACCCCAAATTACGGGAGATTATTGCAGATGTTCGTGCTGCAAGAGAGCAGATTAACATTGGAGGACTTGCATATCCCCCACTACCTCTACACGACGCTCCTCCCAGACCACCTTCAGGTTATAGTCAGGCTCCATCTGTTTGTTCTTCTTCTACTTCCTTTAATGGACCATTTGGAGGTGGAGTTGTGTCACCACAGCCTCACAGCAGTTATTATAGTGGTATGACAGGACCTCAGCATCCATTCTATAACAGGCCATTCTTTGTCCCATACCTTTACATGCCAAGGTATTACCCTGGCGGTTCCCAACATCTCATCTCACGTCTATCAGTAAAAACGAATTTGCCCAGAGATCAGAACAATGGCCTAGGATCAGGTCCTGCCACAGGCCCAATAATATCACTGAATTCAATGAATGTTGATGCAGTATGTGAGAAACTGAAACAAATAGAGGGACTGGACCAGAGTATGCTGCCTCAGTATTGTGCAACAATCAAAAAGGCAAATATAAATGGCCGTGTGTTAGCTCAGTGTAATATTGATGAACTGAAGAAAGAGATGAATATGAATTTTGGAGACTGGCATCTTTTTAGAAGCACAGTACTAGAAATGAGAAATGTGGAAAACCAGGTGCTCCCTGAAGACCCTCGTTTACTTAATGAGAACAGCGGCCCCGTTCCTCATGGTGAATCTGCTCGTCGTTCTTCCCACAATGAATTGCCTCACACAGAGCTTTCCAATCAAACTCCCTACACACTAAACTTCAGCTTTGAAGAACTGAATACACTTGGCATAGATGAAGGGGCCCCACGTCACAGTAATTTAAGTTGGCAGTCACAAGTTCGCAGAACCCCAAGTCTTTCAAGTCTCAATTCCCAGGATTCCAGTATTGAAATTTCAAAGCTTACCGATAAGGTGCAGGCCGAGTATAGAGATGCCTATAGAGAATATATTGCTCAGATGTCTCAGTTAGAGGGGGGTACAGTTTCTACAACAATTAGTGGCAGATCTTCTCCACATAGCACATATTATATGGGTCAGAGTTTATCAGGGGGCTCCATTCATTCCAATTTAGAACAAGAAAAAGGAAAGGATATTGAACCAAAGCAAGATGATGGAAGGAAGTCATTTTTAATGAAGAGGGGAGATGTTATAGATTATTCATCATCAGGTGTTTCTACTAACGATGCCTCACCCCTGGATCCTATCACTGAAGAAGATGAAAAATCTGATCAGTCAGGTAGTAAGCTTCTCCTAGGCAAGAAATCCTCAGAAAGGCCAAGTCTCTTCCAGACAGATTTAAAGCTTAAGGGAGGTGGACTGCGCTATCAGAAACTTCCAAGTGATGAAGATGAATCTGGAACAGAAGAATCAGATAATACTCCCCTGCTCAAAGATGATAAAGACAAAAAGGCTGAAGGGAAAATAGAGAGAGTATCAAAATCTCCAGAACATAGTGCTGAGCCTATTAGAACTTTCATTAAAGCAAAAGAGTATTTATCAGATGCACTCCTTGACAAAAAGGATTCTTCTGATTCAGGAGTGAGATCCAATGAAAGTTCTCCCAATCACTCTCTTCATAATGAAGCGGCTGATGATTCCCAGCTTGAAAAGGCAAATCTCATAGAGCTTGAAGATGATAGCCACAGTGGAAAACGGGGAATACCACATAGCTTGAGTGGCCTTTAAGATCCAATTATAGCTCGGATGTCCATTTGTTCAGAAGATAAGAAAAGCCCTTCCGAATGTAGCTTGCTAGCCAGCAGCCCTGAAGAAAACTGGCCAACTGTGCCAAAAAGCCTACAATCTGAATCGAACACCTAGTACTGTGACTCTGAACAACAATAATGCTCCAGCTAATAGAGGCAATCAAAATTTTGATGAAATGGAAGGAATTAGGGATACATCACAAGTCATTTTGAGACCTAGTTCTAGTTCCAACCCAACTGCTATTCAGAATGAAAATCTAAAAAGCATGACACATAAACGAAACCAACGTTCAAGTTACGCAACCCTCTCAAAAGATTCTTCAGAGCTTCATGCAGTAGCCTCTTCTGAAAGTACAGGTTTTGGAGAAGAAAGAGAAAGCATCCTTTAAGAAAAAGAAGAAAAATGTAGGGCAATATTAGTATACCCCTGTGACACAGTTTTCCCAGGTTTTATAGTGAGTTATCCATGTGCATTATCTTTGTACATTTAATTTACAAATAACAAGTTCTTTAGTAAACGAGAGAGACATATACAGCACTACAGAGTATAAGAAATAGTGTTTCATCAGCCTCCATTGTCTTTGTAATTAGAAGCTTAAAAACTCACTTGTATTATTATATCTTGCATTGGTACATAGGCCCATAAAATTTTTTGAGAGATGTGAGAATAAAGATAGGTCAGAAATATTTTACTGAATTTAAAGGGCTTAATTTACCAAAGAAAATAAAAACTGGAGACCCCTTTTGTAGAACATTCATTCATGAAATATTTGAGGGTATGCTATGTAGAAGACTGGTGTTAAATATACCAGAAGCAAATTTTGTTCTTAAGAGGTTTAATCTCTTTAGATGAGAATTTAAAACAGATTGTGAATAGTCCAGAGACTAAATGTGAATTTTCAATAATTTAAGAATGAGTGTTCTATATTGGTTATCAAAATGTTCTTAAATAGAAAATATTTAATGAAGAGGGCTTTCAAAATTGATAAAGTGAACCAACAGTCCCCCAAGTGGAGACACATTAACTTTGGCCACTATGAGTGGCGTGGGAAGAGAGGCCAGTAACCTCTGTATTATACAGATGATTTCTCAAAAACTCAGACCTGGCTTCTCTCACCATCCATTTGTGCCCAAGAACCCACCCTGGTCTGTTCTGTGGCTCTTATAAATTGTGTGCCCAGCTTTTTTTGGTGGGCTTAGTAATGGAGGAAAAAAGCATGAATTGTTTCTCTGGAGACTCAAGGAGCCATGGATAATAATAAGCACTAGTATTATGGAATGGATAAATGAGGAAATAATCACATCAAAAAGGTCAGTGGCAATTTAAGGAAATATTTAATTAGGCAAAACCAAATCATTTCTTTCTATGCTGAGGTATAGAAATCAGCATGTTAATTGGGGGAGAGGAGCTGATCATAAGAAAGGAAATACTTTCTCAAAAAAGATTAAAAATTTAACAAATCAAGCTTTAAACGATAACTGTATGACTATAAAACTTTATACTTTCCATTTATTGTTAGCCAAATTAAGAGGATGATCACATTGAAGTATTATGTAGACTAGAAATGTACCCAGTCATCATGCAGTGAAAATATTGTGTCTCTTTAACATAGCTTATTATGTAGAATTAATTCTGGCAAATATCCTGAGTCACAGATAGAATTGTAGATGGTGAGATTTTAGATGTGCAATTATCTTAATTTAGTGTTAGATTTTTGAGGTTTATAACAATGGATTTCTATTAATATACTGAATTAATTATTTACTTGACCAGTCATTGCACTAAATAGTTGCTTTCTTAGGTTTCATTGCCTTGATGTTTAACATTTCATAAAGTGTTTAATTTGCATGACGTTTAACAAATGTTTTAGCCAATTTTTTAAAAAAGGCAGGATATTATAAACATTATACATTGAAATGTTAACATTGGTATTCATAGTGTCTTAGTTTGTACCATTGTATAATTAGTAATTATTTCAGAGGCAATATTTTATTCCTTTTTAGGTGAGTAGATGCAACTTAATGTTATTGTAGTAAGTTCTTTATACTGTTTGTGAAATTAAATAACAGAGTATTGTGTACAAATAGATTCAGAAAATAATAAAGAAATCAGCATGCAAAAAAAAAAAAAAAAAAAAAAAAAAAAAAAAATGCTACTGATTTTTGTGCATTGATCTTATATCCTGGCACTTTACTGAACTCATTTATGTGCTCTAGAAGCTTTCTTGTAGATTTTCTTAGGGCTTTCTATGTAAAGGATCATGTCATCTGCAAATAGTGAAATTTTTACTTCTTTCTTTCCAGTTTGGATGCTTTTTATATATTTTTCTTACCTGAGTGCTTGAGCAAGTACTTCAAACACAATATTAAATAAGAGCAGTGACAGTGGGCATCCTTGTCTTTTCCTAGAGGGAAAGGTTTTTAGCACTTCAGCATTGAATATGATGTTAGCTGTGGGTTTTTCATATTTACCCTTTATCATGTTGAAGAAGTTTCCTTCAATTACTGTATTTTGAAATGTTTTTTATCAGGAAAGGGTGCTATATTTTGTCGAATGCTTTCCTGTATCATTAGAGATGATCAAGTGATTTTGTTCTTTCAATATGTTAATGTGGTATATTACATAGATTGATTTTCTTATGCTGAACCATCCTTGCATACTAGAGATGAGACCCATTTGGTCTTGATGTATAATTTGATGTATTGTTGAACATGATTAGCAAGTATTTTGTTGAGGATTTTAGCATCTAGGTTCATTAGAGAGATTGGTCTATAGTTTTCCTTTCTTGTGGTGTCTTTGTGTGGGTTTGGTATTAGGGTGATGTTGGCATCATAAATGAGTTAGGCAATGTTCCCTCCACTTCTATTTTTTGAAAGAGTTTAAGCAGGATTGGTGTTAGTTCTTTCCAGAATGTTTGGTAGAATTCACCTGTGAAACCATCTGGTCCTGGGCTCTTCTTAGTTGGAAGGTTTTTGATGGTTAATTCAATCTCGTTACTTGTGATTGGTCTGTTTAGTTCATCAGTTTCTTCTTTCATCAATGTAGGCTGCTTGTGTGTTTCTAGGAATTTGTCCACTTCATCTAAGTTATCCATCTTGTTTGCATACAATTTTTCAAAGTATCCTCCTACGATAGTTTTTATTTCTTTGGGGTCAGTGGTGATACCCCTTCCTCATTTCTTATTTTTTGTATTTGCATATTCTCTTTTTCCCCTTGTTAGTCTAGCTAAGGGTTTATCAATTTTATTAATTTTATCAGAGAAACAGTTTTTTGGTTTTGTTTATTTTTTCTAGTGCTTTCTTATTTTCAATTTCCTATAGCTCTGCTCTAATCTTTGTTATTTCCTTCTTTCTATTTGCTTTGGGATTAGTTTGTTGTTCTTTTTCTAATTTCTCCAGGTGTGCAGTTAGGTCTTTGATTTTAGATGTTTCTTCTTGCTTAATATAGGCATTTGTGTCTATAAATTTCCCTATCAACACTGCTTTTGCTGTATCCCACAGGTTTTCATATGTTGTGTTGTCATTTTCATTTGTTTCGAGGTAGTTGCTGATTTCTTTTGCAATTTCCTCCTTGACCCACTGATTGTCTAAGAGTGCATTGTTTAACTTCCATGTCTTTGTGCCTAATCTGTTTCTCTGCCTATTACTAATTTCCAGCTTCATTCCTTTGTGGTCAGAGAAGTTACTTTGTACAATTTCAATCTTTCTGAATTCATTGAAAGTTGTTCTTTGACCTAGCATGTGGTCTATCTTGGAAAATATGCATTTGAGAAGAATGTTTATCCTGCTGTATTTGGATGTAATGTTCTCTACATGTCTAGTAGGTCTAGATTCTCTAATGTATTATTCAAGGGCTCTGTTTATTTATTGAACCATTCAAGAGCTAGGAAAATAAACAAGTAATATGAGTAAAAAATTTGGAAAAAGTACAAAGGATTAAGAATAAAAAAGTGGAATAGAAAAAATGAAACAAGGAACGAAATGGAGAAAAAAAAATAGAATGAATTAAAAAGCCAGAATTAAGAGAAGAGAGGAAAATAAATAAAGAAAAAAAAAATAGAGAGAATTAAAAAAAAATGATGTTCAAACAAAAAGGTGGAGGGAAAGAAAAGCAACAGAAGATACAAAAATGAAGGAAAGAAAAGAAATAAAGAAGGTAGAAAAAATAAGTAAAAGAAAAAGAAAGGAAACAAAGAAAAGGGAAAGACAAGAAACAAAACAAAACAAAACAACAAAAAACAACAACAACCCAGGATAAACAGCCTTCACTCTTAAGGCCCTAAGGAGCTTCTCAGACTGTCAGCATTCATCAATCAAATGCCCTTCAGTGTGCCTTCCACAGGTGATGTACCAGGTTTTAGTGAATAAAATAAAGAAAAACAAAAGGAACCAATAAAAAATAAAAAATTAAAAAGTAACATGGGAATCCCAGTGGGTTCCGTGTAATATTTTGGGTAATCTAAGCACCTCTTAAAATATATGTATATATATATATATATAAATAACATTTTTGTAAGCAAATACACATATATGCATATATATTTATATATCATTTTGCAAATGTTTGTATGTATTGTGAGAATTTTGATTTTTACCCACAATTAAAAAAAAAAAAAAAAAAAGTAACAGATCCAAGAAAACCTAAAACAAAAAAAATTCTGTCTATATGTTCCCTCTAATAAGGTATCATCTGGGTGCCTGATAACCCAGTGGATCACTCTCTGGATCCCAGGAATCAAACCAGGGACCTTGTATATGCAGGAATGTATAGGCAGGAATTCCTCCACTGAGCTACACTGGCTCCACAGCTTAAGCAGGCTTCAGAGAGCTTATCTGGCCCAATTTGCCCCTTTCCTCTCATGCAAGTTAGACTTCTAACAATTTGCCAAGCAGGGCTGTTTAGGTGCCTGTCTAGGCCCCCTCTCTATCTTAGTTCCTTTCACTCCCACGTCTGCTGGGTGTGATGTCCTGCCTGATCAGATCCCTCCTCCCCTTTCCTGAAGCAGCCTCAGTGTCAGTCGGGGACCCTCTGAGATTCAAAGGGGGCTCAGCTGGCCAAACTCACCAAAAAGAAACCCCTCTCCACCCTCTGCCAGGGCCCTCTTCCTCCTGGAGAATGCAGTGAGTCAGGGGCTTTACAGAGGCTATTTACCTTTAAGGTGAGTTATATGTGCTATTTCCAGCCACAGAGGCAAGTAACTCATGGTTTTCCTTTGGCTTCTTTATCTGTCAAGTTCCCTCCTGGATAATGCATAGCACTTTTCCATTCTATATATCTCCAAAGCAGCTCCCTCAGATAGGCTCTGATAGGTAGGGAGTTGGACTCTGCCTACCTACTTGACGCCATTTTCCCAGAAGTCCCCATCTCTTATTTGATTACTGTTTTCTTGGAATATATTTTTCCAACCATTTACTTTCAGTATATTTGTGTCCTTGCCTGTAATGTGAGTCTCTTGTAGGCAGCATATAGATGGAATACAGATATTTAAAAATCCATTCTGTCAGTCTGTGTCTTTTGATCGGCAAGTTCAATCCATTAACATTTACCATCATTACTGAAAGGCATTACTTACTTCATCCATTATATCTTTTGGCTTTCCACTGACCTATCTTAATTTTATCTGTCTTTTTACCCTTTTTGTTACTTTACTAATAATCTTCATTCCTACATTCTTCTCCAGGCCTCTCGCTCTTGTCTTTTTCTTTCAGGTTGCAGCCCCACCTTTAGTATCTCTTGTAAATCTGGTCTCTTGGTGACATACTCTTTCAATTTTTGTTCATCTGTGAAGACTTTAAACTCACGCTCATTTTTTAAACAAATCATTTTTATTGGTACATATTAATAAAGCATAAATCCATCCAAAGTGTACAATCAATTGTATATTTAGTTCATAATAGTAAAATTATACAATATTTGTACATTTGTATCTGGCTTGCTTCACTCAACATAATGTCCTCCAGGTTCATACATGTTGTATATGCTTCATGACTTCATTTCTTCTTAACACTGCATAATATTCCATAGTGTGTATACGTCACAATTTGTTTATCCATTCATCAGTTGATGGACACTGGGTTGTTTCCAACTTTAGGCAATTGTGAATAATGCTTCTATGAACATCAGTGTGCAGATGTCACTTTATATCACTGCTCTCAGTTCCTCTGGGTTTATACCTAGTAGTGTTACTCCCGGGTCCCATGGTAAGTCCATATTCAGCTTCCTTAGGAACTGCCTAACAGTCCTCCACAGTGGCTGTACCATTCTATATTTCCACCAACAGTGAATAAGTGTTTGTATCTATCAACATCCTCTCCAACACCTAGAGTTTTCTGACTTTTTAATAGTGGCCATTCTAATAGGTGTGAAATGATATCTCATTGTAGTTTTGATTTGCATCTCCCTAATTACTAATGATTTTGAACATTTTTTCAAATGTGTTTTTCACCATTTATATTTCTTCTTTTGACAATTGTTTTTTTGTCCATTTTAAATTGGTTATTTTGTCTTTTTAGTGTTGAATTGTATGATCTCTTTACATATCATGGATATTGAACCTTTACCAGATATGTGATTTCCAAATATTTTCTTCCATCCTGATGGCTGCCTTTTCACCCTTTTGATCAGGTCCACTGAGGTGTAAAAGTATTTAATTTTGAGGAGGCCCCATTTATTTATTTTTTCTTTTGTAACATGTTCCTCGGGTTTAAGGTCCAAGAAACCACCACCTACCAAAATATCTTGAAGATATTTTCTTACAGTTTCTTATAGGAGTTTTACAATTGTCACATTTATATTTAGGTCCTTGATCCATTTTGAATTGATTTTTGTATAATGTGTGAGATGAGTCCTCTTTCTTTCTTTTGGAAATGGCTATTCAGTTATCCAGGACCATTTGTTGAATAAACTGTTCTGGCCCACTTGGGAGGGCTTGAAATTTTTGCCTATTTAGGGCCCTATACACTTCAAAATAAATTTGATAATTGGTTTTCCATTTATGGAAAGAATGCGTTTGGATTTTTATTGGGATTGCATTGAATATGTAAATCAATTTGGGCAGAATTGACATCTTAATGATATTCAGTCTTCCAATCCTTGAACACGGGAGGGATGTCCTTCCAATTATTTAAGTCTTCTTCAGTTTCTTTCAGCAATGTTTTGTAGTTTTCAGAATATAGGTCCTTTATGTTCTTGGTTGTTTCTCCTACATATGTGATTTTTTTTTTTAGTCACTATTAAAAATGGAATTATTTTTCTGGTTTCCTTTTCAAATTGCACATCAGTAGTTTATAGAAACGCTATTGATTTTTGCATATTAATCTTGTATCCCAACAATTTCCTGAACTCCTCTTTTAATTCTAGTAGCTTTGTTGTGGACCTTTCAAAATTTTCTTGATATAGGATCATATCAGCAGTGAATAGTGAAAGTTTTACTTCTTCCTTTCTTATCTGTGTGCCTTTTATTTGTTTATCTAGCCTAATCAATCTAGCTAGAACTTCTAGCACAATATTGAATAATAATGGTGATGGTGGGCATCCTTGTCTTGTTCCTCATCTCAATGGGAAAGCTTTCAGTCTTTCACCATTGAGTACAAGGCTAGCTGTAGGTTTTTCATATATGCACTTTACCATATTGAGAAAACTTCCTTCTATTCCTATCTTTTGGTGTGTTTTTATCAAGAAATGGTGCTGTATTTTGTCAAATGCTTTTTCTGTATTGATCGAGAGGATCATGTGATTTTTCTTCATCAGTTTATCAATGTGGTTTATTACACTAATTGATTTTCTTGTGTTGAACCACACTTGCATACTTGGGATAAAACCCACTTGATCATGGTGCATAATTCTTTTAATATACTTTTTGATTTGGTGTGCAGGTATTTTGTTGAGGATTTCTGAATCCATATTCATTAAGGATATTGGTCTGTAATTTTCTTTTTTCATATTATCTTTATCTCATTTTGGTATTAAGGTGATGTTTGCATCATAGAATGAGTTTGATAACATTCTTTCCTGTTTAATTTCTTGGAAAAGTTTAAGCAAGATTGGTGTTAGATCATTTTTGAATGAGAGGTAGAATTCACCTGTGAGGCCATCTGATCCTGGTCTTTTCATCTTTGGGAGATTTCTGATGACTTTTTCGATCTTGTCATTTGTAATTGATTTGTGGAGTTCTATTTTTTCTTGGGTTGGTGTAGGTGGTTCGTGTGTTTTTAGGAATTTGTCCATCTTATCTACATTGTCTAGTTTTTTCCATACAGTTGTTCTTGATATCCTCTTATGATCTTTCTTATTGCTGTGGGGTCAGTGGTAATGCCCCACCTTTCTGATTTTATTTTTTGTCTTTTATATTTTTTCTTTTCCAGTCTAGCTAAAGGTTTTTCAATATTGTTGAGCTTCTCAAAGAACCTACTTTTGGTTTTGTTGGCTCTCTCTATTGTTTTTATTTATTTATTTATTTTTGTTGTTGTTGTTTTTCTCAATTTCATTTATTTGTACTCTGATCTTTACTATTTCTTTTCTTTGGCTTGGTTTGGGATTAGCTTGCTGTTCTTTTTCTAGTTCTTCCAGTTGTGCAGTTAGAGCTTCAATTTTAGCTCTTTCTTCTTTTTTTAATGTAAGCATTGAGGGCTCTAAATTTCCCTCTCATCAGTGCCTTTGCAGTGTCCCATAGGTTTTAATATGTTGTGTTCTCATTTTCATTCATCTCAAGATATTTGCTGAATTCTCTTCCAATTTCTTCTTTGACCCACTTATGTTTTAAGAGTGTGTTGTTTAATCTCCATGTATTTATGAATTTTCCCTTTTTCCATTTGTTGTTGATTTCCAGCTTCATTCTGTTATGATCAGAGAAAGTGTTTTGTATAATTTCCATCATTAAATTTATTGAGACATGTCTTGGTCTATCTTGGAGAAGGATACAGGAGCACTTGAAAAGAATGTATATTGTGCTATTCTGGGGTGTAATGCTCTTTCGATTTCTGTTAGGTCTAGTCAAATTTTTAAAATCATATTTTTCAAGTTCTCTGTTTATTTATCCTCTGCCCCGATGTTATATCCAATACTGAGAGTGGTGTATTGAAGTCTCCAACTACTGTTGTAGAGTCATCTATTTGTCCCTCCAGTTTTGACTGTTTGTGCCTCATGTATCTTGGGGCACTCAGGTTAGGTGTATACATATTTATTATATTTTTTCTTCTTGTGAGTTGCCACTTTTAAAGTATATAATGACCTCGTTTATCCCATATAACAATTTTGCACTTAAAACCTATTTTGCTCCATATTAGTATCACTACCCCAGCTCCTTTTTGTTTACTATTTGCATGGAACATTTCCCCCACCCAATCTTTCACTCTTAACTTGGTTGTGTCCTTACATCACATACAAGTCTCTTGTAGACAACATATAGATGGCTCATAATTTTTTATCCATTCTGTCTATGTCTTTTGTTTGTGAAATTCAAGCCATTAACATTCAATGTTATTACTGTAAATGCATTATTTACTTATCAAATTTGTTCTTTGGTTTTCTGTCATAATATCACACTATTGTCTGTATTTTTACCCTTCTTAGTAATCTTCATTTCTACACTCTTCTCCAGTTCTCTCCTCATTGTTTTTTCTTTTCAGTCTGCAGCACTCCCTTCATTATCTCTTTTAATTCTGGTCTTTTGGTAACTTATTCTGTCAGTTTTTGTTTATCTGTGAACACTTAGAACTCACCTTCATTTTTGAAGGACTAGTTTGGTGGATACAGAATTTGTTGGCTGGCAGTTTTTCTCCTTCAGTACCTTTATTTTTATTTTATTTTATTTTTTTTAAATTTATTTTAATTGTGGGTAAAAATCAAAATTCTCACAATACATACAAACATTTGCAAAATGATATATAAATATATATGCATATATGTGTATTTGCTTACAAAAATGTTATTTATGTATATATATACATATATTTTAAGAGGTGCTTAGATTACCCAAATATTCCACGGAACCCACTGGGATTCCCATGTTCCCCACCTCCCACACCTCCCACCACATCCCACACAAACATCTCCCACAAGTGTGGCCCACCACCCTCAATGAACTTACACATCCTGGAGCCTTGCCAACAACCATAGACCACAGTTCACACTGTAGACCACACTCTCTCCCACTCAGTTCTGAGTGGTGTGTGCTGATTTAAAATGGCCTACATCCGTTGCCACAACGGTACTCAGGACAACCTCCAACTCCCAAAGAAGCCATTGTATTTCAACTGCTCATCCCCTCCCTACCCCAAAAGTGTCAAGAGGCCACTGGCTCCACCTCATTGTTATAATTTCTTTTTTTTTTTTTATTATGGGTAAAAATCAAAATTCTCACAATACATACAAACATTTGCTAAATGATATATAAATATATATGCATATATGTGCATTTGCCTACAAAAATGTTATATATATATATATATATATATTTTTAAGAGGTGCTTAGATTACCCAAAATATTACACGGAACCCACTGGGATTCCCATGTTGCCCACTTCCCACACCTCCCACCACATCCCACACGAACATCTCCCACAGTGTGGCCCACCACCCTCAATAAACTTACACATCCTGGAGCCTTGCCACCAACCATAGACCACAGTTCACACTGTAGACCACACTCTCTCCCACTCAGTTCTGAGTGGTGTGTGCTGATTTAAAATGGCCTACATCCGTTGTCACAATAGTACTCAGGACAACCTCCAAATCCCAAAGAAGCCACTGTATTTCAACTACTCGTCCCCTCCCTACCCCAAAAGTGTCAAGTGGCCACTGGCTCCACCTCATTGTTAAAATTTCTTGCATTGCTAGAATCACCATATGTGAACAAGAGAATACCATCAAGTCCACTCTAGTCCATAGTTCTTCCCCCAATCCTGAAGGGACTGGGATGGTGATGTCCACTCCAACTCCAGGTGAGAGAGGGCTTATATCCCATGGATATGGTGGGTGGGATGATCCTGCCTGCAGATGCAGGCCCTCTCCATTCCCTAGGATGGCCATTTCCCATCATTGTCTCCTCACCAGGTGACTTGGATGAGTTCATTGAGCTGTAGGGTAGGAGTTGCAGCTCCACCTAGATTTCATGCACACCTGGCACATAGGTAGGCGGGAGGCTCCAGTCTCTGGAAGTATACTTAAAAACTCCAGGATCACATATAGGTTTGAATAGAAGGGACTGGTGAACCATGTGCAGGGAGGACTTATTTGAGTCTAATTCTGTCACTCTCAGGAGCACAGATTCCAAAATAGAACCCACTGATAAGGCATCAGTCTCTGGGGCTATCCCCCCTTATATAGGACCTGGGTGTCTCCGGAGCTCTCAGGAACCCCTCTGTGTGGGGTGATAGGCACTTAGATGTTCTATGAGCTCCTACTGAGGTGTGCGTAAGAGTTACCTCTGGGATGACCTCCCGACTCTCTTTGAAGTCTCTTAGCCACTTGAACTCATTTGTCTTTAACCTTTCCCCCTTTAATTCAAGGTCTTTTTCCAGTTGTGTTGCCAATTGGCACTTGGTATTAATCCCTTGATGCCAGGGAGGCTCATCCCTGGGAGTCATGTCACACGTTGGGGGGAAGGTAATGCAATCATATGCTGAGTTTGGCTTAGAGAGAGGCCACATTTGAACAACAAGGAGGCTCTCAGGTGGCAACCCTTAGGCACCCCACAACTGCAGGCTAAGTCTCATTTACAAGAGCAAAGACTCACAAGAGTAGTCATCAATAAAAAAAAAAAACACATCAGTGGGTCATCCTATTTTGACAGGCACTGTCCCTACACTCAGAGGACTATTGCTGCTCCCTTGGAGACTGTGGCAGACCTCTCCAGGCTAGGAATTCAGATTCCCTCATTTATTGTGTGATTATCCACCCATCGTGAACATGCAACCATCCCCCGTTCCTTTGAATGATTTTGTATATCTTTCATGTATATTCGGATGAACCAACCCCCATGAAACACACCCTAGACACCCCCCCCAATAATCCCCCGCAGTACCCATTGTTACCCTTCTGTGATCCAAATCCTCCATGAACCATAAAATAATAATAAGACCATAAAATAATCAAATACACTTACTAGGAAAAAGAAACAAGTGTGATAAGCTTACATGCAAGAGACAAACATAAGGCAACTCAGGGGGAAAAAAAAAAAAGAGAAGAAAAAAAACAAATAATCAAACAAAGAACAAAACAAAATAAAATATAATTAGTGGATAGGGACATTCAAAAAATGGGCAAAAAAGCAAAGGAAATGCCTTTAAAATATATATATATATATTCATTTTTTTTTCCTTTCTCTTTTCTTATTTTTTCTTTTTCCTTCCCTTTATCACTGTGTTATTGGATGTCTGGTGTGCCATGACACCTTCCTCCTCTCAATCCCCATTGTCTCCCAATTTTTCATTTAATTTTCAAAGAAGTTTTAGGTCACAGCAAAGTCACACACGGAGTGCCGGAGACTCCCAGATACCAAACCACCCCCGCTTCCCCACCCCAATACAACGTAGTTTTGATAACTGTAGCTTTGTAGTATGTTTTAAAGTCAGGTAATGTGATACCTCCAACTTCATTTTTCTTTTTCACTATATCTTTGGCAATTTGGGGCCTCTTGCCTCTCCAAATATATTTTGTGGTTAGTTTTTCCAGTTCCTTAAAAAATATAGTGTTGACTTTTATTGGGATTGCATTAAATCTGTAGATTAGTTTGGGTAGGATAGAAATCTTGATGATGTTTAGTCTTCCCATCCATGAACAGGGAATATTTTT
>JAKSZT010053840.1:9968724-10042289 GCA_026826555.1 Tolypeutes matacus | reverse complement strand
CGGCACCGTTTTCACGGACCCAGTTCCTGAACGCCAACATATGGCGCCCAACGTGGGGCTCTGAAAACGAAATTTTTCTTTCAGTCAGTGCGTGGACCAAGGAGCTCCTGAGAGCGGTTTAAAAGAAAAAAGAAACAGAAAAGGTAAGCTTCATCCTTGGAATCATCAGGGTAATGGGTAATCAGCAGTCTAACTTTGAAGAGTACTCTAGAGTGTTAAAAACTTTATTAAAATGCACCGGTGTAACTATTAAATCCTCGGCATTTGAGGAACTTTTTTCTCTTGTATAGAAATGTTGTTATTGGTTTCAGCTGCAAGGGTGGGATATTTTAAACCTGAAACATTGGAAGTTAGTGATGAAAGCTTTAAAAAGAGCTCATCAAAAGGGAGAGATAATTCCCCTTCATGTATGGTCTTTGTGTAGTCTTATTTCTGTTGCTCCTCAACTCCAGCTGTGGATGTTAACACTTAAGTTCCAGCAACAACTTTATAAACCTCCTACTGCTTACATAATGATAAGGCTGTGGGATGATAGAAGCTAATAAAATTAAACCACTGGGAAAGTAAGAAAACTTAGCAATACAGTTTCCAGAAAAATTCTCAAAAGCAGTGAAATCAAAGATATATGTTTCTATTGATGTGTTGTAACTTGTATTGTGTTTGTCTGTTTGTTCAGTGTCAGTGTATATTTTGATACCTCCGGATGGTAATATTAAATTAATGAATAAAAATTATTAAAAGAGCTCTATTCAAATGGCCAACATTAAATAAGTACTTATATTAATAAATAAATATGGGTATTAATTTAAAATAAGAGAAATAGATATAAACAAACTAAGTCATTATTCTAACAAGTTTGTTTAATGTTGATGCTAATTGTATGTTTTCAGAAGTTTGTTTAAAAACAGTTTCTAAAATCATTGTGGTAACTTAAATAAAGAAGGTATATAGAATTGCTTTTATTATTAAAGAAAAGAAAGTAATTTTATCAGAAGATAAAATGACTAAGTTATTAAAATAGGGTTGGAGTTTTGTTCTTTCTCGGGGTTTCTCAAGTCATTGGTCTGTTTTGGTGGAAGTTTGCACAGAGTTTTTCTCCTGGGTGATCAGTGTACAAGAGGGGGAAAGTGTTTTATCAAAGTAGCTTCTTGTGCTTTGGCCTTGATGTTTCCTTGGAGAGACAGGTTTTGTTGCTTTTGGTGGGGGAACATGATGTTTAAACCTGCTTTCTCAAAAAAGCTTTTTGTTTCACACTGTTACAAAAGGTTTGGTTTGTTCCCTGGAAGGGGGTAGAATACTGAAAGTGGTTAAGTTCATGTGATGTAGGTTGAGTGAAGTGTTTGAGACTGTTAGGCAACTGAGGGAATTTTTCTAATTTTATGACAATTAAAGTTGTATGAATAAAAAGTTCATATAAATACTTTAAAGGTGTATAAAATTGCTGAAAATTTAATAATGTTTCAGTGTAATATTAAACAAAAGTATATTGTTATTAATCATAATTTTAATTATTTTAAAATATAATATGTTATAAAACTACCTCTCTGCCTAAAAATCAAAAGACAGATGCTTTAACTTGTCTGCTTTACTCCACCTCTGCTATACATAATAATAATATTAAATGGAAACTAAAATAGTAAGCACATCAAGGATGTTTTGTAACAAATTCTAAAAGATAAAGTATATTTCAAAAGGTGTTGTATTCCTCCCTGGAGGAGCTGGCCACTCTCCCAGGGACTGATGCATAATCCTTAAAATATACTGCCCAAGGAGTGTTGTGTTTCTTCCTGGGGAGGCTGGCCCCTTCCTCAGGGATTAGCAAAATACTCACAAATTGGCATATTATTATTATTGACTTAAAAGATTGTTTCTTTACTATTCCTCTTAATCCAAATGATGGAGAAAAATTTGCATTTACTATTCCTTCTATTAATCATTCAGCTCCTACTGAACGATATCAGTGGAAAGTTTTACCTCAGAGAATGATGACCAGTCCTACATTATGTCAATCCTTTGTTCACATTCCATTAAAAATTTTATGAAAACAATTTCCTAAGGCTATGATTATTCATTGTATGGATGATATTCTTTTTGCCACTAAGCAATCTTTTGAGCTGAAACCACTATTTCAGCTGGCTAAAGAAGTTCTTCCTCAACATGGGTTGCAAATAGCAGAAGAAAAAATTCAAAAACAGGTTCCTTTCCAATATTTAGGTCATACTATTAATAGAAATATTATAACTCCACAAAAGGTCCAATTTCAAACTGATAATTTACGTACTTTAAATGATTTTCAGAAATTACTGGGTGATATTAATTGGGTACAGCCTACTTTAGGAATTCCAACTTATGCTTTACCCTAACAAGAAACCCTGACTTAAACAGTCCTCGCAGGCTGGAAAAAGAGTGCAAAATAGCCAACTAACAAGGATAAATGTAAATCTTCCAATTTCTCTTTTAATATTTCCATCTTGCCATTCCCCTACTGGGATACTTTGGCAAGAGGAGGGCATAATAGAATGGATATTCCTACCCAATAAAGATACAAAAAAGCTTCATACTTATCCTGAAAAAATCTTAGCAATAATATCAAAAGGCAATATTCACCTGAGACAGCTTATGGCTAAAGATCCTGATAAAATCATATTAGACCTTACAAAGCAGGAGCTTTCTCAGCTCTGGCAGTTCAGTAACTCTTGGCAAGTGGCCTTAGCAGATTTTATTGGAACAATTGACAATCACTTCCCGAATTAGATTTTTTTTACAGTTTTTAAAACGTACTTCATGGATTCTTCTAAGGTTGTCAAACAACAACCACTCTCTGCTGCTCCAACTTACTACACTGATGGTAGCAGTAATGGAAATGCAGGCTATTTAAGCCCAACTATAAAACCTTGGAAAACACCTTATTTATCTGCCCAAAAGGTAGAACTTATGGCTGTTATTCAATTGCTAACTGATGTTTCTGAGCCTTTCAATATTGTGTCTGATTCTGCTTATGTTTGTCACATTGTTTGTCATATAGAAACAGCTCAAATAACTCCAGCTTCTGAATTAGAAGTTCTTTTCCTACAATTACAAAAGACTGTTCGTGAACAATCTAATCCAATCTATATTACTCATATTCGTTCCCATTCTCAACTTCCTGGCCCTATGGCTTCACAAAATGATTTAGTAGATAAACTTATTGCTCATACAGAATCTGCTGCTTATTATCATAAACTTACACATACTAATGCTTCTGGCTTACGTCATAAATATCCCCACTTAACAGTAAAAGAAATTAAGAGGATTGTTAGACAATGTCCTACTTGTGGACCCATAAATGCCCCCACTTTCTCTCCAGGAACTAATCCCCGAGGAGAACATCCTAATGAAATTTGGCAAATGGATGTCACACATGTGCCTTCTTTTGGCCGCCTTCAGGATGTGCATGTGACGGTGGATACATATTTTAATTTTATTTGGGCAACTGCTCAAGCTGGTGAAAAGGCCTCACATGTACGTTCTCATTTATTACATTGTTTTGCAGTAATGGGCCTGCCAGCACAGCTAAAAACTGATAATGGGCCTGCTTATCTTAGTCAATCTTTCAAAAAATCTTGCAGTGACTGGAATATTAAACACGTTATAGGAATTCCATATAACCCTCAGGGACAAGCGATAGTAGAAAAAAAGTAATCACTTATTAAAATTAATGTTGCAAAAATAAAAAGGGGGAGATGGAGGAGAGTCTGCTAGGGACAGACTGTCTAGAGCATTGCTTACCTTAAATTTTCTTAATAGACAACAAATTTCTAATATCACAGCAGCAGAAAGACATTAAGATGTTAAAAAAAGGAATGAAAATGAAAAATGTGGACAACCTGTATATTGGAAAAATGAAAGAACCAGTAAATGGGAAAAAGGAGAGGTAAAATTTTGGGGCCGAGGTTTTGCTCTTATCATTACAGAAACAGGAGAAGAACCAGTGGATCCTCTCTAGAAGAATCAAGCCTAGAGTTGAAGATGCTGCCAAGACTTAAACTGTGTACATGGTGGTTTTACATTGGATTAATTATAGGTAAAGTATTAGGTCAAGGTAAGATACCACATCATAAATACACTTATTGGGCATACATAAACAACCCACCTCTTCTAGAGCTGTTAATTTGGAGCGATGAGTCTTACCCAATTTATCTTAAACAATCTCACAACAGACTACTTAATGACAAATGGCATATTTGTCATGGGCTTACAGAGGTTGTGTTGTTTAATGATTCCTATGGAATTGTAAAGGATCGGGCCCTTATAGGGATACCGAAACCTATTAAAAACCTATTTACTTCATTAATAATTCAATCATAATCACTAATGACAGTAATCCTTATTTCTGGAATTTTGGTAATACAGCATTTACTAACAGCTCAATAATTTGGAAAAATCAAGGGAGATATATCTCACAACCATGGGACACTAAACTTTAACAAAACTCAAAGTTATTTGTGGAAATTATTTTGGGGAACTGGTCCAATTTTTGAAAGGCAAGGCAGCAAAACTATTATTACTATTTTAAAAAAGAAAATCAACTCAATTTCTTGCAGTATGAGTACGAGATCTTATAGTTTTATCATTGGAAAAGTAACCTTTGGTGAAAGGAACATTAATTTCTCTTTATTTACATGTCTTAAGAATTCATATTTGCAGGAAAATCAAACTCTTTTTATAGCAAGAAGAAGAAAAGGATTATGGTTACCGGTTCGGATGACCAGACATTGGCAGCAGTCTCCAGAATCCCAGTTGCTGTGACATTTCATCAACCATTATTTAAAAAGAACTAAAAGACTGATTTGACTTTTAATAGCAGAAAATTTGGAACTGATTGGCATCATAACCGCTGCAGCTGTCACTGGCACAGCCCTGCATCAAGGAGTCCAGAATCAACAATATGTTAAGGACTGGCATAAAAATGCAAGTGAGATGTGGTATAGCCAATCTCACATTGATATGGAACTGAATAACCGTATGAATGATCTTAAAACAACTATTATACATAATCAAATTTATAATTTAAACTTGTTAAAAGTTCTTGAATGTGATTAGAATGAAAGTTCTATTTGTATTACTCTTTTCTTATAATAATAGTGAACATGATTGGGAGGAAGTGAAAAATCACTTGATTGGATATAAGCATAATGCTTCTATAAATCTTTTAGAATTGCAAAAGAAGGCCTTGAGCATGTATCAAACGAATTGAAAGAAACCACTGGTGCAGCCGTTTCATTGGTGGAAACAAAAAACAGTTCAAATATCATTTTGGATTGGATTTAGAATTATTGTTATATGTGTTTTAATTGTTTGTATTGTCAAGGCTAGAGTAATTAGACCTGATAAATGCATTTATGTTAAGAAACTTGGCCATGAAAAACTAATTTTGCATTACTTAGTAGAAAGATTCTACTAATAACCCCTTGATCTTAATACTAAATATCTGCACAAAAAATACTCATTAAAGGAACCTGAAGAAGCATAAATATTAATGAAAATGCCTTCCATGTAAGAGCTCAAAAGCTTGACTGGTAGTCAATGACGGGTAAGATTCTCAGAGGAGGACAACCTAAGACAGGCACAGTCACAAGAGCCTATGGAAGAAGACAAGTGTGACAGGAGGTCACCTTGTATCAGCTTATATAATGGTTCCTATGAGCTTTAATTAATAAAAAAGGGGGAAATGATGGAGTTTCAATTAAAGGCCATGACTACTGATAGAAAAGAAGGTCACCTTGGAATGTAATAAACAAGTTCTGGAGTTTCATGCTAATAGGAGCTGGGTGGGGAAATATCCTGAGCTTTCCTGTGAATTACAGAAATGTAAAAGAGCTGAGTCATTGACCTTTAAGACTTGTTAATTTCAGTAAAATGTAACTGTCAAGTATCTATTGCCCTTGCACATGCTCACACGTATTTTCTTTGTTCTAAAGCCAAATAAAAGCCACACTTTATGAGGTGGCTGGGCTCTTCTCTCCAGTTCGGACGGAGAGTCCCCTGATCCCAGTTTTTCTTCTCTTTGTCTTATTCTTTCTTTCTCATCCACGGCACCGTTTTCACGGACCCAGTTCCTGAACGCCAACAATGGAAGACTTGCTGGTTGTCTACACAACAACCATACAACCCTTTCCTCCTTCTGGACAGATTTTCACTTTTCCAGGTATCCATCCTCTTCAGTGAAGCCATGGGCTGTGTAGCCCCAGTGGGTGTGTCTAGATTAGTATAAGCCAACCATAGTGATTCCATGCTTCTTGCCAATGGCTCATTTAGGCATGGGTTTGGGGATGCAATCTGGTAATGAGACACAAAAAAAAGTCTACTAGGGGTAGGGTACCTGCCTGAGAAATGTTTCTTCTCTCTCACGAAAGACAATTAATTAATAAACTGGATGTTGGATTAAAGCGTGTAAAGGATGGAACTGTTGCAGGCACCTTGCAATGATGAAAAGAGCTCTATGAGAATTAACCAGCATGCACAGTGAAAGGGAAAAACCATCTGGGTATTTGATGACATTTTTTGAGCTACTGAATTAACAATCACTAATTCTAGACTTCTTGTTATATGAGATAATATATTTTCTTTATATTTAAACCATATGAATCAAGGTTTCTATTGCTTGTAGCTGAAGCATCTAAAGTGATCATTGATCCTAGATGGAAACTGTTATTTCTTGTGCTTAACACTCCCATTAGCTCCCTTGGTGTGCTAGGACAAATCCAAATTTCCTGGTAGGGCATGCAAAACCCTCCAAGACTTATCCCCTGCCCTACTGCTCCCATGCCCACACAAACAATGCCCATCCAAAAACTACTTGCAGATCACCAAATACAGCAGTTGCAATGCCTTCACACAGATTCTGCTCCTTTTCTAGTGTGCATGCTCCAGTTGTGCTTTACCTGCATCCTTCCTAATTAAACCTCCTCTGTTCCCAGCTCATCTGTCACCTACTGATGTGTGATTCTTCAATCTCCTCTTCTGTTTGGCTGGGTGAGTGTGCCTACTTTGTGCTCCCTCAACCCTTTGTGCATAACTTTACCCTAGAGACACCTTCCTGTACTATTTACTATTGTTGGTACCAGAAACCATCTTAGAGTCATGGCTTCCTTGAGGTTACCCAGGTGAAGCCATGAAGCCAGAGACCATTTTAACTTGTAGATTCTTCCCAAGAAATGTGACAGCTGAAGCCCAGCTTAGAAAAAGAAGATTTTATTACTGTATACATCATACATGTATTCTCATATTGCAGTGCTTTTTACAGTCCCCTTTCGATTCAGACACTGGGCATCCAAGTGTCCAGTTCATTACCATAACAACTTATATCCCATAATTGTTGGGCCATTATCAGCCAAGGAGGAGAAATGATTTTGTATTTGTCCCTAGGGTTTTCATCTGGTGATCTTGTGGTCCTTGTTAAGCTAAGACGTCAGCTCCAGGCTGTTTTCCCAGATCCACTTTTGGCAATGGGTTGGGGATGTTGTTCACATATGCTCCAGCCTTAGCAGACAATGCCAACAGCAAGAGCAAATAGATCCTTCACAGCATATAAGAGGAAGGAAAGTAGATGGGCAAACCTCAATGACAGGGGCGATGCAGAGTGTCACCTGGAGGTGGGTTAACCATCACAAAGGAAAAAGGAGGGTAAAGGGAGTGAAACCTAGTCTAAGAGGCAAGTTAAGCTTCTTTGTTCCAGGAGCTGGGCATCTAGCCTCGATCATACCAGTCCATTCGACCATCAATTGCTTTCATCTCCCAGCATTATTTTTTGGCCTTCCGTATTAGACTGTGAACTTTGGGAAGGAATGGTCTATTTAATTATTTTATATATTTATAGGACCAAACAATTTTCTTTTATTCCTGGTACCTACCAAAGTGTCTGGAATATAGTCAACATTGACTTAATATTTGTTGGATAACTAAATTCACATTATTTTAACAATGTGATGTCTGAGGACCACTGTCCCAGGCTCCTAAATATTCAATATTCAGCTTGGCTTCCCCTTCTGGGTTTCTTTCTTGCCCCTATTCTCAATGCTTTCAGGCTATTTCCTGCTTACTCATACTCTTTGAGGTTCCTCACCCCATTCATTCTTGAAGTTCATATCTTCTCCCCTAAGACATACCATACTCTAAAAAACTGTGGGGCATGGAATGAAACTGTGCTCTCCAATTCCAAGACATCTGGTATTCAGCATGCAAGTGATGTGGAGCATCTCTTAACTTCTAAACTTATGCATGGTCCCTGCCATCACCATCAGTATCACAAGGCAGTACACATAGATATCCCTTGTTGGAGGAATTCTAGAAGGACACATGATGGGGAATTATGAAAGATATCAGAGAGAAAGGGGCATAGGTGCTGGGCTTTGAAGGAAAAGATGGGGTTTCCATGCCAGAGGGAACAGAGCTAAAGTGTGAACTAGATATATTTCATCTACCTTGCTGACCACAACCCCACTCCCCTAGATAGTCATGTCACATTCCAAATACCACTCTCCAACTCAGCCAAGTCCAGCTGGTACAGAAGTGAGCACATGATCCATAGCACCCATCCAAAGACTCAGCAGTAACCTCTGAGTTGTATGCAGGGGAAAAAATATATTTTATCAATAATATCTCTTAGGATCAAGAGACACTGATGTTGGTGAGCTAAGAACATGAACAACCTGGAAATAACACGAGCAGATTGAGAATAACAACTAGGCCCCTGAGAAAGAACCTCGTGTATTTATTTCCATTTTACCAGGGAGTTAAACGACTTTCTCAAGGTCACAGAGCTGGTAAGTGGGAGGGGTGGTGTTCAAACTCATATCTGCCTGACTCTAAAATCCAACCAAAAAATAAGAAAAAAACAAAACAAAACCAGTAAAACCAAAGAACAGAAAGGATGTTACTCATTACTTACTGCTCCCTAAAGGAATGCAGTGTAATATAAGAAAAAATAGGGTCTCTCCTGAGCATAAAAATGACTTGAATATTTATAACAACCATAGCTAACATTTATTGGGCACTTACTATGAACCAAGCACTGCTCTGAGTACTTTACATGAATCATCTCATTTTAAGAGACTTTACTGCATTCTCCATTCCCACACTTATCTTTCCATAAGTTACTCCCAAGGAATCTGAGCTAATTGTTAGTATGATAGTCATTTTTCAAAGCATCCTCTGACTGGTGTGGCTGTCATGCCTACTTCTAGTTCCAGCTACATTTTTAATTCATTTAATCATCTCAGCCTCAACACAAACCAGTGGAGGATAGAAATGATCAATTTAACTATTTCTTAATAATATGATTAATGAATCTGATCCTTTACATTTGTAAAAGTGTTTTATCTTTTTAAAAGGATTTTCAATTATTGTGTCATTTTTATTTCCTAACATCCTGTATGCTCGGAAGCTTAAGGTACCATGTTATTATGACCAAATAATTAGCTTGGAAACAAGGGACTGGATAGGGGAAGTGGCTGATCTGGGGTCCAAATGGCTGAAAAGCTAACTGGGGCCTTAAGGATGCCTGGGTTTCTAGGGTCTGACTACAACTCCTGCGTCTTTGCTGAACTCTGGGCTTCTAATAGGCAAAATGCTGTGGTTTAGAACATGGTCAATCTATAACTCATTGATAATTTCTCCCTGGTTTGGTGGAATTGCTCTCAACTGGATCAAAATAAGATTGGCTTAATCTAATGCTTTCTATCATTTGGAGACTCTCAGCCTGCCTAGGCCAGGCTTGATGTCTCCTGCTCATTTCCAGATCCTTCTGTTCTTACTTTTTCATGGTAGGGTCATTGTCTTTCTCCCTTGTCATGTTAGTCATTCTCCTGATTATCCAATCATTCGTTAATATATCCATCTGTCCTGTCCATCCAACCATCCATCCATCCATCCATACATACATACATACATCCAATCACCCATCTGTTCATCCATCCATCCATCCAACTTTTCATTTATTTTAACAATGTGATGTCTGAGGACCACTGTCCCAGGCTCCTAAAGCAGAGCTGATTTCTCTACACTCTCATATATCCCTGGCATTGTTCCCTGCCTGGCACAAGTAGGTGGTTAGTGAATATTGTGTTAAGTGATTAACTGAGTGAATGGGGGCCTTTCACACTGTTTGTGAAATCTTTGACCCTGAGAAATCTCAAAAGAAGAATTTTTTCAAAGTCTCTAAATCTCTCACTCTTCTGCTCACTGTCTTCCCATACCTACAGGTCAAGAAAAAGTTCTTATCCCCACCTAACCAGAATTTATATTCAGTGTCCAGGCAGCATCTGTGGTCCTGGGAAAAGAGGGGCAGGGTTTACAAACTTGCTTCATGGCCACTTGCTCCCTTCTGCTGAGGCAGAGAGGGTCATTACATACCCAGAAATCCAGCGTTTTTAAATTGTGTCTCAGAACCAGTTGGTACATTTCATCCTTCAAGGTCCTGGCATGGAAATTTGCCCCAGTGGAGGTTCCAGCAGAAAATTTTTCATGTTGTAAACACGTTCTCAGACAACCCTATGCTTGGGAACATCCTCATTGTGTTCTGTACTCCCAGCCTGGTTTAGAGGGAAGACTTCTTTCTGACAAATGATTTTTAGTCCCACTAAAGAAATGATGTTGTTTTTCACACATACCTGCTGTTTGATGATTCATAACTGTGAAGTCTTCAAGCTTTCACTGTATGCAGAAAAAGTCTAAAAACTCACACTTTAAAAGGAAATGTGTGCTCTTGTTACCTAATGTTGGAACACAATTACTTCATTATAGATAGACGATTAATGAAAATAACTGTTAAATTATGCCAACAATGATGGGGATGTCAAAGGGACATAGGAACCAACTGAATGAGTTTCCAGTGGAGAAACCTGGAACAAATTGAACAAGAAAATAAATAGAGTAGTATTTAGACTGTGACTCACAGTATAAAATAAATATACATATGTCCATGCTGCTATAAATTAATGATTATATAAAAATAGGATACAACAGACGTATCTTGCATGCAGACGAATTTCAAATAATTTTTGTAGTTACTCCACCCATCACTCCATAAATCCCCACCACTTAAGTGTACGTTGTTCACAGTGACATTCTTCCAAATAGTATAGTACAGAAAAAGAAAACTAACATGACCTCAGCTAGGTGACCAAGGTCAACATTAGTAATGGAAAGTCATGTTGATACCACGTACCCTCAATGTGATGTGATGAAAATGGCACTTTCTTCCCCTGAACTCAGAACCCTAGTCTAATCATGCATATATATATATATATATATATATATATAAAGCACCAGTTGAGAAATATTCTACAAAATGCCTATTATTCCTCAAAAAAATGTCAAAGTCATAAAAAACAAGGCACAGCTGAGAAACTGTCATAGCCATGAGGAGCCTCAGGAGATGTGAGGACTAAATGTAATGTGGGATCCTGGATGGGATGCTGGAACAGAAAAAGGATGTCAGGCATAAACTAAGGAAATATGAATAAAGTATGGACTCCAAATAATAATAATGTCCCAATATTGGTTCATTCACTGTGAGAAATAAATTATACTCATGTAAGATGTTAACAATAGGGGAAACTGGGTATGGGGTATATGGAAACTCTGTACTACCTTAACAACTTTTCCGTGGATTTTAAATTACTTGTATTAGTTTCCTAGGGCTGCTGTAACAAGGTACTGCAAACCGGATGGCTTAAAATAGCATAAATTAATTTTCCCACAGTACTGCAAGCTACAACTCCAAAATCAAGGTGTCAGTAGCCCCGTGCTCCCTCCTGTAGGTTCTAGGGGACAACCCTTCTCTGCATCTTCCAGATTCTGGTGGCTTTAGGCAGTCATTGTCTTGTGGCAGCATAAATCCAACCTCTGCCTCCATCTTCACATGGTTGTCTTCCCTCTGTGTGTCTCTGTGTCTCTCCTTCTCTTCCTTTAAGACACCAGTCATATTGGATTTAGAGCCTACTCTACTGCAGTGTAACCTCATCTTAATTTAATTAATCACATCTGCAATGGCCCTATTTCCAAATAAGGTCATATTCTGAGGTACTGTGGGCTAAGACTTCAGCATATCTTTTTGGGGAACACAATTCAACCCGTAATACTCTTCAAAAGTTAAAAGTTTATTAAAATTTTAGAAACATATACCAGTAAAGGAAGAGAGAAATGAGTCATAGCACTGGGGATTAGATGAAAGAGTGTGTGATGTGTTCTGAGTACAAATCACAGAACATTTATGAAGGGCCTTCACTCCTTTTGAGGTAGGAGGAAGTCATGTCTGAGTGTCACCTGATGGACTGATTAGCTGACTTCCCTTTAGACAAGCAGAGGGTGAGGGTGGTGGTGGCAAAGAGAAATGAAAAGGAATGTAATACTAAACTAAATTCTGATTATTAATCAGGAATTACTTGGTGAGTTGGATCAAGTCTCTTGGAAGTAGGCCAAAAAGTTATAAAAAATTTCTTTGATCATTCATTCTATCATTGAAAAAATGTCAACACTCCCCAAATATATGTATATTTATTTTTTATAAATATGTGTACATGTACCGATATTATCAGCTAATATCTCAAAACATTTAGGAAAAAATTCAGCACCAGCAAAAATGGACATATTATGATGATTTCTAATTGGACTTGCTTCGTGTCAGATCTGATTATTTTGTCTTTATTTTAACAAAAAGCTTGTATTTGGAGTAGGAAAAAAATGTCAGCTTTGGAAACAAAATGGCTTACTTGTCCTTACATATTATCTCCAATTGACAGTATCATGGAGGAATCATTATTAGACACTTGTCCATTTGGGGGAGCTATTTTTCTTAAAACTAGATCACACACTTGTAAACACATATGAAGGCACACACATGTACTGAGACCCTTGGCAATACCCTAGGAGCTCATTGCGGAGCTTCCCCTTTCCCTAGGACTCCTTGCACCACAACTGACCATGGTCCTCAGACAAATGGACTAAGTGAGGGCTCCAGGGCTAACTTGTATACTAAATTCAGGCTATATTTAATCACTCTCTTTCTCGATAAAAGTAAATAAAAACAGAAATATAATAGTTTCTTCCCAGGCCTAAGTGAATCATCTCAAGAACTACCAGAGAGCCTGGATCCTGCTTTGGAGAACACCATCAAAGTTGACCAAGAGAAGGAGTAGAAGGGCAGAAGCCATTTTATTGTTGAGACATTCTGACCAGTGACACACTCTAGTCCATGGCTGACATCAGAGCCTTGGATCCAGAGACAATGCAGGTTGCACATGACTCACTGAAACTGAGGGCTCCAAGGCAGTCTCAATTAGCCAAGTCAGAAGGCAGGAGTATGTTCTTGGGAGGGCTTGGTCACCAAAATATTCAAATACAACAGGTAGTGAGTCTTGACTGATTGTATCCCGTGTTGATATCCAAGCAACGTGAGTTAATATGTAGCTGGGTCCGCTGATACCTCATTTGCTTCTTAATGCCTTCCCATTGTCATGAAAATATATAAACAGGCAAGAGCACTGCAAAATGAAAATAAGAAAGACCAAAGGCCAGAGTTGGAAGGAAAGGATAGATGGAGAGCCACACTCTTGATAACATATCATACGCTCTATCCTATAAACAGAAGAATGCAAGCAGCCTTTGAATAAGAAAGTGGACTTTGACAACACACATACTCATCGGCCCTCACTGTGGAATACCGAGGACACCTGGCCTGAAACATCCAAGGTTTTCCTCCTGATGCCCGGGAGTTAGCTGACAAGCCAACCAGAACCCAGTCCTCATTCCTACCTGCATCTGTAATTTGATCTCAAATGAGCAAGAAATGAATTGTTTTTGAAATAGAGTTGAAATACATGTCAACCAAAGCAGGATTATTATGGCAACATAAAAGACACAGAAGAAAGGACAAAGGTGCTTTGCCTTGTTTTTAATTGAAACAGGACCTTATTGATGTTCTGAAATACCCTCTAGCCTGCTGGTTTACCCTGTCAATAATTTGATCCTGCCATTTTAAACCTATGGGCTTTTTTTAAAAAAATTAAACATTATTTCGAGATAATTGTGGATTCACATAAAATAAAATTATAAGAAATAATACAGAGAGATTCCTTGTGTTCATTCCCCAGTAGTAACATTATACAAAACTGTAGTTCAATATCACAACCAGGATATCAACAATGACACAATCCACCTATGTTATTCAGATTTCCCCCATTTCATTTTATTTATTTGTATGTATGTGGACATTTAGTTGCACACAATTTTATCACACAAGTAGGTATCTGCATCCACCACTGCAATAAAGATATAGAACATTTTCATTATCACAAGGATCCCCAATGTTGCCCTTTTGTAATAAGACTTATTCCCCTTCCTCCTTCCCTGCCTCCCTGTTCCATGGCAACTACTACTCAGTTTTCCAATTCTCTGATTCAATTATTATATTCCATTTTTAATATTATATTAAGGGGACCATACAGTATATTACCTTTCGGGAATGTATTTTTTCACTCAAAATAATTCACTGGATATCTATCCAAGTGTTTGCTGAATTAATAGTTCATTCCTTTTTGTTGCTAAGTAGTATTCCATGGTATGGCTGTACCATGGTTTGTTTTTATCATTTACCCATTGAAGAGCATCAGTACTGATTACAGTTTTTGGCTATTACAAATAGAGCTGCTATGAACATTATGTACAGATTTTGTGTGGACATAAGTTTTCATTTCTTTAAGACCAATGCCCAAGCATGCAATTACTAAATATGGATATTATCTATTTAGTTTTATAAGAAACAACCAAACTGTTCTCCGGATGGCTGTACCATTTTACGTTTCCATGGGCAATGCATAAATGATCCAGTTTCTCCACATCCATAACAACATTTGGTGTTGTCACTGTTTTTTATTTAAGCCATTCTGATAGATGTATAGTGATATCTCATTGTGGTATTAATTTGCATTATACTAATGGATAATGATCCTAAACATGCTTCCATGTGCTCATTTTCCATCTGTGCATCCTATATGGTAAAATGTTTATACGTATCTTTTTCCAATTTTATAATTGGTTTGTTTCTCTCACTGTTGAGTTTTGAAAGATTTAAAAAAAATAAATTCTAGACACTAGTCTTTTGTCAGATATTAGAACAGCAAACATTTTCTTCCAATCTGTAACTTGTCTTTCCATCTTTTTACTGGATCTTTAATAGAGCAAACATTTGTAATTTTGACTTGGTCCAATTTATCATATTTTCCTTTTTAGGGTCATACTTTTGGTGTCAAGTCTAAGAACTCTCTTATTTCTATATACTGAAGATTTTCTCTTGTTTTTTTTTTTTTTTCTAAAAACTTTATAGTTTCACATTTTACATTTAAGTCTGTGATAATTTTGAGTTAATATTTGTATATGCTATGAGATTTAAGGTGAGATTTCTTTTTGCCAATGGATGTTCAATTTCACTGGCACCTTTTGTTAAAAAGGCTAACCTTTCTCCATTAGATTGCTTTTGTACCTTCCTCAAAAATAAATTGTGCATATTTGTTTGAGTCTATTTCTAGGTTCTTTATTGTGTTAAACAAATCAATACGTCTGACTCTCTGCCAAAAGCACATATCTTGACTGTGACAATATACGAAACCTTAATATCAAGTAGAATGACTCCTCCCACTTTATTCTTCTTAGTCAAGATTGTTTTAGCTATTCTAAGGCCTGAGATTTCCAATATACATTTTAAAATATGGTTCTCTATGTCTACAAAAAAACCTTGCTGGATTTCAATAGGAATTGGATTGCACTTATAGATCAATTTGGGGAGAATTAACAACTTTACTATGTTGAGTCATCCAATCAAACACAATATGTTTCTCTGTTTGTTTAAGTCTTTTTAAAATTCATCAGCATTTTTTCAAAAAAAAAATGTTATATACATGATTGGTTAGATATATAACTAAGTATTTCATTTTTGGAGTAAATGTAAAGAGTTGTGCTTTTAACTTTGGTTTCCATATACTCATTTTTAATATACAGAAATGCAGTTGATTTTTGTGTGTTGATTTGAGAACTTCCTCTTTCTTAATTTACATAGTTTAGATTTTTGTCATTTCCTTGAGATTTTCTATATAAACTATCATGTCATCTGCAAATAAAGCCAGTTTTATTTCTTCCTTTCTGATCTATATAACTTTTATTTATTTTCCTTGCCTTATTGCAATGGCTTGAGCTTTCAGTTCTATCAAGGATAAGAGTATTGAGAGTAGGCATCCTTGTTTTGTTCCCAAACTTATGAGAAAACATTCAGTGTTTGACCATTATGTATGATGTTAGTTGAAGATATTTTGTAGATAACTTTCATAAAGTTGAGAAAGTTCCCTTTTATTCCTGTTTTTTTTTTTTTTCAGAATTTTTATCATGAACAAGTGTTAGATTTGGCAAATGCTTTTACTGTGTCAAATGACATGATCATATAGTTTTTCTGAGTTAGCCTAGTGTATTAGTCAGCCAAAGGGGTGCTGATGCAAAATACCAGAAACCTGTTGGCTTTTATAAAAGGTATTTATTTGGGGTAGAAGCTTATAGTTACCAGGCCATAAAGCATAAATTACTTCCCTCACCAAAGTATGTTGCCACTTGTTGGAGGCTCTTAAGGCTCCATTCTTCTAGCTTCTTCCAATATCAGCTGTAGGCAGGGATAAGTCTCGTCTCTCTCCCAGGGTTCATATCTCTCCAGGATCAGCTGTTCTGCTCTTTCCACAAGGCCAGCTGTAAACTATCAGGTGAATGGCTCATCTCTTCCTGGGGCCTCTGCCATGTCTAATGGAGCCTTCTCTCTTTCCTCACATATCTGCTAACTAAAAAAGCTATAAAAATAGCACTAAACACAAAAGGTAGGATATCATTTTTAAAAAGGAGAAAATTGCAATTAGAAAACAGAAAAATGGTAGAAAAAATCCAAATGCTTTTGCTTTGGGAAAAAATGAACAAAATAGACAAGCTGTTACCTAAAAAATAATCAATAGAAACATAGAAAGCATAATGTCATAAAATGATAACTTATAAGGAGAAAGCAAGGATCAAAATAAAGGACATTAAGAAATCGTATGAGATTACTCTACCAACTAACATAGAAGACCAACTAACATAGAAGAAATGGTTAAGTAGTTGAAGGGTCCCCTGACAAAAAAAAGGGGGCACTAAACTCAGATGGATTGACAAAAGAATTATTCTATCAATCAGATAAATTCTAATCCTATTTATATAATTTTGGAGGCTGTGAAAAGAAAAATTTCCAAATTTTTTTCAGGAAGCAAGTATAACACTGAATGTAAAAATCTGACAAATAATTATACAAAAAATAACTATATAACTTCATCATCATATGTAATGGATTAAATTGTGTCCTTCTAAAATATATTCAAGTCCTAACTCCCAGTCCTGTGAATTAAACCCATTTGGAAGTAGGATCTTTGAATATGTTATTAGTTAGAATAAGGTCAAACTGGATTAGGACCTTTGCAGATTTTTTTTTTTTTTTTTTTTAGGTATCAGGGATGGGAATTGAACCTGGGGCCTCGGATGTGGGAAGCCAGCACTCAACCACTGAGCCACATTGGCTCTCCTGAGTTAGTGGTTTCATTTGTTTGCTTGTTGTTTTGCTTTTGTTTTTTAGGTGGTACCAGGGATTTAAACTGGGACCTCCCATGTAGATTGCTTGAGCCACATCCACTCCCCGAAGCCGATAAGGTGGAAGGGTGTAGTTGTGCAGTGGATGAGCCTGACAGTGGTGCAGTGATGTGATTGGGTTCCATGGTCCTGGTCTATGAGGGGCAGTAGGGTGGAGGGTTGGGTTGGACTATCCATGGAACTGAAGGGAGGGTTGGGGGTAAGGAACAGGTGAACTCTGGGGATTTGCAGGTCTGTGGTTAAAGCTACAATGTTGGGAATGTTCTTTTGGCAGATATGGCAGCCAAAGGTTACTGGTACGGGTGTTGGATGTGGGGGGCTTGTGGGACAGGGGGCACCTGGGGCATGCTTCTATGGCATATGTAAGTGTTCATCTTGTCATGGTGTGTTATTTCAGTGTGTGGAGACCCACACAATAAACAAGAAAATATCAAACTCCCGTCCTGGGGAGTCCTGCTATGTTCTCAATTATAGGGACAAGAATCCCTCAAGAACTTAGGCAGTACTCGATAAAAGACAGCAGACCAATATGTCAAATCCTCAATATTATTGCAAGTAACTACAAATATTATTCTTCAAAAATTGAAACTTAGTGGTTACTGTAGGTTCTGAGGGGAGGGGAAGGGAAGAATAGAATAGGAACTTAAGACATTTTTAGGGCATTGGAATTGTTCAGCACGATCTTGCAATAACAGATACAGGCCATTTCAAGTTTTGTCAAAACCTATAAAAGTGTACGATCTAAAATGTAAACCATAATGTAAACCATTGACCATGGTTAGTAGCAATGCTTCAACATTTATACATCAATTGTAACAAATGAACATCCACATTAAAATAATATTAATAGGGGAGGGCGTTGGGTATATGCGAATCCCTTTATTCATTATGTGACTTTTCTGTATACTAAAGCTTCTTTGAAGAGAAAATGAAAAAAAATGAGACACTGGGGGAATATATGGAAGCAAATGTTACTGTACGTACCAGAAAACATCTTACAGGAATAAAAGACAAAATACCTAAAAAAATTAAAAATTTTTTTTATTATTTCAAATTTTAAAAATATTTTGTATTTTATTGGTTGCCAACTAGCAATGCATCTGGAAAAAGATCTTGACCAAAAGGGGGAAATGGTAAATACAAATGAATTTTGATGTCTAAGAGACTTCAAAGTGAGTCGAGAGGTCATTCCAGAGGTTACACCTGCAAGTCTCAGCTGGATCTCATTGACTGCAATGGCAAACAGTGCCTCAAAGAGTGGGGCTCCTGAAGGCTCTAGAGACATCCAGACACTATAAACAGGGCAGACAGCTTAGGAATCCAGCACCCTGTCAGTGGGCCTTACTTTGGAATTTATGCTCCCCAGTGTAACAGAGTTAGACTCATTTATAGGTTCTCTTCACCTGGCTCTTCTGCCCCTTTTACTTGAACCTATAATTAGCAGTATACTTGATAAATATAAGTCCCTGACCTAAAGCTTTATCTGCCTATGTGACAGTTGAGCCCTGAATTTCAACAGAGTTGCAACACTTACTCTCCCTTTCATTCGATTCACCCAGGACAACTAACAAGGAGATGATGATGAACAATGCTCATCCCAAAGAACAGAGAGTGCCTGCAACTGGAAGCAAGATAGCTCCATCCATCTGCCCCATGGGATCAAACCCCCTCTCAATTAGAAACAGAGTGGGTTTCACCTCAAGATTGGGAAATGAACAATGGACTAAAGTGACTTAATATTATTCTAGCAGTGGAAGAACTCTTATCATTGATATAAAGGCAGTGGCCACCAGAGGTTCATGAGGGATGGGAGAGAAGAATAGGTGCAATATGGGGGCATATTCGGGACATTGGGGTTATCCTGCATGACATTACAGTGACAGATACAGGCCACTGTATATTTTGTCATAACCTACAAAATTGTGCAGGACAGAGTGTATAGTATAATGTAAACTGTAGTCCATAGTTAGTAGCAATGTTTCAATATGTGTTCATCAATTGTAACAAATATACCACACTAATGAAGGATGTTGTTAATGTGGGAAAATGTGGGACAGGGAGGGAGTGGGGCATATAGAATCCCTAATATTTTTTATATAATATTTACGTAATCTAAAGCTTCTTTAAAAATAAAAAATAATTAAAAACCGAAACAAACAAACACAAACCTGGATTAGGGTGTGTCCTTAACCCAATAAAGGCCTTCCTTTAAGCCGAGTTAAGTTTGGACATAGACAGTGACAGAAAGAGAGAACCATGTGAAGGAGCCAGGCACTGAGTTATACTGCTACAAGTCACTGAGTGCCAAGGATGGCCAGCTTCCCAGCAGAAGTCAGGAGAGAGGCATGGAAGGGACTCTTCCTTTCAGAAGAAGCACAGTCTTGCTGACACATCTAGCCTCCAGATTGGTGAGACCATAAATCTGTAGCATCTTAAGCCAGCCAGTCTTTGATACTCTGTTATGGCAGCCTAGAAAACTAAGACATCTATGTCTCCTATTTCATGATAGTAATCAAAATATTGGCAAACATAATTTCACAGTGCATTAAAAAATATGCATCATTATCAAGTTGAGTTTATTTGAGGAAGGTAAGGGATACTCGATATTAGGCAATGTATTAATACAATCTATTATATGTATAGGGATAAGTAGAAAAACATTTGTTTATCTTCAAAGATGCAGAAAGGTATTTGACAAATTCTTAAAAACACTCAAGACAATATAAATCAATGGATTTCCCTTGACATGAACACACAAATACACACACACACACACATGCACACACACACCAGCCCAAAAGCTGAATTTTACTTAATGAGGAAAATTAGAGGCTTTCTCACTAATATGTGATGCCAATTATCTCCATGACTGTTGCACATTGTGTCACAGATATTAATCAAAGCAAGTAGAAAAGAGAAAACAAGAAGCCAAAACCAACAGGACAAAGATTGATAAGTTTGACTACATCAAAATTAAAAAAATACTTTGCAGAGCCATACCATAATCAAAGTGATGGCAAATAACAAACTCAAAAAATATTTGCAGTTTATATTATAGGGAAAGGACTTATGTATTTAATATACAAAAAGCTTCCAAAGCTACAGAAGAAAATAATCAAGAACTCTATAGAAAGATGGGATACAGCAATTTATCATTCCTGGAAAAATAAATGCAAATGGATTTTAATCATTTAAAAAGATGCCCACATTTGCTTATAATTAATAGAAGTTAAAATTAAAACTGAATTAAGATACCATCTTAACCTACCAGATTGATCCAAAATCCTAATTTTGAAAACTCATTCTGTTGAACAGGCTTTGGGGAAACAGGAACTCTAATATATTTCTGGCAGGAATAATTCAATATATAATAGAGGTTGCATCTCAAATCAGTGATGAAATGATGAAAATTGAACCACTTCTCAGACCATACATCAATAGTGGAATTTGGCAATATCTAGCAAAATTGTACATGCCTTTATCCTTCAACCCAGCAATTGTATTTGTATGAATTTATTCCACAAAACACTAGCAAATTTCCAAAAGACAGAGGCAAAAGTTTATTCACTACAGGACTCTGTAATAGCAAAAGTCTAGAAGTTACTAAAATATCTATCAATATGGTTGAATATACTATAGTATATCCATATAATATAAATATAAAAGGAATGAAAAATTTTCTATTCCCTCCTACAGAATTATTTCCAGTATGTACACAGTAAAAACAGAGCAAGATAGAGAAAATCGGGTTTAGGAGGGGGGATATGAATCTCTAGAGATATCTGACTATGTTATACACACAATAAGCACTGGAAGGATAAGCCATGATTTTTAGAATGCTTACATGTGGAGGTGATAAAATGGAGAGGACAAGGATAGAAGCTAGATGTCTTTAAATAGATCTTATCATATAGATTTGATTTTGGCACCATGACAATATTTTACATAATTGTAAAACAAATTTAATTTAAAATGATCTCTAAAGCTCAAAAATAAAATGCAGCAAATGAACTTAAATGTTTATTCAGTTGGTTGCATAACCACACAGAGAAGAATATCCTGAATGACTTGGATTCATAATAATTTGTTTTCCTAATGCACTATACCCTTAGATAAAAGAACTGCAAAACAAAACAAAACAAAACAAAACAAAAACTCTAAAATATTTTCAGTAATCATATTGGTGGGATAATATTGGTATTTTTATTCTAGATTTTATGGGCATAGAGTCTTAGAATAATGACATGATCTAATTCTATCATTCTGAGTATTATTAAGAATTGAGGTTCTCTGCAGGAGAGAAGTGGATATAGATGTAAGATTAAAAGGATTAAGTAAAAATCTTGTAATTATGGATTCGAATTCAAAGGATCAGTACAAACTCATGATGACTTTATCTTCATTTGAAGAAACAAGACAGGCACATATTTCCCATTTTCTTTCAAGTAAAATGTCCAAGAAAAACTGATGAACCCAGAAGTAAGGAGAAACACTAGAGTGCCGATTGTGGTCCTGCTATTCTATATCCCACTAACAAGGACAAGAATATCTGAAAGAAATGACAGATTCCAGGTCTGGGGCAAGAGACATATAAGATAAACACAGAAAGTCTTGTTATGGCAGATAACACAAAAGCTGGCAAGTACTACCAGGGTTAGATTAAAACCCAGGAGCCATTGTGAAGGGAGTTCCACCAACCAAAGACGAGATATTAACTACGAAGGATTGAAACACATCAATGATCATTCAATCCATCAGTTCTTAAGTAATACTTTATAAATATACTTGCAAGTGGACAAAAAAAGATAATCAAACATTTTCCCTGATTTTCTTATATGTCATGTGCCACTGGGCAACCAAAAGCTTACACAAAAAGAAGAAACATAGCATTATTATGCTACCATTTTGTAACTCCTAAGGAATCAGTGGATCTCAGAGTGGATAATCAATGACTGCTACCATCACAATACCACTGATAAAGCAACCTTGGGAAGAAGAAAATGAAGAAAGAGGAGAGGGAGGAGGAGGAAAAGAAAGAAACATAGAACCGTAATCTTGTTAGCATTCTAGATTCTAATGCTAATCCACAAGCAATACAGAGGATAGCTAAACATGTTAAACACCCTGGGTATCTAATCATTAAAATCCAGATTATAGGAATCTCGACAGGACAAAAAACCTAGGTTGTTTGACAAATAAATCTCAAGGAACAAAAAGAGATGGAGGACAAATCTGGAGATAAAAAGAGATTTAAGAAACATCCCATCCAATCACAACACATGGATATCAAATGAATATTGCTGCAAACAAATAAGCCATTGGGGGGAATATAACACTTATGAGACAATTAAATATATGAAAACTGGGAGTATGATGATATGAGAAAATTAATATTAATTTTTTAGATGTGGTATATTTTCCCTTTAAACTATTTATTTTGAAATAATTTCAAACTCACAAGACAGTTGCAAAAATAATACAAAATCCATACGGAGAACTCCAAACTCCCCCCACCATCAGATATCCAGGTACACAAATTCTAACATTTTGCCACGTTTGACATTTCATTTCTACCTATCTATCTACAACCAATCATCTATATATCAATCTAACTCTCTCTCTCTCTCTCATCTACCTATATATATATCTAACCTCATCTATCTATATAATTTTCTGAATGTTTGGGAGCAGGTTGCACACATTGTACTCCTTAAACAAATGTGGTATGTTTTAAAAGAAGAATCCTCTTGTTTTAAAGACACACTGAAATGTTTATGGATAAAATTATGTGATGTCTTGAATTTTCTTAAAAATAATTGAGAATAGGGGAATTAGGTGGGAGAATAAATTATACAAGATTGAAAGTTGATAAATGTTGAACCTAGGTGATGGGTACAAGGGGGTTCATTTTAATATTCTTTCTGTATTTGTATTTTTTTTTAATTTTCAAAAATAAAAATGTAGGAAAAATATTCATAAGGGCTTAATAGTTGTTTGTTCATGAGCTTGCAGTCATATGGCTTTCTGATTAACTTAATATTTTATGAAACACTTAGTCTCATTATTTTGTATTTCTAAGCCAGTTTAAGTCAGAAGCCATTTGAAATCTGTATTTTTAATAGCTTTCCTTGAAATTATATTTCTTCTTACTTCAATTGGCTTTCCATGGTTCCAAAATTGCTTTCCATCTGGCCATTCCAGATAAGTATACCTATTGTCAATTGTACAGTTTTCTACATATGGACCATAACATTTACATAAATTCATATGCATAAATATACCTGTATTAGGTACCACATATTGGTTCACTGCTTAACATTCTTAGAATTGACTCCTCTGCACCCACTTTCTTTCTTTTCTTTAATCTTTCACCTTTCTCTAATTATTGGGGTATCTGATTTCATCCTGCACTATTATTGCTTCTTTCTTAGTTTCCTTGCTTCTTTTGGGGAAACATGAGAGCTTCCCAAGCCTGGGGTGGTGGTGGTACTATATCAGTGGAAGTACAGATGTATCAGCGCTCATGGCCTGTATAGGAAAGAAACTTTGGGAAAGAAGGAGATGAAGTTGGAGAGCCGCTCGAAGGTGGATCAATTTACCTAATGATCCTGGAAACTTCTGGTATGGAAAAGATTAAACCACCAACTATTTAGATTATCTGCTGTTGCATCACAAACCATCTCAAAAAAAATAATGTCTTTAAACAACTGCCATTTTGTTTGTTGGCTCAGCCAGGTTATGTATTTGCTCCGTGTGACATTGGCTGATGATGCAATCATCTCAAGGGTCAGTTAGAAAGTCTAAGATGGTTTACTCACATGTCTGGCACCTTGCTGGAGATGGGTGGAAAGCTGAGGTTAGCTGGGATGCTTGGGATGGTTCTGTCTCCCACTGTTTAGTTCCAGGGCCTCTCCATATGGTCTCTATATGTTCTCTAAAGCAAGGAAACCAGGCATTTTACATAACAGTTTTGGACTTCCAAAAATGCAAAGCAGAAACTTCCAGGCTTAGATACAGAATTGGCAAAGTACTGTTTCTAATACATTCTATTGGTTAATGCTGTTCCTAGGCCAGCACAGACTCAGTGAACCAGAAGTGATTTTCACGGGGGCCATGTTTGCAGATGAGCTACCACAGTTCTCCCTTTGGCATGCAATGATTCATATCTCTCTCTCATGCAAGCACAATCAAACTCTCCCCAAACCACCAAGTCTTATTCCATTACAGTGTCAGGTTCAGGCTTGAAGTCATCCAAATCAGGTTAAGATGTGGACAACATTCTTTGGGTGCAGCCCTTCAGGTACACCTCCTTAGAAATAGTTTCTCTTGAACTGAAATCCTGTTAACTAAGGAGGCAAATGATTTATCACCCATCACCCACTGTATAACAACAGAGATAAGTTAATCACTATAGACGATCTGAAAAATAACAGTGAGAACAGAAGACATGTAGCGGTCACTAGTCCATATCAATTCTGAACTTGATTCTGACACATATCTCTACAGTCTGCTCCCTGGGAAAGTTCTGCATGGCTCTTGGCTCTGCCCTCTAAGGTATCTTTCCTTTTCCATAAGAAATGCTCCTGTTCATAGTTGAGTAGTTATCTGTCCATAGAAGACTGAGGACTCAGAGGAGACTTTCCCTTTGAACTATCTCAGCTCTTTTCATGCAAAACTAGAACAATTTCTTTACAAAAAAACATTGTGAGTTTTTTATACATCGAAATAAATTCATTTCCATTTCCTCTTGAGACAGGACATGTGTGAGGTTGCCCTTAAGATTCTTAGAAGCCTTTTCATCCGGCAGAAAGGTCTTAATAAAAGATCTTATAGGTTCACTCTTGACCTCATCTATATCCTGAGGTAATTTCCTTGTGTAGCATCAAATGAGCACATCCTTAGTTTTTTTCCCCCTGTTATTCCCATAAACCCTACATTGTGGAAGTGTTCCTTCAAAGTTCTATTACATTTGCCTCTACTCAGAATCTCAGCATCTTCATGAGTCAGGAACCAGTTTGTCCAGCAATTTCTTAGCTTGGAATTTTAGACCAGTGGTAGTGTAAATTTAGGTATAATTTTAGCACATGGCACAGGCAGGAATTCCGTTTTTTCCATGGGAGTCTACCTTTTCTACCAGATCCCCAAGCATTTACCCATTTTGCGACCACATTCCTGGTCTGGTAGTTGTTGTATTCTATTTTCCTCTTTTGAGAAAAAAAGCAGTATAGCTTAATAGTGTATTCCATATAGAGAAAAATGATGTAAAGTTGGAGGCCAGGTGGTGGGGTATTTTATGTTTCTGTATTCAAATTCCTCATCTATAAAATGATAATAATATGATCCTTTTCACAGGTTTATAGCAGAGACTCTGGATATGTCCACTAAACAGTCTCCTTTTTTGTTGTGGCATGAGACTGAGTTTAGCCAACAGAATATGGGTGTAAGTGATATAAGCCACTTTCCAGCCTGGCCCACAGAAGCTTTCTATGAGCATCTTTATCTCCACACTGCAGGCTGGAAGAAAGACTAGTTTCAAATTGGAAAACACATTTGAAGACAGGAACAGTTTCATCAGCCAGGGTCCATGAATAACTGCAGGGAGAAGGCCCACCCTATATGTTATAGGGAACAGAAATGAACTTTGATTGGTCTTGGAATCATTATACATGAATGGGTCTCTTTGAAACAGAGCCAGTCTACTTAATACATGCCTAGCTATTATAAGAAATAAACGAGTTAACATATGGGAAATACTTATCATAGTGCCTGGAACATAATAAAGGATCAATAATAATTACAGACGATGCATCACTGCCAGGTTTATGCAGAGTTCTCAGTGTTCGCTCCTTCCCTAGGACAGGCCATGGTCATCTCTCCAATTTTCTTTCCTTTGGTCAAACACTGGCCCCACCCCTTCACCTCTATATGCCCTTCTAATCTGCTGTAGCACTCAGAGGCTACTGTTCTGAGCCTCCCTCCTTATGAGGTTGGTAGTGTGTTCCATCTTTATTCCTGCTACTTGTGTATTTCCTTTCCAGCTCAACTATTATAAAATCACATTTGGCCCAACTTTACTTTTTTATTTTATTTTATTTTGTTCCTTTAAAAATATCCCAAATTGTCTATACATTTTTCACAAATTTCTATAAATTATTCTTGAATTTCTTTTGTAATCAGAAAAGATTATTAATTTTTATCTGGGAATGATTATCTTTCCTTTATTAGTGATGTTTTGAGTTTACAGAGAATTCATGCACTAAATACAGAATTTCCATATACCACCCTATTATTAACACTTTGCATTGGTGTGGTACATTTGTTACAATTGATGAAAGCACATTTTTCTAACAGTACTATTAACTACAGTCCGTCATCTAACTGAGGGTTGGCTGTTTATGTTGTGCAATTCCATGGATCAAAAAAAATAATTCTAGAAATATACATATATAAAACATAAAATTCCCCTTTTAATCACATTCAAATATATAATTCAGTGCTTTTAATTATATATATATGTGTGTGTGTATAATGTTATGCTATCACCTTTATTCATTACCAAAACTTTTCCATTGTCCCAAGTAGAGACTGTACATTTTAAGACTTAACTACCTATTTACTACACTCACCCTGTCTCTGGTAACCTATATTCTAAATTGTGACTCTCTGAGTTTGCTTATTCTAATTATTTCATAGCAGTGAAATCATAAAATATTTGTTCTTTTGTGCCTGACTTATTTCACTCAACATGATGTCTTCAAGATTCATCCATGTTGTTGCATGTATCCTTCCTTTTTACAGGTGAATAATTTTCCATTGTGTGTATACTACATTTTGTTTATCCATTCATTGATTCATGTATACTTCGCTTACTTCCATCTTGTGGCACTTGTGAATAATGCCATTATGGACTTTGATGTGTCAAGTGCTTCCTTTCAATTCTTTTGGGTACATACCTGGAAGTGGGATTGTTGAGTCGTATGGTAATTCTATATTTAACTTTCTAAGAAACTGCCAAGCTGTCTTCCAGACTGACAGCACCATTTTTCCACAATCAATGAATGAGTGTTCCTATTTCTCTGCATTCTCTGCAACAATTATAATTTTCAGTTTTTAAAATAGTAGCCATTCTAGTGGATATGAAAAGGTATCTCATTGTGGGTTTGATTTGCATTTTACTAATAGCTATTGATGTTGATGCATGTGTTTTTTGACCATTTGTTTGTCTTCTTTGGATAAATGTCTCCTTTCCCCATTTTTTGATTGGGTTGTTTGGATTCTGTTGCTGAGTTGAAGAATTTCTTTATATTTTCTGGATATTAAAACTTTATTGAATATGTGGTATGTGGTTTCCAAATATTTTCTCCCATTATATAGGTTTGTCATTTTACTTTCATGATAAAGTTCTTTGATGCACAAGTTTCCAATTTTGATGAGGTGCAATTTATCTTTTTTTTAAATTAAATTAAATTTTATTGCTTATGTTCTGGGTGTAAAGTCAAGAAAACCATTACCTAGCACAAGGTCCTGAAGCTGCTTCCCAACATTTTCTTCTAGGAGTTTTAAGCTCTAAATCTTAAATTTAGGTCTTTGATCTATTTTGTTTGATTATTGTAAATAGTGGAATATAAGGGTCCAACTTCATTCATTCTTTTGCATTTAGAAATACAGTTCTCCCCGCATCATTTGTTGAAGACACTATTCTTTCCCAATTGAGTTCTCTTTGTCCCTTGTCAAAAATCAGTTGGTGTTTTAGTTCCCTAGGCTGCTTAAAGCAATACAATGAAATGGCTCAATGTAAACAATGAGAATTTATTTGCTTAAAGTTAGTATGGGAAAATGTACAAATCAAAGTGTCATCAACGGAATGCTTTCTTCCTGAAGACTGGCTGCCACTGATCCTTGGTTCCTCTGCCACATGGCAAGGCACACGGCAGCATTTTCTGCTCTGTCCCTTTTCTTCCATATTTCATTGATTTCAGTGTCCTGCTTCTGTGGCTTTCTCTCTCTCTCTCTTCATCCTATTTATAAAGGACTCCAGTAATAGGATTAAGTCCTATCCTGAATAAGATGGGTTAGGTTAACTGAAATAGCCTCATCAAATATCCTCCTTACAATAGGTTTATACCCACAGGAATGGATTAGATTTAAGAACATATTATTTTTACACACCACTCAGAACTGAGTGGGAGAGAGTGTGGTCTACAGTGTGAACTGTGGTCTATGGTTGGTGGCAAGGCTCCAGGATGTGTAAGTTCATTGAGGTTGGTGGGCCACACTGTGGGAGATGTTTGTGTGGGATGTGGTGGGAGGTGTGGGAGGTGGGCAACATGGGAATCCCAGTGGGTTCCGTGTAATATTTTAGGTAATCTAAGCACCTCTTAAAATATATGTATATATATATATATAAATAACATTTTTGTAAGCAAATACACATATATGCATATATATTTATATATCATTTTACAAATGTTTGTATGTATTGTGAGAATTTTGATTTTTACCCATAATAAAAAAAAAAAAAGGAAAAAAAAAAAAAGAACATATTATTCTGGGATATATAAATCTTCAAACTACCATCCTTCACTCTCTGGTCCCCAAAAAGACATGTTCTTTCCATATGCAAATATATTAATTCCATCACAATATCCCAAAAGCCTTATGTCATTTCAGTAACAACACCAAGTACAAAGTCTCATCAAAATCAATTATAAATGTGGTCTGTCCTGGAACACAATTCACCTCAGTCTGTGGATCTGTGAAACCCAGAGAACAAGTTATCTGCTTCCAATACACAAAACAGGGTCAGGTCTTAGATAAACATTCCCATTCCCATAGGGAGAAATTAAAAGGAAAACAGAGATCACAGCGCCCAAACAATTCAGAAACTCTGCAGGGCATACTCAATTAAATTTCAAGTTCTGAGATTCATCTATAGAATGATGTTTTGTCCTCTGGGCCTGATGCAGTGGTAGCTCCACCCTTTCCAAAGTGCTTGTGCAGTGGCCATGCTCTCCTCAAACACTGGGGTAAAGGCTCCACCCTCTGAGTACATTGGGGCTATGGCCAGACTCTCCACCTTCCCTGGGACACAGGATCAACCCTCTCAGAACACAGGGTGACAGTCAGACTTTCTGCAATCCGCATGGAATATGCTCCACTTCCTGAGAAAACTGGGGTGGCCACCAATCTCTCTGCAATCCCTGGGGAATATGCTTCACCCTCTCTGAAGCCTGGGTGGCAGCACTTTCCCTGAACAATGAGGAAGAGGGCCCATCTTCTCCAAATGCCCCGGGATACACACCCTTTGCACATACATGGGTGAGTCTACTCTCTTAGCCTAAGAAAATGTCTTTGGTGCAGACTTCAGCTTCCATGGTGTGACCTTTGAAATCATTTTTTTTTCTTTAATCTGTCCCCTTTTTGTCCTTTTTAGTTTGAGCTTGCAGTAGTTCTGTTATATTCCATATGGAATATTTACCGAGAGACCATATTTTAGGTTATAAAGCAAATCTTAACAAGATTTTAAGTATTGAGATCATGAATAGTGTGTTCTTTGATCACAGCAGAATCGAGTTAAATCTCTTTAACAAAAAGAAAAGAAAATCCCCATAAGTTAAGATTTAAGAAATTAAGCAGTTCTAAATAACCCATGAATCAAAGATGATATCAACGTGGAAATTAGAAAATATTTTAATTGAAACATAATAAAACTATGACATATCAAAACTTTTGAGGGTGCAGCTAATGTTGGACTTGGAAATATATAACCTTAAATTCATATATTAGAAAGGAAGGAAAGCTGAAAAATCAATAATGCATGTATTCAACTCAAGAAGCTGGAAAACAAAATCAAATCTAAAGAAAGCAGAAGGAAAATTAGTAAAGAAAAAGCAGAAAACAAAAAGAGAAAACAGATATTAAATAAGGCAAGAACAAATCCAAAAGTTGGTTTATTTTTTAAAAGGATCATGGAAAAATAAAGAATTACCAATTACAGGAATATCCTAACTGCTATCACATACATATTACATGATAATAAAAGAAACTTGTCAATAAATTAAAAAATTCAGTTGAAATGGTCAAATTCCTCCAAAATAGAAATAGTAGAAATTTTGGATTTCCCTTTACCTACCAAATACATTAAATTCATAATTAAAATTCTTTCCCAAAAGAAAGCACACAGATGGTCTGCCCCATCATCGGGGTCCTGTCCCACCTGCCCTCACACCATGTTCCTCCCACCTCTGCACATGGCTCCTACAGTTCTTCCCTGAACAGCCTCCACACCTCGGGGCTGTCAAATGCTACTCAAGTTCCATTTCCAAACTGCCTTTCTGCTTCCTTCTGCCTCTCTGGGTCTGCCAGCTCTCCAGAGAAACTGAAGGACCAAGGGAAAGACACTGACTTCCAGGGCAGGCAGCCCCTGTACTCACCTCCCACCAGGGTACACATAACAATTATGGAACATGATATTAGTAGCTTGAGCCAAGTGATTCTTCTCCCTGGGGCTTGATTTCCATATTTGTGAAAGGAAAGAGACTCATTTCAGAGGATTGGTGAGGATTAAATGAGATTCCGTATGTCACACTTTTTTGGGGGTATTTTTTAAATTAGAGAAGTTGTGAGATTACAAAACATGCATAACATGCATAACATGAAGAATTCCCATATATCACCCCTTCACAAACACCTTGCATTGTTGTGGAACATTCGTTACAGATTATGAAGGAACATCATCAAAATATTACCACCAACTATGGTCCATAGTTTACATGTGGTGTATTTTCCCCCTGACCCACCCTAACTATGGTCTATAGCATATATTTGGTATATTTTTTCCATACACCCCTATTATTAACACCATGTATTAGTATTGTACATTTGTTATAGTTCATGGGAGAACACTCATATTTGTTCTGTTAACCACCCTCCATCATCCACCACATACTTCACTGTGTTATACAGTCCCATGCCTCGTGCAATCCATCCAAAGTGTACACTCAGTGGCTCAGTTTCATCACAGAGTTGTGCAGTCACTGAATCAGTAAATTTTAGAATGGTTTCCTTAGTCCAATAGAAAAAAATTCCATACTCCCTATTATTGACATTTAGCCTTGATATTGTACCTTCTTTGACAATGATGCAAGAATATTACAATACTGCTGTTAACTGTATTCCATAAGTTACATTAATTGCATCACCATATTCTTACCATCATGTAATAGTGATGTACATTTGTTCTAGTTCATAGAAGAACATTCTTGTATTTGTACTATTAACCACAATCCTCATCCACCTCTGTTCACTGTGTTATTCAGTCCTTAGATTATTCTTTAGCTTTCTTTCAACTGATACTTACATCTGTAGACTAACCCCTTTCAGGCACAATCACATTTATAAATCAACCGTGTTAGTTATACTCACTATAAAGTGTTACCATCAACTCTATCCATTTCCACACTCTTACAATCAAGCTAATTAAAAATTCTACATACGTTAAGCATGAGTACCCCTCCTCAGCCCTCGTCCTAGTAAAGAATCAATAGTAATTACAGATGATGAATTAGAGTTCTCAGTGTTAGCTCCTTCCCTAGCACAGACCACAGTCATCTCTCCCATTCTCTTTTGTTTGGTCAAACACTGGCCCCTAACCCTTAGCCTCTATATTCTGGATTCTATCCTCTATATTTTAATACGCTTTTGATTCTCAGTGGTGCTCAGTAAAAATTAGTCCCCTCTTCTGGCCTGCTCCAGATTTTACTGTATCATGTAAATGGGCCTTGTTTTTCCATGTGAGTTAGTTTTGCATCCCCGACTAGACTGCAAAGGGATCGTATTTCATTCTTCTATTGCATTGGGTACTTAGTGCAGGGCTATAAAGAATACAAAACAATGCCAGCAGTGATGAGGAGGGGGAAGAAGAGCAGAAAGACTCTAAACATTTATTGAGGACTACTCCCAGCCAGATGCTGGACAAATGCCTCATCATGCACCATGTCAATTCTCACACCCCTAGAATCTCAATTGCACACCTAAGGTCATTGTCACTACATATGGTTAGTCAAGGGTCATTCCAAGAGATTCATCCAAGACTGCCTGGTTCAAAAGCTCTGTTTCTTTTGTTGTTGTTGTTGTAACTGTGATATGGAAACTTTGATGTTTCTCTTCTGAGTAATTGGTGAAATTTGTGTTTCTTTTAACCTTTCCATTGTCATTAGCTTGGTCCAGAGCACCATCCTATTTCATATTAAATTAAATTAAATTAAATTAAAGCCAAAAGCTTTGTTTCTTAGTCACAGAGCTACACTTCTTCCATCCATGCTGCCAAATTGATAATTCATGTGCTTGGCTCCTGAAGGGAATGAGGACCACCCACAAGACAGGCCAAATTAGACAGATGGCAGATGTAAAGTGAAGAGTGCAAGATGGTTGCAGAATGATACTCGTGGGTGTCATTTTGCAGCCAGAAGCCTTGATTGCCTTTATCCACACAGGAAGTTTAAACTCAGTTAAATCCACCCAGCCAGGTGACCCTGCCTGACTCCTCCAGCTACTGTAGCAAAGGGGTAGAGGGCTTTGGTATTTAAATGGGTGGTTAATGCTCTCTGAGAACCCAAAATTATTCCTAACCTTGAATAGTTCCTAACCTTGAATGCTTTGCATAGGAGCTGCAATACATGAAACACCAGGGGACCCACACAAAACCAGGTGTGAAGATCTATCCCCTTGAGAGATCCTGGAGGGCTGGGAATTTGTAGGCTGCTATGTTCCTTGAACTACAGGATGTGGAATCAGACAAGAGGAGTTTGGTCAGCTAGTCCTTTGGAGGGAAGGAGACTGAGGGTTGGGAGCATGAGAAGCTCTGGGTTGTAATGTGAGCCTGGGTCCCCCTTCAGAGTCCTCTGAAGGATACAATTATAAGGAAAGCCTGACAGGTCTGAGGGGCTCTGTGGCAGCACAGACTGATGCGATTACTGACTCAAACCTCCTATCAGTGACCCCCACTACTCTCCAAAACCAGACATCAGGTCTGAGCCCAGCTTCTGAATGGGCATCCATTGGGGAAGGCATTTCTGGGTAGCATATATGATTTGGTTCATAATTTCATTCTTAAAATAACTCCAAGAACTAAATGAAGGCCAATCTAATGGGAAAGCCAACTCTGATGTTTGATGCTGCTAAATAGACTTTTAAGTCAGTTGCTCTCCCTGGTGGAAGTCTACTCCAATGTTAAGGATTTACTGTTTGGAGATGGGGAGGTATAGGATTAAATAAATTCTTAGGTCTCTCCTCCAGCAAAGATTTTACTACTCAACCATTTTCTGAGCCATCACACCACTTTATGGGCCTTTCCTCTTGTATTGCTTTTATTTCAGCTCTCACATATGTCAAAAGACAAACTGAAGTTGTTAGCGAACTACAGCATTTTATTTGCGACACCAAAGTGTTGCTGCAGCATAGGATGCCAGATCACTTGAAAGAACAGTAGTTTTGGTTTCTAGGGACGACAAATAATTTTTATAGACATGAAAAGGAGTTAGCTTGACTCCTTTTGATTGGATGAGGGTTTTTCCATCTTATAGGGGTGGGTTTAGGGCAGGTGAGCTTCCTTTTAAATTAGGTCAAATGTACTGAACTAGGGGATTGATTAGCTATCTGAGTCAGTTGCCTTGGTGGGGATTTCAAATTTCAAAACATATCAAGAGGAAGTTCAAAGACGAAGGAGGGCACAGGCTTTTTGGCTGTGAGTAGTCCTCAGGACTTTCTCTATACCATTTTATCTATTTTCCCCCTTTTTGGTTATCCCCTTAGTTATGAGAGCATGACAAAAGATGCCGTAAGTCTTTACTTCACCACTAAATATCTCTCATGTCTCAGCACTGATTTCATGAGTTAGCTGAAGTTCAAGATTTTTTTCCCCCATTTACCCTGGGTATCCTTGGTTGTACCATTTGTTGAGTTAGTGGTGGCATAGTAGCATTTAAGAGTACAGAGATCAGGAAACAAATAAGGAATATTATTAATATGACTAAAGGTATAACAAGTACCCCTTTTAGGACATCTTTGAGCCAAAGTCCCCATGACTCTAGAAGCCAACCAAAAAGAGACTCAGACCAATCAGATTTGGAAACTATAAAAGTTGATCTGGCTGCTTTCCTATCATGGTATTCTGCTGACCTCTTGATAAACTTCATCTTGACTGTCACTTACAAATACACATAACTGGGTTCCCAATAATGTATACACACCTCCTTGGTAAGCCAGAATATAGTCGAATGCCAATCACTTTTGTAGAGTCATTTGCAAAGTTCTGATACTACAAGAGCTAGTGAGCTGATGGTTTGCCCTTGGTGGGAAATAGATATCTCTAACTCTAAAGATACCTTTTCTAATGCTATCTGTAATTTTAAAGAGTGTCTTCCAGCACAGGAGATAGCTGCCCCAATGATAGGAGGAAGAATTCCAAGAACAGAACACCCCAGAAGTTTAGCCTGGCTTATGATATTTTCCATGATCCACACAGAGCTGTCTCTGGTATGGCAATAGTCTTTTCTTGAGTATCTATATTATGGGAAGAGGTCATAAGAGCCCTCATGTTTCTAATTTTCCCTTTTGGATGCTTATCATAAATAGCCATTTGGGGATGGCTTAAGCTTATATATAAGCTGTATAACAGGAACTAGCCCCATTTGCAGGTAGTACTTTGTATGTCTTGTGTCCATATATAAAATAATGCCCTTGAATAACTTAATAAAGATATCTATTGCTTTTATTTATTTATTTATTTTTTTAAATTTTTTTTATTATTATTATTTTTTATTATGGGTAAAAATCAAAATTCTCACAATACATATAAACATTTGCAAAATGATATATAAATATATATGCATATATGTGTATTTGCTTACAAAAATGTTGTCTATATATATATATATATATACATATATTTTAAGAGGTGCTTAGATTACCCAAAATATTACACGGAACCCACTGGGATTCCCATGTTGCCCACCTCCCACACCTCCCATCACATCCCACACAAACATCTCCCACAGGAATGGTATATTGGCATGTAGAGTTAACCGGGTGTAAATTCCAAAATGAAAATCATAACCATCGTCATTGTTATCTGATATCTTACTCTCATTTAACCAATGAATTCATTTGCCTGACCTTTCAGCTCACCAGAAATTTGTGCCTTGAGTGAAATAATTTCTTATATTATTAAAACCTTAGGCTAGTTGGAGAAAAATGGTGTCTGTAAAGGAGTTCTGGCCCCTATAGTGTACTCCTGGCTCAAGAAAGTAAAAGGAGTCTTGCTATATGGAAACTGAACATTTATTATGCCCTGCAGGATGAACATTTTTATCTGTCTTGTTTCTAGTAAAAGCACCACATTCCTTAGGTTAGAGAGTACACATTGTAATCCCAGTTTTGCACCCCTTAAGGTGCAGCCTAGAGTCATTCTAAAAAGAAGATCTATCTGATTGGATATCTGGTGTTTCTTGTCAGGGCCAAGTCTACAAATATAAAGGGGATGGTTATTAGAGGAAATTCTGTTTGGTAACCAAATAGGGGATGGCTAAAGACCAAGCAGTTACTCTGATTGGTTTTATTTGCTCTATGGTGTGCTAGGAGGTCAAAGGAATTATGTTCAATGAAGGAGTACAGACGAGAGCAGATAAAGGTTAAAGGGGAGCTGAAAGAAAATCATGGTGAAGATAGTGTATTATTGGGGATGGAGATTGGGAATTGTAAGGAGTATAGGATGTATAAGAAAATGTTTAGACAGAAAGTAAAAAGGAAGAGAACAGAGAATAAGATAAGTAAATATAGGCTTCTCTTGATCCGTGATCTTTGGCAGCTTCTACTTGTTCTGACGCCTTGGGTAGAAGCTCTCTATATCAGATCCTGTCTGTTTGTGGAATCCTTGTGTCAATTTTAGCTTGAGATCCAAAATGAGAGTCACACTCTTGAGAGGTGGCAGGTTGGCCCAGGGTATGTTCCCTCTAATTTTACTGTTGTAGGGATGGTCAATAAGAATTGATAATGTCCTTTCCATCTAGGTTTTAAAGCAGTCTTTCATAGATGTCTCTTTCAGTATATCAAGTATCCAGGTTGAAGGTCATGTAGAGCCCACTATTGAGGAATCTCAGGAAAGGGCCTAGATCTGGATATGGTGTAACTGGGTATATGTGGTTAGTCCCTTACAATTATTAGCAATTTCACCTTGTAATAGATTGTAAAATGGTAAAATAGGAAAATGATGTCTCATGGGTCTTCCCATTAGAGGTTAGCTGGTGTTTTCCCAATGGGCTAGATCTTATGGCTCTCAAGGCTAAGGGAAGAACCCTAGGAAAAGATAGACAAAACAATTCAAATGATTTAGCTAATTTAAGTTTTAAGATACCATTTGTTCTATCTACATTTCCTGCCAATTGAGGCTGCTAGGGACAGTGAAGCTTTTGGTTGATGGGTAAGACCTTGCAAAGTTCCTCTATTACAGTTCCCGTCAATTGGGAACCTCGATTACTTGAGAGACTAACAGGAATTCCCCAGGTGGGGAAAACAAATTCCAATAGTTTTTTTAACCACTGTGAGGGCAGTATTCTTGTGACAATGAGAAACTTATACCCATCCAGAAAATAAACATATGATAACAAGGACATATTCATATTCCATAGGAAGGGATAGCTGAAGCAGTCCATTTGAAGATGTCCAGAAGGGCTCTGTTGGGTTGAGATATCTGGCCCTGCCCCACCTTTACAGTTTTATCAGGGGTATATTAATTGACAGGTAGAATATTATTTAAATAGTTGCCTTGCTTCTTTTATATCAAAGAACTATGTTTCTGTACTTGACTCACTCCTATTTTTAATGAAAATTATTTTTCTAGTAATATGGGACAAGTTGAGGATACTTATTTACTATGAGGGCTAAAGCTTTCTCATAATAATTTGTGAACAAGACAAGATTTTCTTTGTCCTGACAGAAACTTTGCCTTACTTCTCAGTCTTATTTGACTCTCAGGTTTTTTTATGGAAAGAAGGATATCTAGGTTCTTTTCTGGGTTAATCCAGCCAGATTTTCTAAATCCAGGATTTAGCACCTGAGGTTCTAACCAACATGTGTGCAAGCTGATATAGGTCAGGTAGCACTGGATCATATGCATTCAAAGGAATTATGAATTCTTCTATGAATATATGCTGGTGTTATTTGGGGAAATCTTTAATTATAACTCTTAATTCATTTTCAGGACCAAGGTTTAAATTCTGCTTTAGTGGGCAGCCAGTTTCCATAGAAGGATTTATCTGTAAAGAAGTCTAGACTAGATAATTTTCCCTCAGGGAGTCAAGAGGAACAGGTTAGGGCAGCTATGGGGAATGGCTGGGTACAGCAAGATGAGGGAGCTATTTGGAGTTGGTTTCCTTTTGTTTTTGGACATTTATTTTTCTAATGAACCTTTAAGTGAAGTTGTTGTGGAGGTACTTTGCCCTTTAGCAGACTCCAAGTACCAATGTTTGAAAGTTTCTCAGTGGCCACTACAAAGACAAATGATCCTTCCTCAGAGTCTCCCATGAGCAGAGAGTCGCTGGTTCATAGCGTGAGTACAATTAATGTTAGCAGAACACTCTGGATTCTGGGCCTCTAGGTTCTTGGCTGTGTCACATAAAAGAATTTAAGAAGATACCATAGGGTAGACAAGGGAGTAAAGAGTTTCTTGAGAAACAAGAAAAGAGTACACAATCTGAGACATAAATTGTGGGTGTGCTGCAGGGGGAGACTCTAGCATAGGGCCCCAGGTTAGGCCTATTAAAGACTATCCACCTCCCCTTTCCTAATGTTGGGGTGGGGCCCCAGCTGTTTGCTGTTCTGATTGGTTGCCTTACAGTCTCCACCTGTTAGCTCTCTAGGGACCAATGGGAGGCGTGTTTGGAGTTATCTGGGGCGTCTCCTTGACCCCTGAAAGAGTTCCAAATGGGACTTCACTGCCAGGGTCTTGCGGGATCTTTCTGGCTTTTTCTTTAGTAGTAGACTTCCCCTCAGGAGGTTTCTAGGTAGGGTCTTGTGGCCATGTTCTCTGCTGGCTGTGTTCTCTGTTGAGTCTCAGCCACCTTCCTCTTTCTCTATACTAACCTGCCTCAATAAGAAGCAGAAGTTTTAGCAGGGGGAGGAGAGGGAGATTTAGAGCAAGGAAAAATCCTTTATGTTGTGGTCAGGCAAAATGTCTCTTGTGCCCTAGGCCTTTCACCTTAGTCATCCAGATACCACTCTGACCTTAGCAGAATTCCCAGTGGTTGGTTGTTCCAGAAGGATGCTTATAACTGAAGACAGGCAGCACAATTGGTAGAAAAGGGGGTTCATTATACAGGAGTGAGAGGACTGGCAAACCACTTGCCATGTGACCCAGGCTGGGGTTGGTTTAATGGGCCTCATGGATTCCCAAACTCTAATTCTCTGAGTTACAGAAAATTAGAGAGCTGGAGGGAGAAAGGAAATGAAACCAAATGGAAGGTCTGATGATAGAATCAAAACCAAACCCAAACCAAAGTCTCAAATAAAAGGCAATTAAACTCAAAGCAAATTGTGGAGTTCAGATATAGGAAGGGATTACTGGGAGATTGGATTGCAGACACAAGGGGTCTTTTGTGGGCACCTTACATTATTTGTGTCTGATGCCCTCATCCCCAGAGGGCACCCTCTATATCTCACTGGCACCTCCAAATTTATGAAAGACAAATCAAAGCAATTTATTCGGGGCAGGAAGTGTTGCTCCAGCAAAGGAAGCCAGATCACTTGCAAGAAGTAGCTTTGGGTTTCTAGGGATGTCAAACAAGTTTTATAGACATAAAAAGTTAGCTTGACTCCTGTTGATTGGTTGAGGGTTTGCCTGTCCTAACAGGGGTGGGTTTAGGGTAGGTGGGCTTTATTTTAAATTAAGTCAAATGTAACAAATGGGAGGCTTGATTGGTTATCTGAGTCAGCTGCCTTAGTGGGATTTCAAATTTCAAAAGATTTCAAGAGGAAACTCAAGAGGGAGTTTAAAGAGGAAGGAGGGCACATTTTCTTTGGCTCTGAGGGAACCCTAGGGCTTCCTCTATCTAATTTAGTGGCATCCAGCTTTAAACGCAGACAAAATTAAAGCCTTTGCATCTCAACAGTCTCTTTGCTGGAGCTTCATCCTTGGAAATCTCGTGTCCAAGTAGCTAAATATTTGAAGTGTAGAAAGGTTGACTCATAGATGAAAAATAGATAATAAACAGATATTGATTTAAACTGTGGTGATTACAAAGATTTATTACTCTAAGAAGCACATATTGACATAAAAAAAGCAAGGTGAAAATTTGACATTGGATTAGCAATAAATATTGATATATACCAGAGCAGAAAGGCAGAAGATAGAAATAATGCTCTCTGCATGTTGAATCTAAAAATGAATCATTTGCTTTTCCAAACCTGGGTCCCCAAAACACACACACACACAAGACTTGGTAAATAAACATAAGAAAGGTACTTGGAGGTACAGCCTTTCAGACTTCATTAGCATCAGCTCCAGTCATGGCATTAAGACAATTACCTACAGGAATCTCCCTGTAGCCATGACAATGCAGCTGTTCCAGACCTGATTTCATTTAGGGCATACAGTTCATGCTAAATAACATGGTATAAGAACCCCCTGTTACCCTAGTCAGGTATAGGAGATATTGGTGGAAGAGGTGTATCAGGGAAGCCTCTTTGATTCTATTGAAAAACTGCTTCCAGACATGCAGACCAGATATCTGGATGGAAAGCACTGAGTGTGGTTGGCATAGTATCATGGTTTGAATTTTCTTTTTCATTGAGACACTGTCTTGACTTTGTAATACCTACAGCACTTTATCTACTCTCTCCCTCCTATCATCTGTCTATTTCTACCTTCCTTAGCATGCATGGGTGATGCTTGCATTCCTGATGCCACCTGAGAGGGTCACTGAGCTCAGAAACTTGTCAGATTCTGATTTTTAGGCTACAATAATCAACCCTAATGTCTACAGATAAATTTCATCAGTATGAAGCTCCTTAAACATTGTATATGTATTTATATGGGTATTTCTCCATATAAACAATCTATCGTTCTTGAAAGATTCCACAAGGTTCTGTAACCTGAAAGGGGATAAGAACTTAAAAAGAAACATATGAATTAAATGAAAGAAGAGGCAACTGGAAGCATCTCTTAGATAAGAAAGAGCTTTCATAATATTCTCTCTTGTAGCAAAGAGTCTGCTGCATTAGTAGGGAATAAACTTTTGAACCCCATGCCATTTTAGTACCTAGTATGGGATGCCCCCTCTCTTCTTCCTGCCCAATCCTGCCCTTCTGAGAAATCCCAACTCCATCAATGTCCTGCACTCTAGATGCCCCCTGCCCTTTCCTTCCTCTATCCTTCCCCTGCCTCTCCTTACAGAGCCAGGAAGGATCTCTGCACACTTTCACTCTAGCTGTTCTTTCTGCTGGAATGCCTCTCCTTCCCTTTGTTGCACGGTTAAAGCATCTTCTTATCTTTTAAAGGTTTGGTGGAAGCAGAACTTTTTCAGAAAAAATTTTCCAGTTATCCTCATTCTGCTTCCCTGTCCTGACCCCTTGTCATCCTGGGTTTCCTCTACTAATTCTGACCGTACTGCCTTATCACCCGTTTTCCTGTCTTTCTTGCTCGCTAGACTCTGAGCTCCTTGAAGACAGCAGGCATGGCTTCCCTCCACATATCCCCAGCCCCACAGGAGGACCCACCATGAGGAGAGGCTCAGGAAGACTGTGGACCTGCTGTGCACCCTCCGAGCTGGTGCTGGCTCATAGCCAACCACACATCTTATGATGCTCCCCCTGCATGGCGCTGTCAATGCTCCACGTGGGCAACTCCAACCCCCGAGTCATGTGGAAAGCTATGGTCTTCTCGCCTTAACTCTCAGGAAAGCCAATCTGCCTACTACCTTTGGATATCTGTGAGGAGCAGGGCAGTGAAAGACAAACCCGTGATAGGGAAGGAACTGGGCCCCTCTAGTGTTTGTTACATCTCTGAGGAAAACACTGTCTCTGAATCTTCACTCCTCCAACAAAGATGAGGGTAAGAAAGAAAAGGAAAATGTCCAGGAAGAAGTGCTTGGGTTCTATGCTTAATGCCAACCATCAAAGTAATTCTAAGTAGCCCATTGCTGTTAACCCTACCAAGATTGCAAAAGTGGGTCAGGGAAGGGAGAACAGGCCACAGAAAGGAGACTGGGTGCAGAATATGCTATCCTTCCCTGAAACTCCCTTTCCCCACTCAGAGACTGGGGTAACCTGAAAAGAGCATCCCCCCCCCCCCCCCTTTATCCTCACTATGCAGAAACTTCCTTGCCCCACCTAGGGGAAAGATGCAGCCACCCCAGGAAGCTCCTTCCTCCCCTAAAGCATCATCTGGATTTACTAAATATGGAAAAAAATAAACTGCTAAGTTATTTAAGCCTCTATAGATAGGTCTCAGGTACTAGTGGCTGAGTAATCACCATTCCTAACAGATACTCTGAGCCCAAGAAAAGATGGAAACCCAGAAATCTTCAAAAGTGAGAGAGAAGGTCCCACCAGATGAGTTTAGGTCATGTCCCAAGGTCAGTAGAAAGCCAGGGCAGGTTTTAAACTCTAAAGTTGTTGGGTGGTCAAATTTCTTTTGAGGTGGGGAGAGAAGAAGCAAGGGGATACACTTTCCACAACCCCAAAAATGTTTTCTCTCTCTCTACTTTCTTTCTTCCTAGCCCCAATGCACCTCAACAGAAGATGGCATTTTTCTACCTACCATCTCACCATCTTCTTATATTTCTTGATCCTGCTAAACATCAACTTTTACACTTAGAATTAGCTAATCCATCACCTTTCTTTCTTTTTTTTAAAGGAATTGCAATTTACTACCTCAGTGTGGCAGTGAAGTGTGATTATCCTGATTATAGACTATTTTCCCTACTGGCTGACTTACAGTAATAAAGCAAATGTTTCCCTCACCTTCAGTCTCATTTTTCTAATAACTCAAGGGACAAGTTTAGGCAGCGTTAGAAGTGGCAAGCATCCCTTCCAGTAACCTCTCTCAAAAGACAATCTGTTGGCATCTGCTTTATTACAAAAAGAAGTCCTCTGTCCCTGGCAGAACTAGAAAAATAACAAACACAATGCACTAGAAGACCATCTGTCCATGTTGCCTTGGACTGTCATAACAAATTATCAAGCAGGGTGTTTAAAACAAGAGAAATTTATTGTTTCACAGTTTTAGAGGCCAGAAGTCCAAAATAAAGATGTCAGCAGGGCCATGTTCCCTCTGAAATCTGTAGAAGAAAATCATTACCTCGACTAGTTTCTGGTGTTTTCCAGCAATCTTTGTCCTCCCTTGTTTATAGAAACATGACTTTAATCTCTGCCTCCTCTACCTTCATATGGCCTTCTCCCCTGTATCTGTTTCTATGCTGGAATTCCCTCTTATAAGGACTCTAATCTTATTGGATTAGGGCCCATCCCAGCCCAGTTTGACCTTATTACTTAAGTGATCACATTTTCAAAGACCCTATTTCCAAAAGATGACTTCATGGGATTAGAACTTGAACACATCTGCTTGAGGGGCACAAATTCAACCCATAACACAAACCAAAATTGCACAGCACATATAAGCTACCTAAGAGGTGTGGGCCCAATGGGCAAAAGTGATAGTCATTGTGTGGATTCCCAAAGCCCCTGGGGTGGATTCTCCTACCTGTTCCTGCCATAGACTTGCTGCCTTGAAAATGGCATGAACTCACACTCAGGTTCCCTCCCTGCATTTCTAAAGCAATTACCTGGACTTCTTAAAACAGGAAGGCTGAGCTTTTCTGAGTAAAGTGAGGTGAATCAAAGCCTGCAGAAGAAAAAGTGTCATAAATCTTCCCAGACTGTGGGAGGTAGAGGCAGCCCAGCTAAGAATTCTCCCAGGCTGCAGCCACCAATGACTCCACGGTTTCCCTTCTGGGATCCACTGTGCCTTTTCCATGTCACATGAGCTGCCACCAACTTTTCATCTGTGACTTTCTGGGGTTTGGACCTAATCTACCCTATCGCCCTTTGACTTTGAATCCTGTGCTGCTCCTGCTGGTCCTCTCTGACCATAACCAACGCTGCAATTCTGGGCCATGTGCCTCCCCAGGGTGGGCTGGGGTGGAAGTAATGCACCCTTGGGACAGAGCTGGGGAGAGTCATGCATGCAAAAGAAGAAGTCCACCTAGAGTGGTGGATGGGCAATACCCAGGGAAGGGGCACAATGGAGAGAGTGGTTAGACCAACCTTCCAGGAAGGCTGCAGCAGAGAGTCTCAACTCAAAGAGCAGCTAAGGGAGAGGTGCCAAGTACTTAGGCTTTTGGATTACTATCTGCAGAGTTTAACTATGTCTCCCTTTTTCTCATTCACAAGAAAATTAAACAAATATAAGCTGCATTTTTATGTGACTCAATTATTTTTCTTCCATGAATCCAGAGACTGTCAATAAATGAGCTCTTCCTTCCTCTGTATGCATAATCACATGGTTTTCATCAGTTTTTAGACAGAACCATATGGGAAGAGTGAAAAGGTATCTAGGAGGAAGAGAGAAATAAAACTGCATTATGTTGGTGGAGGCTGGATATTTTACAGCTTTCAGAGCATTTTGACATTTTTCATACTTACAATCGTCCAAACATTTCAGAAGATATGTCATAGTATCATCATTGTACATGGGGCAAAGTAAAGTTTTAGAGAGATAATGTAACTTATTCCAGGTCACCCAGACAAGATAAGATGTTGAGGGACAAGTGGGATCAACCTGTGCTCCTGGTCCCATTTTGTTCTTTGGAACCAATGTGAAATGTCAGGAGTAGCTTGGTGGAAAGAATGAGGAAGACATGGCTAGACAGTGCTCTGAGAATCAAGGAATCAAGACCAAGAATCTCAAGGATTTGTCTACAATACATTAAGGGGGCTGTGTAACCAAGCTAAGAGTCCATGATTCTTGCTATCAGCTTGCAATTGCTTATTTTCCATGAAGACACAAAGTATGCTTGGTGACCATGGATGCTTCATGAAGACTCTGATGGGGAAGGGCATAGGGTGAGATGATGTTGTGTACAGTCAAAAGCAAAGCCTTCCATACTTGGAGAAAGTTGGAAATCTTCTTTCCATTAGAAATGTGAGTATCACTTAGAACAACATTCATAACAGTGTGATTTGTGGGCCACCTACATGAGAATACCGAGGAAGCTTGTTAACGTACAATTCCTGGGTCCACTCTTAATCTAGTGCATCAGAATGCCTCTGTCTGGAAACCTGGAAGCTGTGTTTGTACCATCCAGAGATTTCCATAGCTACTTGCCCCGATATGTACTGTGTTTGCACTGAAGACCCTCAGCTGGGTGAGGGACATGGTTAGGGAACAGGCCAGCTTACTTCCTTGAGATAACCAATTGTAGATCTTGAGTTGGAGCCCTGCAGAGCAGTTTGCTCCCCTTCCCCACAAAACAGAACACTGGAGCAAGGACTTGGTTTTTCAACTCAAAAGCACATCTTGGAAGAAGAATTTCAGTTTTATTTCTGTCTAAATATTTGAAAAACACTAATTGACTCCTTCCCCTCTTAATTAAAGACCTGTTTATTGGAAGGAAAGCTAGGGTGGAAAGACCACAGGATTGCAACTATTTATAAACTTCAAACTCTAAGTAGAGTGCTTTTAGAAGTATGTAAACATTTAAAATGCTATAAATGCATATTGAATAATGTACATAAATGCTTCAGATTTAGGACATCTTTTTTGACAGAGAGACAGAGTAACAGAAAAGAGATTGGAATGAATTTGCAGATATAAGTTCAAGTCTTACATGCTGTCCTCATGGTCAGTTCCTTCATCTCTAGTGATGCTCAAGTGTGGTCTGTGGGGCAGGCCTGGCCCTCAACCTGAACACAACTGGCCTGAGGTAAGATAAGTACAAGAATAAAGCAAGCATTTGCAAATTTTATAGCCATTGGTCAGAGTAATTAAGTGTCTGCTGAATTTAACGATAAAATGTTGGGGCTTGTATTTTAAAAAATTATTTGAGAAGTTGTGAGATAACAAAACACTCAGGCATATCATACAGGATTCTCATATATTACCCCACCACCAGCACCTTACACTGTTGTGACACATTGGTTACAAATGATGAAAGAACTTTGTCAAAATATTATTGCTGTCTATAGTCCATTTCATTTTTCTAGTAAGTCATTTTACTGTATTTTATTAAAATATTGGCCTGTGGTAGATTGGGAATTAAAAATGAACAAGTGAAATACAAGGCAAAAATTTGTCTTCACCTCAGTAGTTAGAGAAACACTGCTTCAGAATTCCCATATATGTGAGTTTGCTGCACCAGTTGGGTCCTGTCTCTTTATAGTGATGCAAATGTAAATTTTGGGACTCCCAATTAGTGCTTCACATATCACGTTTTCCAGCAGTGGCTCCCCTAGTCTTGTCTTCCCAAGGTCTCATTTATCTATGACTATGTTACAAACCACCACAAATCTTAGGGGCCTAAAATAGCAAAGGTTTATTTTTTCTCACAATTCTATATGGGTCTCAGCTCAATTTGGTGGTTCTTCTGCTCCAGTTGAGTTTTGCTGGGGCTGGAATGTCCAAAATGATTTTTGTATATACATGAGCTCAGGTGGGCTTCCTGAAACAGCTAGATCCTGGTCACCCATCTCTTTTTCTTTCCACATAGTTTCTCCAACAGGGCTGCTGTGGCAGCCAGATTCTAATGCTCCCTGCCACTTGGTATTCACTTTGTATAGGTACTTCCCCTGAGCTAGCAATTTGCTTCTAGCCAACAGAATATGGCAAAGGTGAAGGTAGTCACTTCTGTGATTGGGTTGCATAAGGTAATAACTTCTGTCTCGCTAGCAGGTTCTCTCCCTTGCTGAATTTGATAAAGCAAAGTGTCATGTTGTGAGGTCCATATGGCAAGGAGCTGAGGGTAGCCTCTGGCCATCAGACTGCTATGAACCTGTGACAACCCCAAGGAGTTGAATCCTGCCCAAAATCAAGTAAGTTAGCTCGGAAGCAGATAATTCCATGGCGTCTTCAGATAAGACATTCTTTGAAACTACCTATCATAAAATTCTTGCTCCATGTTTACATTTTTCAGGAACTCACTAGTTTCTAAAATTATCTGACAATCCAATTCATATCAAAGCATGAATTTGATAGTAGCTCAGTGAATAGCCCAGTAGAATTAAAGTGTAGATTTCACTCCCAATCAAAATGCCTGAACTTACCATTGACCCCTCAGGCAATCTCATTCTATTTGTTTTGTGTGTGTGTGCGTGTGTGTGTGTGTGTGTGTGTGTGTGAAATGAGTTTATTTTGCGTTAACTCTACACTGAGGAATGTTTTGGTAAATCAGTATCATTCTTGACTCTCAGGTACATAAAGCTAAGTGAAATTAATCATTTGGTTATTCTGGAGTTGTCATGAGTATTTTTCAATAAATATTTACTGCCCCCTCCCCTTTTTGTTGAATTCTGTTCAACTCTCACAATAAAATCTATTTTTATTTTTCCAAACAAGTGCTCTCCCTATCCCTTCCCCTAGTTTTTGCACCTTTGTTTTTGCACCGTAGAATGAAGGGATCAATGGAAGGGAACACTAATGGATGAAAAGATGGTGGGAAAGACCAATGGTTAAGGTGAGACCTGAGGAAACAGGATTCCCAGTGTTTCAAATATCAAAGCTTTTCCTCCAATATGTAAGATTGATTCCAGGTGAAAGTGGCTGATTTGCGAGTAAATACACAGTCTAGCAGCATTTCTGATTTAGACTGAAATTAATTCTGATATCACTTGTAAAAAGTGAAAAAAAAAATCACAGATGATAGCCCAGGAAGGTGAAGTGTTTCTGATTTAGGTCATTCATTTATTCAACAAAACCTCATTCAACATCAGCCATCATTGCAGGTCATGAGGATACAGAGGCAAGGAGCCACCATGCCTCTCCAGCTTTCCTTACCCTGTGCTCTCTGCCTAGACTACCCTCTCTTTTCCCTTCTTGTCTGGATCACTCCCCTTTACAGGAGGTTTCACCTTTTCTCCACACTAGTACCCCAGGCAGGCAACATACCCTGTCTCCATTCTCTCATAATACTCTCTGCATACTCAACTACCCTCACGAGGTTGGGAGTCCCAAGGGCAGGATGTGAGTCTCATCCATCTCTGTCCCCAGCTTCCTACAGGGTTTGGCACAGAATGAGACACTAGGTAAATGTGCAGGGTATGGTCAGGTGCCCTAAGACAATAAGACCTTTAGTGAAGCTAAAGACCAACATCTTTGCCACAAACAGGTCTTCCTTTCTCCAGCTCTGGAGAGAAAATGGGGTTCTGGGCATATTAGCAATAGGCGGAAGCCTTCACTTCTGGCCAGTGAGCTGAGGAACAGCTCTGAGAGTCTCCGTCATGTACCATCACCCTCCCAGGGCAGGTCTACGCAATCTCAGCCTGTTTCTGCCACAACCACATGACAATTGTTCCCATGCACAATGCTCTCAGAGGTGGAACCAAAGTTTGGGGGAACAGTTTTTAGGGCAGGGAAATATCATCGCAATCTGAAATGGCCGCAGCTATTCACAGGACCACAGGCCTATGCACACTGGATTTTGGGATTAGCCTCTGCCACCTTTGTCATCAGTCAGGGAAACCTAGGTATTGCATGACACACGGAAGGGGCTTTGAAGTACTTGGGGGTGTAGAGCAAAGAAAACTTGAATTATTTTAAACAACATACTGTGCTGTGCTAACACCAAATGTTCAGGTGTCTGGAATGATGCCCATCATTAAGCAAATCAAGAGCCAGATGATATTCTTAGAGAAGGTTTCGACAATTAGAATAAACGTACTTCGTTTAATAAGAGCGATTGTGTCAGGGGCTAACTCCCTGCAGGGCCCTTTCCAGATGTGGTTTTGGAGGAAGATCCCATTAGTGAAGAGAACCACAGTGTTTGGGGCCAGAAGGAGTTGTACGGATCCCTTGTCCAACCTGTTCCCTTTACCACTGAGGACTCCTAAATCACTCAGGGTCAGGGACTGGGTTGGGATAAGAACTAGGCTATTGTGTATCTTGTCATAACTCACAAATTGCATGGGACAGAGTGTAAATCATCATGTAAACTGTAGTCCATGGTTAGTAGCAATGCTTCAATATAGTTCATCAACGGTAACAATGTACCACACTAATAAAAGATGTTGTTAATGTGGGAAAGTGTGGGAAGGGGAGGGAGTGGGGCATATGGGAATCCATTATATTTTTTTATCTACCATTTATGTAATCTAAAGCTTCTTTAAAAATAAAATAAAATTAATTAAAAAAAAAAAAAGAGCCACACACAGACACACAAATAACTAGACACCTGGGCTCCCAGGAGGCTGATGCTTTCAACCCACATTGCAGACCAGGGCCGGGCTGAGGAGCATGAAAGACTGGCCCTAGGCACAGTATTTAAGGAAGTGCTCGAAACATCAGAATTCTATGTAAATAATATTTAATGCAATATTTAAAAAATAAAAATTAATGCAAAAATACAGGATCAGTGTTAATGCTTTCTCCTTTGCCCCAGGCTCCAATTTTATGTGGCTTGGCACTATAATAATCCACTTTTTATGTAAAGTTTTGATATTTTGTTCATCATGGAATTTTGCTTTAATTTTGACTTTTAAAAATATATCAACATACTATTAATCAGTTTTTAGTGCCTCCTTAAATTGTGTGTCCAAGGTAAGTGACTTGCTCTCATCTCTCTAGTCCCAGCCCTGGTATAGACACCCACTTTTGGACAAAATTAAAAACAATATGCAAACCAGGATCATGACATGCCTTTTCAAGTCTCCAGGGAGGCTTGTACTCACATGCTCCATATGTTCTCTCTCTCTTCTCTCTCTCTCCTCCCTTTTCTTCTGTTCTTCTGTATTCCTTGCACATACTCATTTTGAAGTTGAGAAGCCAAAAATAAATAAATAGCCATCTCAGATTGCTTAATTTTCTCTTGCAGATAATGCCTGATATAAGATCTTTACTTACAGATTCTTAAAATACCCCTAATTGGAAACTCATAATTGGCAAGATATTCTAGGTTAAAACAAACCTGGGACAGGTACATCTACAGGGATCATAAAAACTCAGAATTACATAGTTCTCTGCAAAACAGGCACAGACATGGAAATATTAGGTGGCAGTAGGTGATTTAATAACCTTCTCCAATTACCAAGCATCCAATTACCTGCATCCAGATGCACAGGTGTGAAGTGTTGTCCATGGACTACTAGTGAGCTGGCAGGCAGGTACAGGGACAGCATGATAATATCCAATTCTCATGACACTGCACACATATGTCCACCTAGGCAGAAAGCTGGGTGGAAACATTAATAAAAAGGATAATGGTGGGTATTCTAAAGTGGAGGAGTTGGGGAATGTTTTTTTCTCCTTTATACTTTCATGTATTTTACATACTTTTCACAATAAACATATATTATATTTTCAAAAATAATAAACCATTTTAAGTGCCTTTTATGGAGTATGGTAAGCAATGTTCTCCCACTGCAATCAATTCCAAACCATAGGAAAGACTGTGAGAACTTATACCAGGTTTGGGGTTTAGTGTCAAATAGAATCTTTGAGCAGAAAGAAGTCTGAGGGTAGGGAGGGTACCAAGTAAATGATGTGAAGTGTTAAAAACAATGCCCAATAAGTTTCCACTGAAGACAAGGAGGGGGTCTGGTCTCACACCTCACAGCTGTAGAGCCCACACCCAGGGGTCAGACCTCTGTTGGAGTCACCCCATGTACTGAGGGGATAACTGTGATTTGAGATTTCAAATCCTCAAACTTCAGGATGAGGTCTCCATGAGGGGTTGTGGTTAAAAAACAATTGTTAACTTGACAGTGTTTGTTGTAGGTTTATTCCTAGGTGACCTGAGTCCACAGCTACAGAGGAAAAGTGGGTGAGAGACTTCACCCTGGGAGAGTTGGAGCTCCTCAATAAGAAGAGTTCAGCTGCTCAGAGGGAGCTGGGAGGGCGTCTTGGGGAGTATGCACAGGCTTTCCCACCCACTGTGGGAAAGGTAATGTGAGGCAATGAGATGGCACTGCTTTCCTGACACCAGAGATGGAGCAAATCAGTTGGGGGATTGGGGAGGGGAGGGTCTGTGAGTATAGGCTTGATAAGCCTGATTGAAGACTGAGGATTGGTGGGTTGTTTGTATAGACCATGGCCTGAAGGGGAGTCAGTGAGGAGGCCAGATGAGCAAGGGCAATCTCTACTCCCAGGGTGAGTGTGGGGAATAGTCAACAATGAGGATGACGTTCAAATGTGTGCTCCAGTAGGGCATAGATTCCATCTGTTTGTTTCACTATGGATGTATCCAAATCTGTACTAGACACTTTGTATTAGTCAGCCAAAGGGGTGCTGATGCAACATACCAGAAATCTGTTGGCTTTTATAAAGGGTATTTATTTGGGGTAGAATCTTACAGTCACAAGGCCGTAAAGTGTAAGTTACTTCTCTCACCAAAGTCTGTTGCCACGTGTTGGAGCAAGATGGCAGTCCGTCTCTGCTTCCTCTTCCTCCTAAGGCTCCGTGGTTCCAGCTTCTTCCAATCTCAGCTGAAGGCTGGTATAAGGCTCTTCTTTCTCCCTGGGGTTCATTTCTTTCTGGGGTTTCTCAGCTGTTCAGGGCTCTGGTCTCTTCAGCTGCAAACTATCAGATGAATGGCTTGGCTCTCTTCCTGGGTCCGCGGTGTCGAAAACTAATCCCTCTGCGTTCTTCTCTGTGTATTTACTTCCACGTCTTTGATTAAGCATCTGTTTATATAGCCCACAAAGTGGGGGTTGGGGACTCAAACCAAGTCACCCTAATGACGTGGTCAAATAAAAGCCTTAATCTTGATTTAATAAAGTAAAAATGAAACCTCTGAATCTAATACAATCTAATATGCCCAGAGGAACAGACCAATTTACAAACACAATCTAATATCTGTTTTTGTAATTCATAAACAATACCAAACTGTCACACACTTAATAAATGTTAAAAATGGATTTCAACCCCTTTCCTCACATGATACACAAAAATTAATTCAAGATGGATCATAGAGAAAACATAAGAGCTAAAACTATATAGCTTTTAGGTGAAAACATAGGAAAATATTTTCATTGTGTGGGGTAAGCAAATATTTCCTGGATAGGATGCAGAAATCAATAACTGCAAAACAAAAAAAAGGTGATAAAATAGACTTCATACAAATGACACCATTAAAATAAAACGGTAAGCCTTAGATAAACATTAATAAAAATATATATATATTTAATTTTATTTTTGTAACATATATGCAACCTAAAATTTCTCCCTTTAACCACATTCAGATATATAACTCAGTGGTGCTAATTATATTCACATTGTGCAACCATCACTATCATTACCACATCTTTTTCATCACCCCCTAAAAAAATTCTGTGCCAATTAAGCATTATCTCCCCATCTTAAATTCCTCAGCCCCTTGTAACTGTATGAATTTACTTATTCTCATTGTTTATTATCACTGAGATCATACAATACTTGTTCTTTTGTGCCTGCCTTATTTGACTTAACATTACGCCTTCAAGGGTCATCCAGGTTATTGAATTATAGGATTTCCTATGCATACTTTCAGAGGAACCATCAAACTATATTCTACAGCAGTAGCACAATTCTATTCCATTGTTCTATATATCTGGCCTTGTGTCAGTTCCATGCTGTTTTGAACACTGTAGCTTTGTAATAATTATTAAAATCAGGAAGTGTGAGTCCTCCAACTTCATTCTTCTTTTTAAAGATAGTTTTGGCTATTTGGAGCCCCTTATCTTTCCATATAAATTTGGTGATTAGTTTTTCCTCTCTGCAAACAAGACTGATGGAAGTTTGATTAGGATTGGGTTGAACCTGTATTCATTTTGGTTCAAATTGAGATCTTGACAATATTTAGTCTTCCAAATCCAAAAACATGGAATATCCTTCTATTTAGTTAGGTCTTCTTTGACTTATTGCAGAAATGTTTTGTTGTTGTCAGTGTATGACTCTTTTATATCTTTGACTATATTTATTCCTAAATACCTGATTCTTTTAGTTGCAATTGTAAATGGATTTTTTTCCTTAATTTCCTCCTCAGATTGTTCATTACTAGTATTTAGAAACACTACTGATTTTGGGGTGTTGTTTTTGTAATCTGAAACCTTGCTGAATACATTGATTAGCTCTAGTAGCTTTGTTGTAGATATTTTGGGACTTATTATATAGAAGATCATGTCATCTGCAATTTAGGAAAGTTTTACTTCTTTCTTTACAATTTGGATGTTATTTATTTCTTTTTCTTGCCTAACTGCTCTGGAAAGAACTTCCAATATAATGTTGAATAACAGAGGTGATGGTGGGCATTCTCTTCTTGTCCCTGATCTTAGAGGGAATGTTTTCAAACTTTCATCTTTGAGTAGAAGGTTAGCTGTGGACTTTTCATATGTGCCCTTTATCATATTAAGGGAATTTCCTTCTATTCATAGTTTTCCAAATGTTTTCACCAATAAAGGATGCTGGATTTTGACAAATGCCTTTTCTGTGTCAAGTAAGATGATCATATGATTTTTTTCCCTTCATTTTTTTAATGTGGTGTATTACATGAACTGATTGTATTATGTTAAACCACCCCTGCATACCTGGGATAAATCCTACTTGATCATCATGCATAATTCTTTTTATGTGTTGTTGGATTTGATTTTTTAGTATTTTGGTGAGAATGTTTGCATCTATATTCATAAGAGAAATTGGTCTGTAATTTGGTTTTCTTGTAGTATGTTTATCTGGCTTTGGTATGAGGGAAATGTTGGCCTTAAATTATGAGTTAGGTCATGCTTCCTCCTGTGCAAATTTTTGGAAGCATTTGAGCAGGATTGGTGTTAATTCCTGGAATGTTTGGTAGAATTCATATGTGTAGCCATCTAGTCCTGGGCTTTTCTTTGTTGGGAGTTTTTGATGACTGAGTTTTATCTCTTTACTTGTAACTGGTCTTTTGAGAACTTCCATTCCATCTAGAGTCAGTATAGGCTGTTTGTGTATTTTGAGGAACTTGTACATTTCACCTGAGTTGTCTAATTTTTGGCATATAGTTGTTCATAGTATCCTATTATGATCCTTTTTATTTCTGTGGGGTCAGTGGTAATGGTCCCTCTCTCATTTCTGATTTTAATTATTTGCATCTTCTCTTCTTTTTCTTTGCCAGTCTAGCTAAAGGTTTATCAATTTTGTTGGTCTTTCCAATGAATTAACTTTTGTTTTTGTTTATTCTCTTTATTATTATTTTTCCCTATTTACTTTATTTCTGCTTTTATCTTTGTTATTTCTTTACTTCTGCTGACTTTGGGATTAGTTTGCTGTTCTTTTTCTAGCTCCTCTAGCTCTGTGATTAGTTCATTGATTTGAGCTTTTTCTTCTTTGTAAATGTAAACATTTAGAGCTATAAATTTCTGCTGTACACTGCCTTTGCTTCATTCCATAAGTTTTAATATGTTGTTTTCACTTTCTTTTATCACAAGATATTTACGGATTTCCCTTGTGATGTATTCTTTGACCATTAGTTGTTTGTTTGTTATGTAACTTCCATATATTTGTGAATTTTCCAGTTTTACACCTGTTATTGATTTGCATCTTCATTCTATTTTGGTTAGAGATGATTTGCATAATTTCTAACTTTTTAAATTTATTAAGACTCGTTTTGTGACCTAACATGTAGTCTATCATGGAGAACAATCCATGTGTATTTGAGCAGAATGCATATGGGTGCAATGGTCTATGTAAGTCTGTTAAGTATAATTCATTTATCACATTATCCAAATTCTCTATTTCCTTGTATATCTTCTGTTTAGATGTTAAATCCATTGATGAAAGTGGTATATTGAAGTTTCCAACTATTATTATATAGATGTCTATTTATCCCTTTAGTATTGCCATTGTTTTTCTCATGTACTCTGGGGTACTGTGGTTAGGTACATAAATATTTATTGATTGCTATTTCTTCTTGGTGGATTGACACTTTTACTAATATATAGTGTCCTTCTACATCTTTTGTAACAGCTTTTGACTTAAAGTCTATTTTGTTAAATATTGCTATCGCTACTTCAGGTCTCTTCATTACTCTTTGCATGGATCATCTTTTTCAATCCTTTCCATTTCAATTTGCTGTGTCTTTGGTTATCAGGCGAGCCTCTTGGAAACAACATACAGTTCAATGGTGCTTTTTTATTTATTCTGACACTCTGTGTCTTTTGATTGGGGTGGTTAATCCATTAACATTCACTATTATTTCTGTAAAGGCAGGACTTACTTCAGCTATTTTATACTTCGTTGTAAGTCTTTTATCTTTATTGCTTCTCTTTTTCTTTATTGCAGCTTTCCTTTTTTTGTCCAGTTGATCTTTTGTGAGGTATGTGATTGATCATTTCCTCATTTCCATTTCTGTATATTTTTAAAATAAACTTTTTGTGGTAACTCTGAAGTTTCTATTGAACAACTTAAGTCTACATCCTACTAGTTTGAAAAGATAACAACTTAACCTCAATCGCATACACATTCTCTGTTTCCATATCCCTGCATTTTTCCTCTTTATGTTGTTTTTGTCCCACATTACCTCTTTATATTTTGTGTGTCCATTATCAGGAAATATGATTATTTCTTACTCAATTTTATTCTGTCATAGGAATTAAAGAATGAGACTATATATTGGGGATACAATACTATTGGGTTTTACATTTACCCATTTAGTTACCTTAAATGAAAATATCCACCACTTCATACTGCTCCAAGCTTTCTCCTGTATTTTCTTTTCAACCTGAAAAACTCCCTTTAACAATTCTTGTAGGGCAATTCTTTTGGTGATGAACTCTCTCAGTTTTTGTTAATCTTTGAATTTTAAACTCTCACTCATTTTTAAAGTACAGTTTTCTTTTCCTTTTCTTTTAAACAAATCAATTTTATTGATACATATTAATAAAGCATACAATTTATCCAAAGAGTACAATCAATGGTATTTGGTATAATCACATAGCTGTGTGTTCATCTCTTCAATTATTTTTAAAGTATTTTCATTATTTCAATAATAATAATATACAAAAAACAGACAAACAAGAAAATTCCTCACCTCTCATTCTCTCTGTTTCTGCTGCTGTACATAGTTATTATTTCTGGCTATTCTTGCACAATTATTTATTTATTAAGCAGTTTTATTGAGATATATTCACATACCATATGATCTATCCAAAGTGTATAACCAATGGCTTTTAATATAATCACTGTGTTATACACTCATCATCTCAAAAAATTTTAGAACAATTTCATTACTTCAAAAAGAAAGACTCCATACCCTTAACATTCCTTCCTCAGCTCTACATAACCCCTAATCAATTTCATCTTTATAAATTGATTTATATTTAAGATTTTATATATGGAATCATACAATATATAGTACTCTGTGTCTGGTCTCCTTCACTTAGTTTAATTTTTGTCCGATATTAACATTTTGTAATATTAACCTACATTGTTCTGCTTCCAAAAAAAACAGTCTTATATATGCAATTTTATCCATATTCAAATTTCACATAATTTATTTACATTTCACATAATATATTTAGTTCCTGATAGGGTAATCATATAGTATTTGTCCTTTTGTGTCTGGCTTGCTTCACTCAACATAATGTCCTCCAGGTTCATCCATGTTGTCATATGTATCATGATTTTATTTCTTCTTTTCATCGTGTGTATACTCAACAATTTGTTTATCCATTCACTAGTTGATGGACACCTAGGTTGTTTCCAAATTTTGGCTATTGTGAATAATGCTGCTGTGAACTTGGGTGTGCAGATGTCTATTTATGTCACTGCTCTCAGTATTTGTCACTGCTCTCAGTATTTCTGGGTATATACCTAGCAATGGTATTGCCGGGTACCATGGCAAGTCTATATTCAACTTCCTTAGGAACTGCCAAGCAGTCTTCCACAGTGGTTGTAGCATTCTATATTCCCACCAACAGTGAATAAGTGTTCCTATGGCTCCACATCCTCTCCAACATTTACAATTTTCTGACTTTTTAATAGTGGCCAGTCTAATAGGTATGAAATGATCTCTCATTGAAGTTTTGATTTGTATTTCCCGAATCACTAGTGATGTTGAACATTTTTCCATGTGTTGCTTAGCCATTTGTATTTCTTCTTCGGACAGTTGTCTTTTCAAGTTTTTTGCCCATTTTTTAATTGGATAGTTTGTCTTTTTATTGTTGAGTTTTATGCTCTCTTTACACATCATTGATATTAAACCTTTATCAGATATGTGATTGCCAAATATTTTCTTCCATTGAGATGGCTGTTGTATTAGTCAGCCAGAGGGGTGCTAATGTGAAATACCAAAAATGGGTTAGTCTTTATAAAGGGTATTTATTTGGGGTAGAAGTCCACAGATACCAGGCCATAAAGCGTTAAGTTTCTTCTCTCACCACAGTCCATTGCCACATGTTAGAGCAAGACAGCTGCTGGCGTTTGCCAGGGTTCAGGCTTCTGGGTTTCCTCTCTTCCCTGGGGCTGCGTTACTCTCTGGGCTTAGCTCCTGTTTCCTCCACAAGTTCAGCTGTAGACGATCAGGCTAACGGCTTGCTTCTCTTCTCCTGGGGCCTTCTTTCCAACATCAAAACTGCTTCTCAAAAGACTGCTTCAACTGTCCTTTTATATTCAATTCCCCACCCACCAAGGGGTGGGGCTCAGCGCTCTAATCCCAACCTAATCATGCCCAGATTAACAGATCAGTTTACAAGCATGATTCAATTATATTTTTGGAATTCATATTTACATCAAACTGCCACAGCTGTCTTTTCACTCATTTGACAAGGTCCTTTGAGGGACAAAAGTGTTTAATTTGGGGGAGGTCCCATTTATTTACTTTTTCTTTTGTTGCTCATGCTTTGGGTGTAAGGTTTAAGATACTACTGCTACCACAGGATCTTGAAGATGTTTTCTTACATTTTCTTCTAGGAGTTTTACAGTTGTTTTCATATTTAGGTCCTTGATTCATTTTGAGTTAATATTTGTATAAGGTGTGAGATAGTGGTCTTCTGTCTTTCTTTTGGATGTGGCTATACAGTTCTCCCAGCACCATTTGTTGAATAGACAGTTCTTTCCCAGCTTGGTGGGCTTAACATCCTTGTCAAAAATCACTTGACTGTAGATGTAAGAGTAAAATTCTGCATTCTCAATTCAGTTCCATTGGCCAATGTGTCTGTCTTTATGCCAGTACCATGATGTTTTTTTGTTTTGTTTTGTTTTTACCACTGTAGCTAAGTAATATGCTTTAAAGTCAAGAAGTGAGAGCCCTCCAAATTTGTTTTTCTTTTTAAAGACATTTTTGCTATTCAGGGCCCCTTACCCTTCCAAATAAATTTGAATTTTGGCTTTCTGATTTCTGCAAAAAAGGTTGTTGGGATTTTTATTGGGATTGCTTTGAATCTGTAAATTAGTTTGGGTAGAATTGAAATCTTAATGATATTTAGTCTTCCAATCCATGAACATGGAATGTTCTAACATTTATTTAAGTCTTCTTCAGTTTCTTTTAGAAATGTTTTGTAGTTTTTGGAATATAGGTCCTTTATGTCCTTTGTTAAGTTCATTCCTAAATATTTGATTGTTTTATCACTATTATAAATGGAATTTTTTCTGGTTTCCTCCTCAGAATGCACATCAGTAGTGTATAGAAATGCTATTGATATTTGTGTATTAATCTTGTATCCTACCACATTGCTGAACTTGTCTATTAATTCTAGTAGCTTTGTTGTGGATTTTTCAGGATTTTCTAGAGAGAGGATCATGCCTTCAGTGAATAGTGAAAATTTTGCTTCTTCCTCTCCAATTTTGGGTGCCTTTTATTTCTTTGTCTAGCCTTATTGCTCTAGCTAGAACTTCTAGCACAATATTGAATAATAATGGTGACAGTGGGAATCCCTGTCTTGTTCCTGATTTCCATGGAAAAGCTTTCAGTCTTTCACCATTGAGTACAATGCTAGCTGTAGGTTTTTCATATATGCACTTTACCATATTGAGAAAGCTTCCTTCTATTCCTATCTTTTGGAGTTTTTTTAATCAGGAAAGGGTGCTGTATTTTGTCAAATGTCTTTTCTGCATTAATCGAGAGGATCATGTGATTTTTCTTCTTCAATTTCTCAATGTGGTTTATTACACTAATTTCTTTTCTTGTGTTGAACACTCTTGCCATACCTGGGGCAAAACCCACTTGATCATGGTGTATCATTCTTTTAATGTGCTTTTGGATTCTGTTTGCAAGTGTTTTGTTGAGGATTTTTGCATCTATATTCATTAGAGATATTGGTCTGCAATTTTCTTTTTTTGTAGATTCTTTATCTGATTTTGGTATTAGGGTGATGTTGCCTTCACAGAATAAGTTTGGTAGCATTATTTCCTATTCAATTTTAAAGAAGAGCTTTACCAATATTGGTATTAGGTCACCTTTGAATAATTGGTAGAATTCACCTGAGAAGCCGTCTGTTTCTGGGCTTTTCATCTTTCAGAGGTTTTAGATGACTGTTTCAATCTTTTCACTTGTGATTGGTTTGTTGAGGTCTTCTATTTCTTCTAGTGTCAGTGTAGGTGGTTTGTGTGTTGCTAGGAATTTGTCCATCTCGTCTACATTTTCTAGTTTTTTAGCATATGGTTGTTCATAGTACCCTCTTATGACCTCTCTTATTTCTGTGGGGTCAGTGGTAACATCTCCCCTCTCAATTCTGATTATATTTCTTTGTGTCTTCTCTATTTTTTTCCTTGTCAGTCTAGCTAAGGGTTTGTAAATTTTGTTGATCTTCTCAAAGAACCAACTTTTGGTTTTGTTGATTCTCTTTATTGTTGTTTTGTTCTTGAGTTCATTTATTTCTGCTCTGATTTTTACTATTTCTTTCCTTTGACTTGGTTTGGGATTAGTTTGGTGTTCTTTTTCTGGTTCCTGCAGGTCTGACGGTAGGTCTTCAATTTTAGCTCTTTCTTCTATTTAAATGTAATCATTGAAGGCTATAAATTTCCCTCTCAGCACTGCCTTTGTGGTGTCCCATAGGTTTTAATATGTTTTTTTCTCATTTTCATTCATCTCAAAATATATGCTGAATTCTTTTGTATTTTCTTCTTGAGCCTCTGATTATTTAAGCATGTGTTGTTTAATCTCCATATATTTATGAATTTTCACTTTTTTCTTCCACTATTGTTTTCTAGTTTCATTCTGTTATGATCAGAGAAAGTATGTTGTATATTTTCAATCTTTTTAAATTTATTGAGACTTGTCTTGTGATCCAACATGTGGTCTATCTTGGAGAAAGATCTATGGGTACTTGAAAAGAGTGTATATCTTGCTGTTTGGGGGTGAAAAGCTCTATTGATGTCTGTTAGTACTAGTTCATTTATCATATTATTCAAGCTTTTTGCTTTTTTATTTATTCCTCTGTCCAGATGTTCTATCCAATACTGAGAGTGGTGTATTGAAATCTCCAATATTATTGTAGAGACGTCTATTTTCCCCTTCAGTTTCGCCAGTGTGTGCCTCATGAATTTTGGGGCACTGAAGTGAAGTGCATAAATATTTAGTATAGTTATTTCTTCTTTCTGAATTGGTCCTTTTATTAATATATAATAACTTTCTTCATCCCTTATAGCAGTTTTGCATTTAAAATCTATTTTGTCCTATTTTAGCATCGCTATACCAGCTCCTTTTTGGTTACTATTTGCATGGAATATCTTTTTCCAACCTTTCACTTTTAACTTGGTTTTCCTGTTATGTCTGAGATGAGACTTTTGTAGCCTACATATAGATAGCTCATATGTTTTATTCATTCTATCAGTCTATGTCTTTTGATTGGGGAGTTCAAGCCAGTAATATTCAATATTGTTACTATAAAGGCATTACTTACTTCATCCATTTTGACTTTGGCTTTCTGTTGTCATATCACACTATTGTCTATCTTTTTACCCTTTAATTTACTCTTTATAATAATCTTCATTTCTACACTCTTCTCCAAGTTTCTCACCCTTGTTTTCTCCTGTTACCTTGCTGCAATCTCTTTAGTATTTCTTGTAATTCTGGTCTTTTGGTAACATATTCTATCAGTTTTTGTTTGTTTGTGAAGACTTGAACTCCCCTTCATTTTTGAAGGACACCTTTGCCTGATACAGAATTTGGGGCTGGCAATTTTTCTCTTTCAGTACCTTAAATACAGCATACTACTTTCTTCTCTCCTCCATGGTTTCTAATGAGAGTTCGGCACTTAAACTTGCCGAGGTTCCCTTGTATGTGATGCTTTGTTTTTCTCTTGCTGTTTTCAGAATCTTCTCTTTTTCTTTGATATTTTTCATCCTGAATAATAAGTGTCTCAGGGTAGGTCTTTCAGGTGTGTTGTCCTTCTTCGATATTGATATTTATGTCTTTCATAAGGATAGGAAAGTTTTCAGTCATTAATTACTCAAATGTTATTTTGTCCCCTTTCCCATTTTCTTCTCATTCTGGGACACTGATAACACATATGTTTTTGCATTTCATGTTGTCATTCAATTCCCTGAGATCCTGTTCCATCTTTTCCATTCTCTTCTCTTTCTGTTCTCCTGTCTTTTTCAGTTCAGATGTTCTGTCTTCAAATCACTAATTCTTTCTTTGAGCAATTCAAATCTGTTCTTATATGCCTCTAATGTATTTTTAATTTCATCCATCATGTCTTTCATTCCCATATGGTCTATTACTTCTCTTTGTAGACTTTCAAATTGTTCTTTATGTTTACCCAGTGTCTTCTTAATTTCCTTTATCTCTTTAGTCATATTTTCTTTCCATTCCTTAAATTTATATAGGAGATTTGTGTGATTATCATTAATTAATTGTCTTAAATATTGTATCTCTTCAGGATATTTGGTTGTTCTTTTGCCTGGGCCATCTCTTCCTGTTTCCTAGTATGGCTTGTAATTTTTTGCTGATTTCTAGGCATCTGAATATGTTGGTGAATTTACTCTGATGGCTAATTTTTCTTTCTTGCTTATTTTTATTATTTTTTTCACAGTTCTTCTTTGATATTTGGTTCAACTTATCTGAAGTCTTTAAAATTCCCAAGCTTAAGTTATCAAAATTGTCCCAGGATCTCACTAATGGGGTGCAGATTTTCTCCCAGAAGTTAGAGAACAGAAAGACCCCACTGCAGTTTTTGTCCATGCAACTTCCAGACCGGCCAGCAGATGGCACTCTTTGGCACATCTTTCCAAGGAGTTGTATCTCTTTGTTTGCCTTTGTTTTTGTCTGGACAGAACTGAGATTCAAAGTGGACTCTACTGGCCAAATTCACTGAAGAAGCCCTTGACTCCCCCTCCCTTTTTCCATGTAACAGCTGACAGGGAGGAAGATGTCTGCTCCCCACTCAGATAACTGCAATGAGCCAGGGATTTTACCCCTGCTTAATATGTTGGGGGTGGGGGAGGGGTGCCTTTTCAGGTGATTGGGAGGTTTAGTAATTCAAAGTTTGTTGTTTGGGGTTCTTCATTTCTCTGTCCCTCACCTTCTTGGGAGTTGTGAAACGCTGTCCTGGTCTGCTGACCCCCAAAACAGTTCCCCCAAGCAGCTTTTGGCTCTTTCTCCATTGTTTTAATGAGAGAGTTGAGCCCTATCTGCATAATCTGAAGCCATCTTCCTACAATCCCTTAAGTACAGTTTTGATAGATAAAAATTTTTTTGGTCTGGCAGTTTTTTTCTTTCAGTATCTTAAATATATCATACCTTTGCCTTCTTGCCTCCATGGGATCTGATGAGACATCAGCATTTAGTCTTATTGAAGATACCTTGTATGTGATAAATGGCTTTTCCTTTCCTGCTTTCAGAATTATCTCTATATCTTTGGCATTTGACATTCTGCTTAGTAATATGTCTTGGAATATATATATTAATATTTATCTTGTTCAGGCTTTTAAAATGTGAATAATGATTAGACATTTGTATCATTTATGAAAGGTTAAGAGTACTATAATAACAAACAACACAAATATATATCATTCTTTCTTTTCCATATAATGTTTTTTGCTATTGGATTCTTGAACATCTTCATGTGACATAGGAGCTTTGGTCTGGACATTAAATGCCTGTGAAGTAGGAAGAGAGCCCATAGTTATGAAAGACTTCTGGTTTCAGTGCTGGCCTGTTAGGAACTTGGATGTTGTCTCTTCCATCCCAATGACCAATAAAAAAATGAACAGAGTACAAAACAATTCTTCTTAGGGATTTGAGGTCACAAGGAAAACCACTGCTTCCACAACCAGGAAGAGAAGTATAAAGAGAACCACAACTTAGCTGAAGGAGAATCCCAGAAATAGAAGCTTTACACAAGAGCCAGTACTCATAGGAATGGTTGAACTGTAATTGATGAGGCTTCACTGGAGGCTTAGTGTGGACTAGCTTAAGATATAAAACTCTGAAGGGTCTTCACCCTTTCCTGAGTTTTACCTTCAAGAACCCCATCCCACCAAGTTCTCACCAAGAGGATGGGAGTAGAAAAGTGCTGCCAACAAGGCAAGGGGAAAAGTACCCATTCTGAAATACACCCAGAGCAGAATTTCTTCTTAACAAAGCACTGCCTTCACAAGAATCTATTTTATAAGCACCTAACCAGCTCGGGATTTATAACAGCCTAACTGTCATGAAAAATGGGATATACCCAATTCCAGATCCCTTTGTCCTTCCTGTCTCACCTAAGGAGGGGAAAGGGAGTTCGGAAACACTTGTGAAAGTCACAGCCCACTCATAATAGACTGAGACCTAATCACTGCATTGCACAATGCTTCCTCTCCACCAACCTTACCACCACATGTGGTGGTTTGAAGCTGTATGTACCCCAAAACACATGCTATTAAATCTAATCTATTCTTGTGGGTGCAAATCCATTGTAAGTTGGAACTTTTGATAAGGTTACCTCAGTGAAAGTGTGACACACCTCATTCAAGATGGGTCTTAATCCTCTTATTAGAGTATTTTATAAACAGAATGAAGAGAGATAGAGACAGAGACAGAGATAGAGATAGAGATAGAGATAGAGATAGAGATAGAGATAGAGATAAATAGAGATAGAGATGAGAGAGAGAGAGAGAGAAGAGAGAAAGCCAGGGAAGGAAGACACTGAAATCAGTGAAACCCTGAAGAAAAGGGAGAGACAATTAGATGCTATTATGTTCCATGCCATGTGTGAGAGAAATCAAGGATTACTGGCAATAGGAAACTAAAACTCCACACCAACAAGACCCTTGTATAAAAACAGAATTACAGGTGAAAAGAACAGCAAATATAAGACCTTATTTAAGAAGAAGCTTCTAAGGAAACACAAAGACAACAGAGAAGATCAAAATAAGGACAACAGAGGACATTTTAGCCTCTGGCACCTACAACTACAGCAAATGATAAATACAGCCAAACTTCTATGCAGATGAACATAAACCTTATACATAAAGATCTCTCTACCTCAGTTCCTTTTACCTGGTACAAAATGTCTGGTTTTCAATGAAAATTATAAGGCATGCTAAAAGACAGAACAAACAGTCTGAAGAGACAGAGCAAGCATAAGAATCACACTAAGAAATTACAAAGATGTTGGAATTATCAAACCCAGAATTTAAAATATTTATGATTAATATTCTAAGAGCTCTAATAAAAAAAGTGTGAACAACATGCAAGTACAGATGGATAATATAAGCAGAATGATGGAAACTCTAAAAAAGAATTTTAAAATACTAGAAATAATTTAAAAAATAACAAAAATGATGATTGCCTTTGATGAGTTCATCAAAGCCAAAGAAAAATCAGTAAGCTTGAAGATATGTCAGTAGAAAACTAGTATTCCAAACCTGAAATGCAAAGGAGAAAAAGAATGAAAAAGAGAACAGAATATCTAAGAACTGTTGGATAATTACAAAAGATGAAGCATACATGTAATGGGAATACTAGAAGGAGAAGAAAGAAAGGAACCAAAGAAATATTTGCAATAATAAATGGTTGAAAAATTTCCAAAGTTAATGAAAGACACCAAACTACAGATTCATGGATCCCAAAGAACATTAAGCAGGATAAATACTAGATAAAAATAAATCTACACTTAGCCATATCATGTTCAAACTGTAGCAAATGAAAGACAAAGAGAAAATCTTGAAAGAAGATGGGGCAGGGAACCATCTTACCTTTAGAGGATTAAGTATAATAATTACATCAGGCTTCTCTTCAGAAGCCACTCAAGCAAGATGAGAGTGGACTGAAATATTTAAAGTGTGTTAAGCAAGAAATCACAACCTATAAGTATGTACTCAGTGAAATTTTCCTTCAAAAGTGGAGAAATTAAAACTTTTTCAGACAAAAGTTGAGGGATTTGTTACCAATAGATCTCTGTGGCAAGAAATGTTAAAATACGTTCTTCAGAGGGAAGGAATGATATAGGTCACAAAGACCTACATAAAGAAAAAGTGCTCATGAAGGAAAAATGAAGGAAAAATAGAATTTTTAATTTTTTTCCTTTCTTAACTACTCTAATAAATAATAGTTCCTTCAAAATAATAATAGTAGCAGTATATTGGATGATTATAGCTTATGGATAAGTGAAATGAATGACTTACCAAGGATGGGAGGCAGGATTTGGGAATGCTCCATTATATGGTATCTGCATTTAACTGTGAAGTGGTACAGTGTTATTTAAAAGTGGATTTAGATTAGCTGTAAATGTATATTGTCAATTCTAGGGCAATCACTAAAAGAAATTTTAGAATAAATATAATTGATAAACTAAGACAAGAGAGAAAGTGAAATCATATTAAATGCACAATTGAAACCAGTAAAGGCAGAAAAAGAGTGGAAGTCAAAAAAATAAAATAAAATAAAAACAAAGAACAAGGACAAAGAATAGAAAACAGTTAAATAGGTATTAATCCAAATATATTAATAATCATTTAAAATGGGAATGGTCTCAATACACAAATGAAAAGACAGAAACTACAAGAGTGGACAAAAAATACAAACCTAACTGTATTTTGTCAACATGAAACCCTTTTTAAATATAAAGATACAAATTGATTAAAATGAAATTGATGGAGAAATATATACCATGCTAAAGTGTCAAAGAAAAAGTCTCAAAATAAATTTTACAATACTTTGACCTAAATGAAAATCAAAATACAACTTACCCAAATTTGTGGAGTGCAGACAAAGCAGTGCATAGAGGGAAAGTTAAAGCACTCATTACATTATAAAAGAAAGATCTAAAAACAACAATCTAAGCTTCTACCTTAGGAAACAAGATAAAAGAGCAAATTAAATTCAAAATAAGCAGAAGAAAAGAAATAATAAAAATCAGAGCAGTGAAGCAGGTGTAGCTTAGTGGTTGAGTGCCTGCTTTGCAATTAGGAGGTCCTGGGTTCAATCCACGGTACCTCCTAAAAAAAAAAAAAAAAAAAAAAAAAAAAAAAAAAAAAAAAAAAAAACAAAAGCAAACAATCAGAGTAGAAACCAATGAAATTAGAAATGGGAAAACAATAGAAAAAAAATCAATGAAATCAAAATCTAATTCTCTGAAGAGATCAATAAAATTGATAAAACTCTAGTCATGCTAAACAAAGAAAACAATAAGAAAACACAAATAACTACTATCATAAATGAAAGCAGAGTTATCACTACTGATCTCATGTATATTAAAAGGGTATTTACAGTTTAATGTTAATTTTTCTAGCTTTCCTTCTAGTAATATAAATGTCCTTAGGCTTTCCTTGTCAACCACTGCCATACCCATATAATAGCTTCAAAAATACATTCACCCATAAAAGCAAAGAGGACATGAAAATCAACTTTTTCAGAACAGTGGAAATTAACCAAAATTTGCAATAATTTGAGGAGCAACTATACAAGAGAAGCTACTGAAGCTCAGTAAGAATAGCAGAGTTAGTGGGTTTTTAACTTGCTCCATTCCCTTCTCTTCAGCTCTGTGGTAGCTGTGAAAACCTGCAATCTTACACTGTAAAACAAAAAACTTTGCAGTTACTGGAAGAGGAAGACTGGATTTGGAACTTCTCAAAAAGTCCCATGCACAGAGCACTGTCATTCTTGACCTGCCTTGCAGGTCCTTGGAATAGATTCATTCAATTGACATTGCTGTTTTTGGACTTGACTTGGTGCTCAACCTGTGAAAAAAGCCCTATCATCAGAATGTTAATAAAAAACAATTAATGGCAATTGATTAATATCACACTTCTTCAGGCTATAATAGCAGTTGGGGCAGAAAAGATCATGGCCAAAAATTGAAAAGGAAAACCTCAAGAAAAATAAGATCATAGAGGGCTTAAAAAAGCTATGACATATTGATAGGTATCTAGAAGGTGTGTGCATATGTCGGGCTGTGTGAATGCTTAAGAAAGACTTAAGAGCACCTCAGTTTATCATATCTGGCTTGCCTTGATACCCTGCACAAAAATAAGTGCAGATTAAGGTTGATTTTTTTTAACTAAATGAGCCATAACACATATATAGAGCCATTCAGTAATGTTTGGAAAAATTTTGGTTCAAAGCATTTAAGGAAATCTCAGACCAGTCATTACCTGACCCCTAAATTTACTGAGCAGAAAATCAGTGGTCATACACTGCAGGGATTACAGACTTTAGAGTGCACTCCAGAAAAATCACTAAACAAAAAGCAGCAGAAGCAACAGCAACAGCAACAAAACAGCAACACCAAGGTTAATGGGAGAAGGGCAAGCTGATTTCCAGAGTTGCCACATTATATGGTCTAAAATTTTCAGGTTTCAAACAAACATTAAGGAACACACAAAGATGCAGAAAAGTATGAGCAGTGCAGGAAAAAATAAACTGCCAATGGAAACTTTCCTTTAGGTCTTACTAGACAAAGACTTTAAATAAGTTATTAAATATGAAACAAAGAACCATGTGTAAACAATTAAAGAAAAGTCTGATCATTATGTCTTACCAAATAGAGACTATTAATAAAGAGACAGAAGTTATTCTTAAAAGAACCAAATACAAATTCTGGAGATGAATGGGCATTACTTGAAATGAAAAGATTAATAGAGAAGCTCAAGAGAAGGTTTGCGCAGATGGAAGAAATAATAGATGAACTTTAAGATAGGTCACTTGAGATTATATAGTGTGAGGGACAAAAGAATAGAGACTGAAAGACTTGTGAGACATCAAGTGTCCTAACGTAGTTAATGTATGTCCTAGACAGAAGGAAAGAAAGGTGCAGAAAGAATATTTAAAGGAATGATGGTTGAAAACTTCCCAAATTTTATGAAAAACATTAATCTACACATTCAAGAAGTTTAGCAAATTCAAGTAGTTTACTCAATGAGGTAAAAAACTAGACATATAATAGTCAAACTGAGGAAAGCAAAGACAGGAACTCTTGAAAGCAACAAGAGAAAATGACTCATATACAATTGGTCCTCAACAAGATAAAGTGTTGGATTATCTTCAGAAACCATGCAAGGCTACCTAATGGCATACTCAAGTGCTGAAAGAAAAAGACTGTCAACCAAGAATTCTATATGCTTCAAAATTATCCTTCTAAATAAAGGCGAGATTAAGACATTTCCAGATGAATAAAACTTGAGAGATTTTGTCACTAAAAACCCTCCCCTATAAGAAATATTGAGAAATTGTTTTAGATAGTAACTTTAATCCCAATGAAGATATAAAGAGCAGCAATGATAAAAGTAATTATATAGGTAAGTATAAAAGACAATATACACCTGGAGAGCTCTGCCACAGTCTCCAAGGGAGCAGCAATAGTCCTCTGAGTGTAGGGACAGTGCCTGTCAAAATAGGATGACCCACTGATGTGTTTTTTTTATTGATGACTACCCTTGTGAGTCTTTGCTCTTGTAAATGAGACTTAGCCTGCAGTTGTGGGGTGCCTAAGGGTTGCCACCTGAGAGCCTCCTTGTTGCTCAAATGTGGCCTCTCTCTAAGCCAAACTCAGCATATGATTGCATTACCTTCCCCCCAACGTGGGACATGACTCCCGGGGATAAGCCTCCCTGGCAACGAGGGATTAATACCAAGTGCCAACTGGCAGCTTTGTGCAGTGGCAGTATCGTAGCCAATGAGGTTTATCCGAGGCACGATTATTGCTAATTGAAAACTTTTCCCAAGCGTCAACTGGCAACACAACTGGAAAAAGACCTTGAATAAAAGGGGGAAATGGTAAAGACAAATGAGTTCAAGTGGCTAAGAGACTTCAAAGAGAGTTGGGAGGTCATCCCAGAGGTAACTCTTACGCACACCTCAGTAGGAGCTCATAGAACATCTAAGTGCCTATCACCCCACACAGAGGGGTTCCTGAGAGCTCCGGAGACACCCTGGTCCTATATAAGGGGGGATAGCCCCAGATACTGATGCCTTATCAGTGGGTTCTATTTTGTAATCTGTGCTCCTGAGAGTGACAGAATTAGACTCAAAGAAGTCCTCCCTGCACATGGTTCACCAGTCCCTTCTATTCAAACCTATATGTGATGCTGGAGTTTTTAGGTATACTTCCAGAGACTGGACCCTCCCGCCTACCTATGTGCCAGGTGTGCATGAAATCTAGGTGGAGCTGCAACTCCTACCCTACAGCTCAATGGACTCATCCAAGTCACCTGGTGAGGAGACAATGATCGGCAATGGCCATCCCAGAGAATGGAGAAGGTCTGCATCTGCAGTCAGGATCATCCCACCCACCATATCCATGGGATATAAGCCCTCTCTCACTTGGAGTTGGAGTGGACATCACCATCCCAGTCCCCTCTGGATTGGGGGAAGAACTATGGACTAGAGTGGACTTGATGGTATTCTCTTGTTCACATATGGTGATTCTAGCAATGCAAGAAATTATAACAATGAGGTGGAGCCAGTGGCCACTTGACACTTTTGGGGTAGGGAGGGGATGAGCAGTTGAAATACAGGGGCTTCTTTGGGAGTTGGAGGTTATCCTGAGTACTGTTGTGGCAACGGGTGTAGGCCATTTTAAATCAGCACACACCACTCAGAACTGAGTGGGAGAGAGTGTGGTCTACAGTGTAAACTGTGGTCTATGGTTGGTGGCAAGGCTCCAGTATGTGTAAGTTCATTGAGGGTGGTGGGCCACACTGTGGGAGATGTTTGTGTGGGATGTGGTGGGAGGTGTGGGAGGTGGGCAACACGGGAATCCCAGTGGGTTCCGTGTAATATTTTGGGTAATCTAAGCACCTCTTAAAATATATGTATATATATATATAAATAACATTTTTGTAAGCAAAAAAAAAAAAAAAAAAAATTGAAACAAGTGTCAAAGAAAAGCTTATCACAAAGTCAATCAACAATAAAACAATAGGCAAGGGAGAGAAAATGATCTTCAGAGTAAAGTCATCCAGATGTTCAAATGCTTAGAGCCCAGCAAAAATTTAAATTCTATAATAAAACAAAAAACAAACAAACAAGGTATAGTCAAATAAAACTGCCTAATAAACAAATAAATAATTGTGCAAGAATAGCCAGAAATATCAGCTATGTACAGCAGGGGAAACAAAAAGTTTGAGAGATGAGGAATTTTACTGTTTGTTTGTCTGTCTGTTTTTTTGTTTATTATAGTTACTGAAATAGTGAAAATACTTTAATAATGATTGAAGTGATGAACACACAACTATGTGATTATACCAAATACCATTGATTGTACACTTTGGATTAGTTGTATGCTTTTTAATATGTATCAATAAAATTGATTTTTAACAACAACAACAACAACAACAACAAAAAGACAATATACATTTATTTTAATACTTCTCTTATCTAATTTAAAAGACAATAACAAAAATAGTGATTATAATACTATGTTGAGGAACTTCTAATGTATAAAGGTGTAATTTGTAGGCTGATTGTAGAACAAAAGGGTGGGGGAGAAGGAGCTATATTGGAGCAAAGATTCTATTATTTGAAATCAACTTAGTATGGATCCAAACTTGAGCTTATTAAATTAAGATGCTAACTGTAATCCCACAGGGCAACAACTAAGAAAATAGCACAAACATATATTGAAAGGAACAATAAGGTAATTAAAATGGTATACTGGAAAATATCAGTTTAACACAAAAGAAGTCAATAATGGAGGAATAGAGGAAACAAGACATAAGTTATGTGAAATGCCATAAAGCAAAATTTCAGGTGTAAATTTTGCCTTATCAGCAATTACATGAAATGTAAATAGATTAGTCACTCCAAAAGAGTAAATATCAGTGTGGGTAAAAAAAGGAAAAAGAAAAGAAAAAAAAAACATATCCAGCTATATCCTGTTTACAAGTGTTCAACTGTGGATTCAAAGAAACAAATAATTTGAATGTAAAATGATGGAAAATGTTATACTGTGCAAGTAACAACAAAAAGAGAGCTGGAGTGGCTGCAACTAATAAAAAAATTATATTTTTAGAAGAGATAAAGAAGAATAGTTTATAATAATAAAAGTTTCAACCCATCAAGAAAATATAACAAATATAAAAAATTTGTGCACCTAACAATAGAGGAACAATATATGGACAACAAATTTTGGCAGAATTAAAGGGAGAAATAAACAATTCAAAATAATAGTTGGAGACTTCAATGTCCAACTTTCAGTAAAGGATAGAACAATTAGAGAGAATATTAACCAAAATACAGAAGGCTCAAACAATGCAATAAACCATCTAGGCCTAATAGACATCTGTAGAACACTCCAACCTACAACAGGAGAATATACATTAATCTTAAGTACACATGGAAAAGTCTCTGGGATAGACCATATACTTGGCCACAAGAAATCCTCAATAAATTCAAAAATATTAATATCACATAAATCTGTTCTTCAACCAAAGTAGAATCAAATTAAAGATCAATAACAGAGATAAAATGGGACCCAAATTAAAGATCAATAGCAGAGGTAATGTGGGAAATTTACAAACATGTGAAAACTAAACAACAGACTCATAAATAACCATGGGTCAAAGAAGAAATCAGAAGGAAAATTGGGATAGAGAGGCGGCCAAGATGGCGTTGGTGTAGGAGGGCGCACACTGCAAGCTCCCAGAGCAAGGCGGATTGGGGACAGGGTCCTGCCCGGGGTTCTGTGCTGTGCACGCATGGAGTGAGAGGCTTGGGACATCTATCTGCGCAGATCGGCGGCGTGGACCGAACGGTGGAGATTCGTGAGTTTTGAGACTGCCAGTGGAGGTTGGCACAGGCGGCTGAACCCCGCGGTTAGGGAAAAAAAAAATAAAACGGCCATTTTGAGCCGCGGGCGGGGTGAAAAAGTTTTATTTTCTGGGGATCTGGCTGCCTGGCACCCCTTGGAACTTGTGTGATCAGAGCAAATGAGCTAATCAGCACCCAGTGAACCGGAGGGGGGATTTTGGTTGGGAAACGCAACTGATTTCCCTAGCCACCCAGGGATAAGACCCTGGCCTCTGCGGAGCCAGGAAGAAGGGACACTTCCCAAAAAAGGGAGGGTTCGGTTGGAAGACAGGGAAGGGTATTTTATATTTTTAGACATTGATCTGGCTGCCTGCACCGCCCCATAGCTTTGGGGAGCAGATAAGCTGACCTGAAGCAGCATCAGGCTGAGAGCAGACGCGAATCTGCACTCAAACTGATTTACTGAGCAGCCCGGTGACGCTGGAGCTCGGCGCCAGAAGGGGCAGAATCCGCCATCTTTAGCACTCCTCACTGACTAACATCAGAGCTTCAGCTAACCTGGGGAGTGCGGAAAGTGGGACGTGCTTGATTAATTTCCACGGGCCCAGCTAGGGTCCCTTCCTTAAGGGGGTTGGTCTAGAGGAGGAATTATTTTGGGTCCTGCATTTGGCTAAAAAAAAAAAAAAAAAGTGAGGTCACCTCAACAAATGAAAAATAAATTCTTTTTAATTTAGTTTAATAGCTAAAAGCTGCTTCAGGACCTGCATATAGAACCCTGTGGGGAAATTCATTGATAAACACAAGAAGCCAGGAAGGATCCACGTAGACCCTAGGGGAATCATTGACCCCCCTTAGCTCTGTTTGACTGCTTGCCTGTGTGGATCTTTGGTTTCTCTCTGTTACTTTCTGGTCTATTGCTATTATTCCCGTTTTCCTCCCCACTTCCTTTTTCCTTCTATTTTTTTTTTTTTTAAATAGGTGCTGCCAGCTGGACGCTTATTTGCTGGGCTTCTTATTCAGTAATTTCCCACTCACTGTATATATTGATTCTGTATTACAAACTATCGCTTATCCTTCCTGCATCTTTCTGCATTCTGTTTTCTGTTGTGGCTCTTAGAGACAACATTTTTTCATAGGCCCAGAACTTAAGGGTGCCAATTTCTATCCCAACTATTTTGTTTTCTTCTTCTTCTTTTTTCTTTTTTTTTTTTATTAGTATTAACTTTTTCCTTTCAGACCTTTCTCTACTATTTCTCTCCCTCCTCATAATTCTAGCCTTCTAAATCACTATATATATATTCCTCCATTCATTTTCCCAGTCCATTGTAGGAACTCCATATTTTTTCCTAGTACTCTACACTGCCTACTCAAGTTAAATATTCATCTCATTAAGTCTCATTTTGCCCCTCTTCTAACTTTTATCAATATTTCTATTATCCTTCTGCCTTCCTTACATCTTTTGATTCCTCTGGCCCTAACCTTTTGCCTTCAAGGGAACATAGAAAGAAGCAAGGAAATAAAATAAGAAGAAAAACTGCCAAAGAGAAAACTTAACTC
>JAKSZT010053840.1:9849365-9963724 GCA_026826555.1 Tolypeutes matacus | reverse complement strand
TTGGAGTTATGTCCCGCACTGGGGCGTGGGAAGGTATTGCATATGTATGCTGAGTTTTGCTTAGAGAGAGGTCATATTTAAGCAACAAGGAGGCTCTCATGAGGTAACCTATGATACTAGGTTAAGTTTCAATTTCAAAAGAAAATGTTCATAAGTACAGTCATCAATATCAAGGGCCCTTCAAATGGTCCATCCTCTTTTACTAGTCACTGCCCCTGTACTCAGAGGATTCTTGCTGTCCTACTAGAGAATGTGGCAGAACTCCCCAGGATGGAAATTTGATATTCTTTCTGTTATTGTGTGGATCTCCATCCACCGTGACACTGCCCCATGAACACTTGAAGTCATTCATAGCCTTATAGCTATGCCCCAAGTAAACCTCCTCCAAAGCATTCCCCATCGCTGATGCCCAGCACCAATGTTCCTTCCCTGCCACATTTGTAACCCTTTTGTGATCCAAAATTTCTTCAAAAATGAAATCTGTGGGTGTCGCTGCAGTGGGCTCTGGGAAAAAATATATGAAACCAATAAAATAACTGAATATAAAAGCACCACAAGCTTTTCCTACCATTTTTAAGGTTGCATTTTAAAAAATCAGCATACCCCCAGTTGCTCCAGCCTTTTAACTGTTTTCTGGAGTTGTAAGGAAGTTGGGTCTTTCAATTTTGATAATTGTTCAAAGATTGTGTGGGGGATTAGCAGCCTGGAGCATCTTACTCCACCTTCTTGGTCAACAGTTACATCTATTTTCCATTTTGTCTATTTAATAACCATTTTAGTGGGTGTAAGTGGAATCTCATTGTGGTTTTGATATTTATGTTTTCCTGATGGCTAAAGATATTGAATATCTTCTCAGGTGTGTATTGGCCATTTGTATATATTCTTTGGAGAAATATCTATTCAAGTCCTTTTTTTATTGGTTTGTTTGTCTTTTTGCTCTCGGGTTGTTGGAGTTCTTTATATATTCTATATATTAATCCATTATCAGATCTATAGTTTCCAAATACTTTTTTCCATTTTGTAGGTTGTCTTTTCACTTTCTTGATAATGTCTTGATGCACAAAGTTTTAATTTTGATGAAATCTAATTTATCTATTTTTTCCTTTGCTGCTTGTGTGTTTTTCTATCTGATATTAGTAATTTGAGTCTTCTTATCTTGGTCAATCTAGCTGAAGTTTTGTCAAGTTAGTGATTTTATCAATGAGACAACTTTTGTTTTTGTAGAATTTTTCATTGTTTTCTATTGTTTATTCCCTTTATTTCTACTCTGATCTTTATTATTTACTTGCTTCTGCTTGCTTTGGGTTCTTTTTTCACCTTTCATTTTAGTTTTTTAAGGTGGAAGATTAGATTGTTGATTTGAGGTCATTCTTATTTTTTAGTGTAGGGATTCATGGCTATAAATTTCACTTTAGCACCACTGTAACTGCAATGCATATTACTTGTTGTATTTTTGTTTACATACATAGCGATTCGCTCATAGTATTTTTAATTCTCTTGTGATTATTTATTTAACCCATTTGTTATTTTATAATGCTTAATTTCCATAAATTTGAGAATTTCCTAAATTTCTCCTTTTTATTGGTTTCTAATTTAATTCTATGTGTCATAAGTCATAATTTATATGATTTCCATTCTTTCAAATTTATTGTGACATATTTTATGTTCTATTCCGAATATGTTCTATGTGTACTTGTAAAGAATATGTAGTCTGCTGTTGCTGGGTAGAGTATTCCATGGATGTCTATAAATATCTGTTAGTTCTTAAGTTGGTCTATAGTGTTGTTTAAGTCTTCTGATTCCTCGAATATGTTGTGTAGTTTGTCTATCCATTGATAGTGGGGTAGCAATGTTTCCACCTATTATTATTGAATTGTCTTATTTCTCCCTTCAATTCAACTGTCTCTGTTTTTAAGCACTTATAATTGTCTTATATTTTTGTCAATTTGACAATATAAATTGTCCTCTTTTCCTCTAGTAACAATTTTTGTTAATTTTGTCTGATATTAATAAAGCCACTTTGTCTTTCTTTCAGTTACTGTTTGCCTGTTCTATCATTTTCCTTCCTTTTACTTTAATCTATTAGCATATTTGACAAATGGTAATTTTTCTGGACGTCAAGTTTTTGCCTACAGTCTTTTTCTTCCAGCACTTTTAATATGTCATCCCACGGCCTTCTGGCCTTCTTATAAGAAGTTCACTGTTAGAATTGTTTAGGGTCCTTTGTGTGTGATGAATTACTGCTTGCAAGATTTTCTGTCTTATGATAGTTTAATTTTGATGTGTTTAGCTCTGAATATCTTTGAGTAATCTTACTTGAGGTATGTTGAGTTTCTTGGATGTGTGGATTAATATTTTCCCTCAAATTGGGAGGTTTTCATCCATTACTAAAACATTCTTTATTGCGCTTTTACTCTGTCATCTGCTTTGTGACTCAGATAGGATACAGATTTTAGAATTGCCAAAAGGCAATTTAAAGCAACTATGATTAATATATGAAAAGAGTTAATGGAAAAATTGGTGAAATACCACAAAAGCAGATAGATGGGACCTCTCAGAAAAAATAAAAAGAAATGATAGGAATTTAAATAAAGAACCACACTGTTTTGGAAATGAAGCTTATCAGTAGCCTGGAGAAGGCCAAGGAAATAATCAGTGAGATTGAATATACATCAATAGAAATTTCCAAAACTGTAATCCAAAGAGAAGAAAGAATACACACAGTATAGAATATACAAGAACTGATGAACAAATTTAAAATATGTTTTGTGGTGGAATGGAGCTTTACGTACCCCAGAAAAACATGTTCTTAAACTTAATCCTTATCATGGATTTGGACCCATTGTAAGTAGGAATTTTGATGAGGTTACTTCATCAATATTAACTTGACTCACCTCAATCAGGGTGGGTTTCTTAATCCTATTACTGGAGTCCTTTATAAGCAGAATGAAATTCAGATAGATGAATAAAAAGCCATGGAAAATAAGAAGCTGAAATTCAATGCAATCCAGAAAAGAAACTGAGGCGTCAAAAGAGGCCACCATGTGCATTTCCATGTGACAGAGGAGCCCAGGACCAAGAATTACTGACAGACAGCCACAGAATACCATGGTCTTCAGGGAGAAAGCATTGCCTTGATTTGGAAATTCTGTTAACCTCAAAACCATTCACCATTAAGTTCCCATTGTTTAAGACAGCCCAGTGCATGGCATTTGCTTGAGCAGGCAAAAAACTAAAATAATGTAACATATGCATAATTGAAATATCAGAAAGAGAAGAAGAGAACAAGGAAGAAGAATTATTTGAAGTAATAAAGGCTGAAAATATTGCAAAATGAATGACATACACACAATCACAGATTCAGGAAGCTCAGAGAACAAGTGGATTAAAACTAAAATTCTATAACCATATTGTGATATTCAAACTGCAAAAACAATGTGAAAATCTACAAAAAGCCAGAGGAAAAAAGAAACACCATATTTACAAAGGATCCAGGATTGACAGAGGAACAAGGTTAAGAATTGCCATAGGAATCTCATCAGAAACCATACTAGAAAGAAGAAAGTTGACTGAAATATTTAAACTTTGGAAAGAAAAACCCACTAACCTACAAAGAGGGATGCTTTTCCTCTAATATTGGGAACAAAGCAAGAATATCATCTCTTACCACGCCTATTCAATATCATACTGGAAGTCTTAACTAGTAAAATTACAGAAGAAAAGGAAATGAAATTTTTACAAATTTGGAAGGAATGAATAAAACTGTTTCTTTTTGCACAGATGACATTGTTGTCTATGTAGAAAACCCCAAGGAATTGACAAAAAACTTCTATAACTAATAAGTGTTTGAAGCAAGGTTGCAGGATATAAGGTTAATATGCAAAAAGCAATTGCTTTCTTACATACAGGGAAAAAGAAACAAGAATCTGATATTTTAAAAAATAATAATATAGCACCCAAAAATGAAATACTTAGGTATACATCTAATTCAATACATACAGGATTTATATATAAACTATACAACCATTTTATGAAAAAAATTAAAGAAGATCTGAATAAAGAGGCATCCTATGTTCATTTATTGTAAGATTCAATATTGTTCAATAACCATTTTCCCAACTTGGTCTATAGATTCAATGCAATTTCAACCAAAATCCTCGCAAGCTAACTTTTAGATATAGAAAAAACTAATTTATAGTTTACGTGGAATGGTGAAATGTCTAAAACAGTCAACACAAAACTGAAGAACAAAGTTGGAGGACTCATACTTTCATATTTTAAGACTTATTATAAAGCTACAGTAATCAAGACAGTTTTTTGCAAAGCTAAACATAGTTTTACATATGATCCAGCAACTGTGCTCCCATAAATGTACCCAACTGATTTGAAAACTTATGTCTCCACATAAACTTTTCATGGAAATATTTATAGCAGTTCTATTTATTATCACTAAAAACTTGAAGCAACCAATATGTTCTTCAATGAATGAATAGTTATGCATACTGTGGTAGAGTCATACAATGGGATATATTCATTGATAAAAAGGAGTGATCTATCAAGACATGCAAAGACATGGATGAATCTTATGTGCATACTGTTAAGTGAGTTAATTCAGCATGAAATGGCTACATACTGTATATTCCCAATGCTATGACATTCTGGAAAAAGGAATATTTAGAAATGTAAAGGGATCAATGGTTGCTAGGGATTTGGGGGGCATGGTTGAATAAGTGAAGCACTGGGGATTTTTATGGTGGTGAAGCTGTTATCTTTGACACTGTAGTGTTGGCTATGTGGCACTATGCATTTGTCAAAATGCACAGAACCTTAGAGAATAAAGAGTGAATCTTAATGTATTCAAATTTAAAAAACTCACTTAGTAGGTTGGAAGATCTCAGTATGAATCGCAGAATCTAACTGTATTACAAATGTAGGAAAGAACTTCACTGAGATGGGTGGGTAGAAAAGGAACTAAATTACGTAACTTTCTAGATAATTGTTATCTGAAAGAATAAAGATGAAAGGAACTGCACATAAGCACTGTAACCAAGTTAATAAAGTTTATATCCATAGGAGTGACCTTCTGCCTTCATTTTTATGTCAGCCATCATTCCTATTTGTTGTTCCCTGAATTTCATGCACCTTTTTTTAATCTTTGGCTTTTAAAATTACTTTCTCTTTCTCTTTGGCATTCAGCATTTTAAGAATAATAGATCTAGAAGTGATTGTCTTTGTATCATCCTGTATGACATACTGAATTTTTTGGATGGGTCAATTGTTTTCATCACAATTCAAAAATTTTCATCCATTATCTCAGCAATTGGTTTTCTTTCTAAACTCCTTCTTTTTGTGTTACACCAAATATTATTTTCATGCAGGTCATTGGGTCTCTGTCTATCTTTTACGTATGCTTCCTCTCTGTACTTTTGTTTGGATACATTTATCAATTTCTCTTCAAGTACAATGATCATTTTTTCTCCTATAATGTTCAGTCAGCTGTTTAAACTAACCAATTGGTTTTTCATTTCCTATGTTGTATTTTTAAGTTTTAGGATTTTCATTTGGTTCATTTTTGATTTTCACTACTCTTCTGAAATTCTTGATCTCTTTTCTTATAATTTTAAACTTTCCCTCTAAATTATTTAACACATTTATAATAGTTAATGTAAAGTCATCTTTTGCTAATTCTAAACATCTTAATTATTTCCACGGTCACCTTTATTTTTTCTATTGCCATTTTCCCAATTTCTTTTAAGCCTGGTAATTGTTTGATAATTATACTTTTAACAATGATATGTTCTAGACAGTTGTTTATATTGTTATTGGTAGGGTGTTTAGTCTAACACAAGCTACTCTATCATTACTCAAATACTCAAACTTAGAACTCCAAATGTTTTTTTCTTACAATTATTGATTCATTAGATTTTGCAGTTGTGGACAGGAAACTATATATATATATAATCTTTAGACTTCTAGCATCTTAAAAAATGTCTGAAAAATAGTAGATGTGACAGAAATATGGATTAATTGATAAATAAATCTGTTGCCTACTAATTTGATGACTACCTTGCAAGGAAATTAGCACCCCATGTTTGTTTCTAAAGATGGAAACAGATACTGAGTGACCATCTGACAAGAATATTGAAGAAGAGATATTGCATGTTCTTTTTCATCAGTCATTTCCTATGATAGCAAAAGGAGTAGTTAAGTAAAACTGTTTGAAAGACATCAAGTCACCACTGGAAATATTTCTATTTTTTTTTTTTTTTGTAGGATCTGACAGTATTTTTATATTTTTGCTTTTTTCTCCATATGACAAAAACTTTAAGATTTTCATTAGAGAGGATTATGAAGAATAATGAGATAGGAAACAAATTTAGAAGCCAAAATTAATAACAAGTTGATCTCAAACCCCTCACCCACCTAACTTCATTTCTTTAGCAATCATATGTTTCCTGTGGGAGCATATGCATATGGTGCATGTCTTTTTCTCTGCCTGCACTTTATTTGAAAATCTGTCCAGAAGGGATGTGGGAATAGCAATGAGGAAGGAATTGCCAAGCTTGGTGATTCATTTCTATGTAGCTCGAGGCTATTCATATCCCCAGGAACCCACATAGGAATCATCATCTATGGCTGATATTTCATTTCTGTGCAGCTCTTTCTCTAGGAAGCAGATTCTAAGGAGGATTTGATGGAATCTTATGGAAATGTAAACGCATAGGGAATGAAGAGGGTTCCCCCCACAGCCCTTCCTTCAAAACAGTATCCGGGTAAAGCAAGTCAGTTATTAATGGTTTTGTAAAAACTCTCATAATCCTGAAACCTTTGTACCAAGATCCCCCAATAAATATGAAAGATGTTGACTAGGCAGGTAACAGTCTGTGCAACTAGAATATGGGAAGAAATATAAACTCACAGACCAAAGAGGACCCTTCCTTAGTGGACTTGAAATTCCCTAGTCTGTATGATTTGGGGAACAATATGCTGGTTATAGTTGAGGAAGTTGAACTGGTGATATTTAAGAGCTCACTGTTGGGAAGATGGAGGACATAATAGTAGAAAGAAGATATGACTGATTTCTTTCTAACAAAAATGACACCTAATTTTCAGACAGGAGTGTCCCACACATCTAACTTCTTGATCATGAGGTGGGCTATGGGAAAATTCCATGAGCTGAGAGTCCATTCTAATTTGGATTAGATTCTAATATGAGTTCCAATATGGAATATATGTGAAACATAGCAGGGTGGGAAGAACACAGGAAATGGGTTCTGGCTTTCTCTGAGGACCCTCTATGGCCTCAGTTTCCTTGATCCCAAAGGGGCAGATAAGCTGCAAATCCCGGTGAGACTAGTCTCATCAATGTCTATGACTTTGCATCTGGGAAGTCCAGGTGAGGATTAAGATGGAGCCAGGTATCACTGTATTGGGCAGTGTCTGTTTGTCCCTCAAGATCCACTTTCCACCTCTCTTTACCTTTATGCGCTGGGGCAGACTGAAAGGTGACCCTCCACAAATTTTTGCCTACTTAGGTCCATGCTTTTGTGTACTCCACTCCCCTTGTGTGTGGAGAGAGCCTGTGACTTGCTTCTAGCCAAGTAAACATGGTAAAGGTAATGGTAAAGGTAATGGAATTTCACTCCTATGATTACATTATGTTATATGATTCCATTTTAGCAGACTGGAGCTAGAGACTCTCTTTTGCTGGCTTTGAAGAAGCAAACTGCCATGTGGTAGGAAGGCCTGTGAGAGGGTCAGGTGGTTAGAAGCTGAGAGCAAATGATGTCCAAGAAAACAGGGATCTCAGTCCTGCAACCACAGAGGATGACAACAATCTAAGGGTACTTGGAAGCAAATAGTTCCCCAGTCAAGCCTCTAATGAGACCTCAGCCCTGGCCAACACCTGGATTGCAGCTTGATGAATCCCTGAAGCAGAGACTCCAAGTAGGTTGTGCCCAGACTTCTGACCTACAGAAACTGTGACATGATAAATGCCTGCTCATTTAAGACACTAACTTAGTGTTAACTGTTACAGAGCAAAAATTCTAATACATTTCCCCTTCTCTGTGCCTTTCCTGGAATGGGCTCTTTTGCCTTCTGGCTTCTAGACAGGTTCAGCAAATGGGAGGCATCAGGAGGTCAGAGGGGACAGGTGAGTGAGGTTGGGTTATTTATTCTCCTGATTCCCTCCTCTCCCTATGGAGCCAGCAGCTCTCTCCATATGGCTTCCCTGTCTGGAATCAGGAGACCATTCTTTCCCCTTGCTCTGCCTCTGGGGTAATGTAATATTCCTTGTACTTTCTCTGGACCCTGACCACTCTTTTGTAAATAGTCCCTTTAATAAATTCTTCAAATAACCCAGATGAATGTGCTATCTGTTTTTTGATGGGACCTGACTGATACAAGAAAGCTCCAAGGAGATACATCACATAAAATCCCTCTACTGTCCATAAAAATTGCATTGAGGACAAATGAGAGTACCTAGGCAAGGTGGCCTGTGTTCATAGTTCTAGACTGGCGGATAATTATAAACTACTTTCTATTGACAGAGTAAGAAGAATTGACTTGGGATTTGAAAAGCAAGAATGGAGACCAAGTAGCTATTCCTGAAAACTTATGAATTAAAGTCCTATTTATTTTATACTTAGTGAAAGCTAACTATATGGGAGGTTCAGAGACCCATCAGGGGAAGAGAAGAAAGAAGAAACTGACACTCCTGGTTGTTGTTCAGTGGTGAAATGTGTTTACTCCATGTTGGCCATTGTGAGGGGGATGTCTTATGTTACAATCATTGTCAAAGCTGTCACTTACTGGGCCCTGAACAAGCGTGCATAATATGATGCAACAGGACCTCGTTCAGTCCTCCTAAAAGCCCTGTAGAAATGAGGTGGTTGAGGTCCAGAGAGGTGAAATAATTTGTCCAAAGTCACAAAACAAGTAAATAATTTGAACTAGAGTAATTTGAGCCTGAGACTGTCTGACTTATACATTGTGCTCAGTACCTAAACCATTTCACATTATTACTGACTTCACCCAAAGAAAGTGATGGCTTAGCCTAGGCCAGTTGTGAAGTGGAAGATTCTTATTTATTCATAAAGGCACAATTTCAATCTCAGTAGAAGTTATTTGAAACAAATTATGTGTCTTTGATATAGATATATAAATAGAACCTTGTTTCATGAGTATACCCATAATTATTTCCTGTTGCCTGTAATAAGCTGAAATTTTTTCCTTTAGGTCTGACATTAATGGTTGGAAACACATTTTTTTGACTCAGGTATCTTGATATCACATAGGACTTTTTCTTCTAAGCCTGCTTTGGACAAAGATTTAATCCAGTCTTTGTGCTAATATCCATGTTATATTCCAAATTACATAAGGAATAGGGATATTTGACCTATGATCTTGTTAAAATTATGAATGAGAAACTAGAGTAGTCGTATTTTCAGATAGACTGATGTATTATCAACTGAAAAAAAGAATGACCATGTCATTATGGTATTAAAATTTTATTAGGTAGGGTACTTTGAACACCAAGGCTTCCTATTGGATTGAGCGATAATATTAGGATTAGTTCACAGCACAGTAATTGCATGGTAGGTTGGTATTCATGCAAAACTCATTTAGGCTAATTCTCTCAGACTGGATTCCCCCCTATGGTTTTAGATGCCTTCAGCAGCAACCAGGAACCCAAAGTTTTTGAGTCATGCAAAGAGCTCCATTTTAAGAGTAAGAGGACTGCCCATGCTGAAACCCTGTCAAATCTCCCCTCCTTTGTAGAATTAAATTATTTTAGATCTTCCATACCTGTATCACAGTAGCAAGGCAGCTGGGATGACCATGTTTTCTGCAGACTGATCAGAACCCACTTCTGGAGCTGGGAGTCAACTTCCCAAACCTAATAATTTCTACACAAAGGTGATGGTGGTGATGAAATAGATTTGGGGCATCATACACAATGTCCCCTACAAGTGTTTCTTACTAACATACCATGTTTTACAAGATAAAGTGCAAACACTTATCATGTCATTCATGGCCATTCACAACATGACTTCTGTTTAGTCCTTTAACAGTCTCCCTATTGTTAACGTCTTATATTTGTATGGTACATTTTATGTTACTCATCTTAACTTTCCTTTTGTTTCTTCCACACTGATTGATTTCATCACTGTCATACTATTGTTATCTAGAACTGTGCAGTCCGATGCTCAACAACACAGGTTGTATTAGCTATGACTTCCAGTATAGTGTTGAATATTAATGATAAATGAGGAAATTCTTGCCTCATTCCAAATCTTAGAGAAGAAATGTAGTGTCCAACTTCCTATCAATTATTTATTATGTTAGCTGTAGATTTTTTTCAAATGTTGAAGAAGTTCTCCTTTATTTCAAATTTGCTGAGAATTTTTTTTTTTTATCATGAATGGGTGTTGGATTTTGTCATATGATTGTCAATTGATAGGTTAATATTATTTTTACTCTTTAGCCTGTTGATATTGTGGATTACATTGATCTTTGCTTGTTGAACTACACTGGCATAACAGGAATCAATCCAGTGTGGTCATGGAGAATAATTCTTTAATGCAATGTTGGATTCGATTTGCTGCTATTGTGTTGAAGATTTTTAGTGTCGATGTTTATAAAAGATATTTTTCTGTAGTTTTCCTTTCTTTCAATGTTTTTTTTTTTTAAATCTTCTTTTAGTATTAGTGCAACTCTGGCTTCATTGAATGAGTAAGGGGGTATCCCTCTGTCTTTACTTTCTTGAAGAAATTGTAGAGAATTAGTATTATTTCTGCCTTACATTTTTGTGAAATCATGTGTGTCTGTGACTTTTTTTTGGAAGGATGTTAATTTAATTAAAATTTTAATAGATATAAGAGTTTCCATTTATGTATTTCTTCTTGTGTGACTTTTGGTAGCTGATGTTTTATAAGGAATTAGTCTATTTCATCTAAGAATTCAAAAGTGATAGAGTTGTTCATATTCACTTATCTTTTTAATTTCCCATGGTTCAGTGATGGTAATCCCCGCCTCATTTCTGATATTATAAATTTGTTATTTGCTTTTTTCTTGGTTAATTTGGCTTGAGGTTTATCTTTTTTATTGATCTTTTCAAAGAACCATTTTTTTGGCCTTGTTTGTTTATTCTAATATTTTCCTGTTTTCAATTTCATTGGCTTATGGTCTCATTTCTGTTATTTCTTTTCTTTTCTTGCTTTAGGCTTATTTTGTTCTTCTTTCTCTTATTTCCTATAATGATGCTATGTTACTGGTTTTAGATTTCCTTCCATCTACTATATTTATTACTATACATTTCCCACTAAAGTGTGGTGTTTGCTGCATCACACACATTTTGAATATGTTTTACTTTTATTTCACTGAATTCAAAATATTTCTTTTATTTCTCTTTAGAATTCTTCTTTGGCCCATGGCTTATTTAGAAGTGCATTGTTTAATTTCAAAATATTTTAAGATTTTCTGGCTATCTTTGTGTTATCTACTTCTAGCTTAATTCCTTTGTGACCTGAGGATACACTTTATATGATTTCTATTCTTTTATATCTGTTTAGGTTCATTTTGTGATACAGAATGTAGCCTAGGTGAATGTTCCATGTGCGCTTGAATAGAATATATACTCTGCTATTGTTGGGTGGATTATTCTATAGATTGTGTTTTATATGCCATTTAGCTCCAGGTGATTGATAGTGCTGCTCAAGTCATCCATATCCTTGCTGAATTTCTGCTTGAACAATCCATCAATTACTTGCAGAGGGGAGTTGAAGCCTCCAATTATAATAGCCTTTTTTTCCTTCAGTTCTAACATTTTGTGTCATATATTTTGGTGCTCTTTTATTAGTAGAATGCATGTTTAAAATTGTAAGAGTTTTCTGGGGAATTAACACCTTTTAAATTACATAAGGCCAGCCATTATCTTTGCTAACCATCTTTGTTCTGAAGTATGCTTTGTCTGAAATTAATATAGCTACCCCAGCTCCTTTTTGATTAGTCTTAGCATGGTAAATCCTTCTCCATCTCTTACTTTTTTAAAGAGCAGTTTTATTGGGATATAATCACACATAATACAATCCATCTGCAGTTTGATGTAATTATGAATTCCAAAAATATATATTGGATTATGCTTGTAAACTGGTATGCTAATGTGGGCATGATCAAGTTATGATTAGGGTGTTAACTGGACCATGTCAGTAGGGCATTGAACCCCACCCCTTGGTGGGTGGAGGAATCAAATATAAAAGGCATGGCAAGAACAGAGTTGAAGCAGTTTTGATGTTGGAGTTTTGATGTTGGAGAGAAGGCCCCGGGATAGAGACGAGCCATTTACCTGAGGGTTCACAGCTGGCCTTGTGGAGAGAAGCAAAGCCTAGAGAGCCTCATAGTCTACAGCTGACCTTGTGGAGGAAACAGAGGAACTGAGCCTGGAGAGAAGCACAGCCCCAGGAAGAGAGGAACCCAAGAAGCCAGATCCCTGGCAAATGTCAGCAGCTGTCTTGCTCCAACACGTGGCAATGCACTTTGGTGAGAGAAGAAACTTATGCTTATTGCCTGGTAACTGTGGACTTCTACCCCAAATAAATACCCTTTAAAAAGATGAACCCATTTCTGGTATTTCGCATTAGCACCCCTTTGGCTGACTAATACACCATCCAATGTGTACAGTCAATAGCTTTTACAATAATCACAGAGTTGTGCATCACCATCATCAATTTTAAAACATTATCATAACTCCAAAAAAAAAACCTTATAGCCCTTAGCAGTTGCCTCTATCCTTCCTTCTGTCTCTATAAATGTATTTATATTTGCATTTTATATAAATGGAATCATTCAACATGCAATATTCTGTGTCTGGTTTCCTACAGTTAACATAATGCTTTTTGTTGCTGTTTTTTTTTTGTTTGTTTGTTTGTTTGTTTTTTTACTGGGAGGTCCCAGGGATTGAACCCGGGTTCCTCCATTTGGGAGACAGGTGCCCAACCATTTGAGCCAGATCTGTCCCCCTGTTTGTTTTTAATTATTGTAATTTTTTTTTAAAGAAAAATTGTATGTTTATATAAAAGGCATGCAAAACATACAACTTTCTCATACACCCTTATGTAGACTCCTTGTGTTAGTGTGGTACCTTTGTTGCAATTGATGAAAGAATATTAAAATGTTACTAATAACTATAGTCCATAACTTACATTAAGTATATTTTCCCATATACCACCCATTATTAACTCCTTGTAATAGTATTACACATTTGTAATAATTCATGGAAGAACATTCTTATGTTTGTACTGTTAGCCACAGTCCATTAAACCTCACAGGGTTCACTGTGTTATATAGTCCCATATTTTGTACAAACCATTCAAACTGTGCACTCGGTGGCTCTCAGTATAATCACAGAGTTGTGCTGTCATCACCACAGTCAAATTTAGAATGTTTCCACTCTGCAAAAAGAAAAATCCCATATTCCCTTATACCACCCTATTATTGACTCTTAGCATTTACATAGTACCTTTGTTGCAAATGATGAAAAAAAATTACAATATTACTGGTAATTAATAAATTGCATGTTATATTTTTCCCATATAGCATCATATTATTAACACCTTGTAATAGTGACACACATTTGTTCTAGCTCATGGAAGAACATTTTTGTATGTTTGTACTATTAACCACATTCCTCATCCACCACTGAGTTCACTAGGTTATGCAGTCCCAAGTTTATCCTCTAGCTTCCTTTCTATTGACATTTGAGACCCTAGACTAACTCTTTCAGCCACAATCACATTTATAAATCAGCAATGTTATCATCATCTCTACTGATTTCCAAACATTTACAATCAACCTTATTAAACGTTCTACAAACATTAAGTATGAGCTCCCTCATCGCAACCCTTATTCTATTTGTTAGTAACCCATACTCTAGATTTTTACTCCATGAGTTTATCCATTGTCTACAGTTCATATTAGTGAGACCATATAATATTTGTCTTTTTGGTCTGGCTAATTTCACTCTACATAATGATCTCAAGTGTCATCCATGTTGTCCTATGCATACTGTCTACATTTCTTCTTACAGATGAATAACGTTCCATCGTATGTTCATACCACATTTTGTTTATCCATTCATTGGTTGATGTACTTTGGGTTGTTTCCATCTTTTGGCAATTATGGATAATGCCACTATGAACATCGGTGTGCAAATGTTAGTTTACATCCCCGCTTTCAGTTCTTCTGAATATATTCTTAGTAGTGGGATTGCCGGATCTATATTTAGCTTCCTGAAGAATAGCCAAACTGTCTTCCACAGAGGCTGCACCATTTTCCATTCCTACTAACAGTGAAAGAGTGTACCTATTTCTCTACATCCTCTCCAACATTTATAGTTTTCTATTTTTCTTTTTAATTGTGGCCATTCTATAAGGTGTGGATGATATCTTGTAGTTTTGATTTGTATTTCCCTAATAACTAGTGATCTTGAACACCTTTTCATGTGCTTTTTAGCCATTTGTATTTCTTCTTTGGAAAAATGTCTATTCAAGTCTTGTGCCCATTTTTTAAATTGGGTTAATTGTCTTTTTATCGTTGAGTTGTATGATCTCTTTATATATCCTTGAAATTAAACCTTTATTGGATATGTGGTTTCCAATATTTACTCCCATTGAGTAGCCTGCCTTTTCACCTTCTTGACAAAGTCATTTGAAGTCCAAAAGTATTTAATTTTATGGAGGTCTGTGAGATTTGCATGTAACATTTAAGAAAACACCTCCTACAATAAGATTTTGAAAATGTTTCCCTACATTTTCTTCTAGGTATTTTATGATTCTAGCTGTGATATTTAGTTATTTGAACCATTCAGAGTTAATTTTAGTATAAGGTTTGAGATAGGGATCTTCTTTCTTTCTTTTGAATATGGACATCTAGTTCTCCCAGCACCATTTGTTGAATAGACTGTTCTGACATAGCTGGGTGGATTTGACAGTCTTGTCAACAATGTGAGGGTCTATTTCTGAGCTCTCAATTCAATTACCTTGGCCAATATGTCTATATTTATGCCAGTACCATGCTGTGTTTACCACTGCAACATTGTAATGTGCTTTAAAGTCAAGTAGTGTGAGTCTTCCAACTTCGATCTTCTTTTTCAAGATGTTTTTTGGCTATTCAGGTCCTCTTACCCTTCCAAATAAATTTGACAATTGGCTTTGCATTTCTGTAAAAAAGGGCTGTTGGAATTTTTATTGAGATTGCAGTGAATCTGCAAATAAATTTGGGTAGAATCAACATCATAATGATATTTAATCTTCCAATCTGTGAACATGGAATGCCCTTCCATTTATTTAGTTCTTCTTTAATTTCTTTTAGCAATTTTTTTTTTTTGTAGTTTTCTGAATACAGGTACTTTACGTCCTTGGTTAAGTCCTAAATATTTGATTCTTTAGGAACTACTGTAAATGGAATTTTTTCCCTGATTTCCTCCTCAGAGTGCTCATTACTAGTGAATAGAAACACTACTACTGATATTTTTATATTAATCTTATATACACTTTGCTGAACTTGTTTATTAACTTTAGTAGGTTTGTTGTAGATTTGGGGGGACTTTCTAGATTTAGGATCATATCATCTGCTAATAGCTCATGTTTTACTTCTTCCTTTCCTATTTGGATGCCTTATTTTTTTCCCTTGCCTAATTGCTTATAGCACAATATTGAATAGCAGTGGTGACAGTGGGCATCCTTGTCTTGTTCCTGAACTCAGCAGGAAAGCTTTCAGTCTCTCAACTTTGCGTATAATGTTAGCTATTGGTTTCCCATATATTCCCTTTTTTATGTTGAAAAAGTTTCCTTCTTTTTCCTATCTTTCAGAGTGTTTTTATCTAGAAAGGATGCTGGTTTTTGTCAAATGTCTTTTCTCCATCAATCAAGATGATCATGTGATTTTTCTCCTTCAACTTATTAATGTGGTGTATTACACTGATTGATTTTCTTGTGTTGAACCCCCTAGCATACCTGGGATAAAACTCACCTGATTTTTGTGTATAATTCTTTAATGTGCTCTTGGTTTTGATTTACATGTATTTTTTGAGGACTTTTGCATCTATATTTGTTAGAGAAATTGGTCTGTAATTTTCTTTTTTCATATTATCTTTATCTGTCTTTGGTATTAGGGTGATGTTGGCTTCATAGAATGAGTGTGGCAATGTTCCCTCCTGTTCAATTTTTTTTTTAGAAGAGTGTGTGCAGGATTGATATTAAATTTTCTTTGAATGATTGGTAATATTCACCTATGCAACCATCTGGTCCTGGACTTTTCTTTTTTGGGAGAATTTTGGGGACTGATTCAATCTCTTGTGATTGGTTTGTTGGGTCTATTTATTCTAAGGTCAGTGTAGGTTATTCGTGTTTCTAGGAATTTGTCCATTTCATCTAAGTTGTCTAGTTTTTTGGTATACATAACATCCTTTTATGATCTTTTTATTTCTGTGGGGTCAGGAGTAACGTCCCACATTTCATTTCTGATTTTATTTGTTTGCATCTTCTCTCTTTTTTTCTTTACTAGTCTAGCTTAGGGTTTGTCAATTTTGTTGATCTTCTCAAAGAACCAACTTTTGGTTTTGTTGATTCTCTGTAATTTTGTTGTTGTTGTTCTTAATTTCATTTATTTCTGCTCTAATCTTTGTTATTTCTTTCCCTTTGCTGGTTTTGAGATTATTTTGATGTCCTTGTTGCAGTTTTTCAGGTGTATATTTAGGTCTTTGATTTTAGCTCTTTTTTCCTTTTTAATGTAGGCTTTTAGGGCTATAAATTTCCCTCTCAACACCAAATTTCTTGCATACCATAAGTTTTGACAAGTAGTCTTGTTTTTATTCATTTCGAGATACTTACTGATATTTCTTGTTATTTTTTCCTTAATCCTCTGATTCTTTAAGAGTGAGTTGTTTAACTTCCATAAATTTGTGCATTTTCCAATTCTCTGCCTATTATTGTTTTCCAGCTTCATTCCATTAGGATCAGAGAAAGTGCTTTGCATAATTTAAATCTTTTAAAATTTATTCAAACCTGTTTTGTGACCCAACGTGTGGTCTATCCTGGAGAGTAATCCATGAGCACTTGAGAAGAATATGTATCCTGCTGTTTTGGGGTGCATTGTTCTGTATATGTCTGATTGGTCTAGTTAATTTATTAAATTGTTCAAGTTCTCTATTTCCTTATTGATCTTCTGCCTTGATGTTCTATCTATTGATGTAAGCGGTGTATTGAAGTCTCCAAATATTATTTTAGAGGTGTCTATTTCTCCCCTTTTTTGGCCTGTGTTTGCCTCAAGTATTTTGCAGCACCCTGGTTAGTTTCAGATAATTATGATTGCTATTTCTTCCTGGTGGATTGCACCTTTTATGAATATGTATTATACTATTTTGTCTCTTATAAAAGCTTTATATTTAAAGTCTGCTTTGTCCAATATTAGTATAGCTGCCCCAGCTTTTTTTTTTTTTTTTTTGCTTACTGCATTCATGGAATATCTTTTACCAGCCTTTCACTTTCAACCCATTTGTATCCTTGGATGTAAAGTGGACAGAATATAGATGTCCAGCATATAGATGGCTCATATACAGTTTTTATCCATTCCACCAGTCTGTGTTTTGTGATTGGCGAGTTTAATCCATATCATTGTTCTGGAGGCAGTGGCCACTGAAGTTCTGAGGAGGGAGAGGGAAAAATAGTTGTAAATTGGAGACATTTGTCTCGAATGACATTGCAATGACAGGTACAGGCCATTGTATATCTTGTAACAACTTACAAAAATGTGTGGGAGAGAGTGTAAACTACAATGTAAACTATAATCCACGCTTAGTGGCAAATGTACCACACTAATGAAGGATGTTGTTGATGTAGGGAAATGTGGGAGGGTTAGGGGGTGGGGCATATGGGAATCCCCTATATTTTTTATGTAACATTTATGTAGTCTAAGTTTCTTTAAAAAAAAAGTATGTTTAAAAATAAACAAAATGCAAAGAAACAAAAAAGAACATTCAAAGTTATTGCTGTAAAGGTGGTACTTAATTTACCCATTTTATTGTTTGACTTTTACATGTCACATCTTATTTTTATCACTCTTTTTACATTTTGTTACTTTTGCTGATAATATTCATTTCTAAACTCTCTTCCAAGCCTTTCTGTTCTCTCTTTTCTTTTCTGCCTGCAGAAGTCCCTTTAGTATTTCTTGTAGGGCAGGTCTCTTGTTAACTAACTCAGTTTTTGTTTGTCTTTGAATATTTTAAACTCTCCCTCATTTTTGAAGGACACTTTTGCCAAATATAGAAATAATGGCTGGCAGTTTTTCTCTTTCCATGTGTTAAAAAAATCATACCACTGCCTTCTCATCTCCATGGTTTCTGATGTGCAATCAACACTTAATCTTATTGGGCATCCCTTATTTGTGATGAATCACTTTTTCTCTTGCTGTTTTCAAAATTCTCTCTTTTTCTTTCACATTTGGCATTCTGGTTAGTATATATCGCACAATAGGACTACTCAGATTTATTCAGATTGGAGTACATTGTGTTTTTTGGACATGGACTAATTTGTCTTTCAAAACAGTTGGGAAATTTTCAACCATTATTTCCTCAAATATTCTTTCTTCCCCTTTTTCCCTTTCCTTCTCCTCCTGGGAAAACCATGACATGTATGTTTGCGCACCTCATGCTGACATTCAGTTCCTTGAGACCCTGCTCATTTTTTTCCCATTCTTTCCTCTATCTGTTCTGTTTGGTTTTAAAAATCAAGTCTTCTAGCTCATTGATCCTTTCTTCTGCCTTTTTCAATATGTTGTTATATGACTCCAATGTATTTTTAATTTCATTTATTGTGCCTTTTTATTCTCATAAGATCATTACTTTTCTTTGCATGCTTTCAGATTTTGCTCACCCAGTGTATAAGTCAGCAAAAGGGGTGCTAATGTGAAATACCAAAAATGGGTTGGTCTTTATAAAGGGTATTTATTTGGGGTAGAAGTCCACAGATACCAGGCCATAAAGCGTTAAGTTTCTTCTCTCACCACAGTCCATTGCCACGTGTTAGAGCAAGACAGCTGCTGGTGTTTGCCAGGGTTTGGGCTTCTGGGGTTCCTCTCTTCCCGGGGCTGTGTTTCTCTCTGGGCTTAGCTCCTGTTTCCTCCACAAGTTCAGCTGTAGACGATCAGGCGAACGGCTTGCTTCTCTTCTCCTGGGGCCTTCTTTCCAACATCAAAACTTCTTCTCAAAAGACTGCTTCAACTCTGTTCTTTGCCTTGCCTTTTATATTTGATTCCCCACCCACCAAGGGGCGGGGCTCAACGCCCTAATCATAACCTAATCATGCCCAGATTAACAGATCAGTTTACAAGCATGATTTAATTATATTTCTGGAATTCATAATTACATCAAAATGGCCAACTGTTACACTCCACTCTCTGAATTCCAAAAATATATTGCAATATTCAAAAAACCTTAAATCAGTAACAATTCAACTGCAAAATCATATCATAATCATTTTAAAGAAATACAGTTCATCTTGAGGCAAAGTTCAGTCTGCAATAGACCTCTGAATCTTACAAAACCAATTAACTGCTTCCAATACACAAATGGAAAGACAAAGGATAAACATTTTCAATATTATAAGGAGAAATTGGGATGTTAAACATGAGTCATGGATCCTCTACAGTTCAGTAAACTTGCAGGGCATCCTCCATTCGATTTTAAAGTCCGAGTCATTCTTAAGAAGATGGTTTCTTTTCCTTGGGGCCACATGGAACCCACCCTTTCCACAGGCTTGCTCAACAGCCATTTTCTTGGTTTCACCCTCATCAAGCATCTGGGTGTTGACCAAGCTCCAGACCTCACCCTCCAACAGTGTTGGGGTGATTGCAACACCTTACCCAATATTTGGGTTTGAGTCTTAGCCCCCCCTAGTACAGTGAGGTGAAGATAACATTCCCCCTAACCTTTGGCATACAGGCTCAACCCTCTCAGAGCTACGAGTTGACCACCTGGCCTTCCCTAACCTTTGGCACACAGGCTCAACCCTCTCAGAGCAATGGGTTGATCACCTGGCTTTCTTTAATCTATGGGGGACAGGTACACCCCTCTCAGACCAATGGGGTGTTGACCTTAACCGCCCTAATCTTTGAGGAATGTGCTCCAACCTCTCTGCACCCTGGGGTGGCAAAACTCTTCCTGAACATCGGGTGGGGACATCCACCTTCTTCAACTGCTGGGGAAAACTCACCCTCTCTGCACCATGCGGCATCAAAACTTTCTCAGAACATTGGGTAGGAACATCCACCCTCTTCAACTGCAGGGGCAAACTCACCCTCTCTGTACATATGGGTGGGGCTCCTCTCTTGGCCCAAGGAGATGTCTTAAGTCCAGATCTCAGCTTCCACGGTTTCCTTCTTAAAGCTGATTCTCCTTCACTCTCTCCTTTCCATGTCCTCTTTTGTCCAAGCTGACAGTGGTTTTGTTCATACAGCTCTCTCAAAAACGTTATTGGTTTAGCATGCAGGAAGCAGGGGTCCAAGCCATCAGACAGTAAGACTTTCCACAAGTCTTTCCTAGATAACTGCATCTTCAATTCTGAGTTACGAGTTCCAAGTTTAGTAAAGTCTTCAACTAGGGCATTTTCATCTGGAAATTTGATTTCCACAAACGTGGGAGTTCCAGAATCAGTTTCTGTTTTCTTTGTGCCCAAAAGTTCAGTCCTTAGTGTATTTCTCTCATCTAGTATTTTGCTATAAGCTGCAAGGAGAAGCCAAGCCACATTCTCCGAGTTTACCTTGGAAAGTTCTTTAGCTAAATGCTCTGGTTCACCATTTTTAAATTCTGTCTTCCATATAACACCAGGAGTTAATCTTGTTAAGTTCTCTGCAACTTTAAAACATGGATCGCCTTTCCTCCAGTTTCCAATAAAAGTTTCATCATTTACTTCTAAGGCATCATAGAAAGTCTCTTTAGCGTCCATATTGCTATCAACAGTTTCTTCAAAGTGATCTTGGTCTTTTCCATGAAGCATTTCACAATTCCTCCAAAAAATACCCCTTACCCATTTATAAAGCGTTCCAACATTCTGGTATATGCAAAACACTTCCCCTCTCCTGGTACCAAATTCTGTATTAGTCAGCAAAAGGGGTGATAATGTGAAATACCAAAAATGGGTTGCTCTTTATAAAGGGTATTTATTTGGGGTAGAAGTCCACAGATACCAGGCCATAAAGCGTTAAGTTTCTTCTCTCACCACAGTCCATTGCCACGTGTTAGAGCAAGACAGCTGCTGGCTTTTGTCAGGGTTCGGGCTTCTGGGGTTCCTCTCTTCCTGGGGCTGCGTTTCTCTCCGGGCTTAGCTCCTGTTTCCTCCACAAGTTCAGCTGTAGACGATCAGGCGAATGGCTTGCTTCTCTTCTCCTGGGGCCTTCTTTCCAACATCAAAACTTCTTCTCAAAAGACTGCTTCAACTCTATTCTTTGCCTTGCCTTTTATATTTGATTCCCCACCCACCAAGGGGCGGGGCTCAATGCCCTAATCATAACCTAATCATGCCCAGATTAACAGATCAGTTTACAAGCATGATTTAATTATATTTTTGGAATTCATAATTACATCAAAATGGTCAACTGTTACACCCAGTGTTTTCTTAATCTCCTTAATTTCTTTACCCACCTCACTGAATTTATTAAGGAGATTTTTTTGAACATCTGTGATTAATTGTCTCAAATCCTATATCTCATCTGGAGGTTTATTTTTTTCCTTTGGCTGGGCCATATCTTCATGTTTCTTAGTATGACTTGTAAGTTTTTGCTGGTGTCTTGGCATGTGATTTTCTTGCTGTGTTTTTACTGGGCTTAATTTCTCTCTTTAGCCTTTCTTATTGATTGGCTTTGGGATAAAGCTCCTTTTTGACACTTGGTTCAACTTATTTTAGACCTTTGTAATAGTCCTTGAGTAATTAATCAGATTTTTTCAGTTCTTATTCTTCTGATTCTTGCCCTGAATATATGGTAAAGTTTTTGATATTGTACTATTTGTGCACTTATTTTATCCCCAGGAGACAGCTTCCTTTCCCTTGTTCCTCCTCTGGGAATGTTAATCTATTCAATTTGTTTTTTATTTTCTTCTCTCTATTTTTAAATATTTTATTTTCTCTACCTGCTATTACATGGAAGGCTAATTTTACTAGGAGGCTCCCTCTAGAGACAACCTTCCCAGGTCAGTTTTCCCAGTCAAATAGGCCCCCAGGGACCCTCAAAGGGTATGCAGATCATTTCCAATGTGCCCTGGAGAGGAGATCTGAAAGGCTGCCTGACTTCTCTTTGATGAATCCCCAAATCCATGCTTTCCTGACTTACCCAGTAGGGGGGTTCTTCAGCCAGCTGTTCCTGTTGGCCCTAAGGTAGTGCTGCACCTTTAATTCTCAGTGGACTAGCCCCGTTGGGGGCATGGTTGAGACTGAGGCTGCCAGCCATATAACTGTTATGATGTAACTGTTGACCAGGTCCCAGGTCCTGTGATCTGAGATCTCTAATCAACTACCACAACCTGTGCTGGGTTTTATCTCCCCTCTTTCTTAGGGGAGAGCCACTCTTCAACAAGCTATTCCCCACTGCTACAAGAAGGCATTATGTCTCTAAATTAGCCACAGACCCTTGCATGCCAGAGGTAGAGTTGAAACAGGGAGTGCTGATTGCTTTCTTAACCATTGAAACTACCCACATTGCCCCAAGAAACTAATCAAACTTCACCTATCTTTCTCCCCTGCCAGGGGTGAGTCAAATTGAAGCTGATCCCTACTGTTCAGGAAGTCACTGGATTTTTCAATCAGCCCTGCTTCCACTCCTGTTGGGGTCAGAGTTAAAAGGGAGGCTGCTGGCTTCTTTCTGACTGGGGCAGGTTTAGATGTGTTCAGAACTGGAATCCAGCTAGCCAAATTTTCTAATCAATAACAATAATTGGTGCCTTGTCATGTCCCCCTTCCCTGATTTTGGAAAATGGAGGTTCCAATTCCTGCCAAGAAGTGGCTCCTGTGGTTGCCTACCATGACAATGGGGGATAAGTGCCAGCTTCTGCAGCCATGGAGGGATCTACTCATAAATCTTCACCACAGATTGTCAGCCTCTTCCCCATTCTTCCCTGGATGGTGGATGGTGTTCTTTTGGTCTCTGGAGCCCTTGAAACAGGTGTTTAGATAGATCCTGGCTGATTACTAACCCTGGAGGACAAGCTGAATCTTAGAGCTGTCATTATCTTGCTCTTCCCATCCCTTTACTTTTAATCCATCCCTTCACTTTTATGTTTTATAATTTTTTATATTTAAAGTGAGTGGATTTCTTGCAAAAATTTGCAATTGGGTATTTTTAAATCCATTTTCAAATTTTCTGTCTTTGACTTGGTGTATTTAGAACATTCACATTTAAAGTGAAGATTGATATATTTGAATTAATATGTATATTCAGGAAATTGTTGTACTTTCATTGCATTTTTTTTTGTCCCCACTCCATTTTTCTGTCTTCTCTCATTTTAATTAGGCATTTTGTATGATTCCATTTTCTTTCCTCTCTTAAAATCTTTCTTCACAATTTCTTTAGTCTGTGCCTCTGCATTTAAAATATGTATTTTAAGTTAATCTAGGTCCACTTTCATGTAACAATATATAACTCCATGTGTATTGCTGGTTTCTTAAAAATGGTATTTCCAGTTCCCTTTCCCACTCCTTGCTATGTTTTTGCCATTCATTTATCATATGCTATAATCACCCAATGTATTGTTACTACATTTGCTTTAAACAAGCTATCATGTAGATCAATTAAAAATAAGAAATAAAATATTTTATTATACTTTCATTTATTTCTTCTTTGATGTTCTTCCTTTCTTTATATAGATCTGAATTTGTGGCATATTTTTTTTTTCTGCCTGAAGAACTTAAATGAAGTTATTTTAAAAGAAATATTAGGGAAGCAGATGTGGTTCAAGCAATTTGGCTCCTGTCTATCACGTGGGAGGTCTGGGGTTCGGTTCCTGGTGCCTTCTAGAGAAGATAAGCAAATGAGTGAGCTGATGTGATGGGTAGGTGTGGCAAGCTGATGCAACAAGATGATGCAACAAGAGACACAAGAAGGAAAAACATAATGAGGGACACAACAAAGCAGGGAGCGGAGGTGGCTCAAGCGATTAAGTGCCTCCTCCCCACACGGAAGGTCCCAGGATTGGTTTCTGGTGCCTCCTAAAAAGAAGAACAACACACAACAAAAATTGGACACAGCAAATGCAAACAATGAGGGGGTTTGCAGAAATACATACATAAATAAATAAATCTTTAATAAAAAAATATTAAAAGAACATTTCTAACAGAGCAGGTCCACTGATAATGGATTTCCTCAGTTTTTGTTTCTTTACAATATATTTATTTCTTCAATTTTGAAGGGCAATTTTGATAGATATATAAATATAGTTTGGTAGGTTTTTACTTTCAACATTTGAAATATTTCACTCTCTTCTTGCTTTTGCATGGTTTATGTTGTATTTCTCATCCTTGCATTTTATAGGTAAGATGTGCCCCCTCTCCCCCCCACTCTATCATCATTCAAGTTTTCTCTGTCTTTGGTTTTCTGCAGTTTGAACATTATATGCCTAGGTGTATTCTTTTCTGGTAATTTTCTTGCTTGTTGTTTCTTGAACTTCTGTATCTGTAGTTTGGTGTATGTCATCAATTTTGTATCATTTCTGTCTATTACTACTTCAATATTCTTTTCTGCTCCATTTCTTCTTTCTTCTCCTCTTGGTATGCCATTCATATGTATGTTATACCTTTTGATATTGACCCATAGTTCCGAGATATTTTGTTTTCTTTTTAAAAAATATATATTTTTTGCTCTTTGCTTCTCAACTTGGAAAGTTTCTATTGTCCTATACTCAAGTTCACTAATTCCTTCATTGGCCATGTCAAGTCTACTCATGAACCCACTGAAGGCATTTTCCTTTCTTTTACTTTGTTTTGGATTTCCAGCTTTGTTTTTTCATTATTTCTTAGAATTTTCATTTACTTATTTATATTATCCATCTGTCTTAGTTTTCCTTAGCTTTTCTCACAAATACCACATAGAGGGTTAGCTTAAGCAATCAGAATTTATTGTCTCAGCATTTCAGAGGCTAGAAGTTTTGCCTTATTATGGGGTCAGTAGCATTCAATTCTTTTGGTTCCTTATCCCATGTGGATGAAAGGAATCTCTCCTACTGAAATACCTTGTTTAAATTCTTCTGGTTCCTTTGCTTGTGTTTCTGCCTCCAGTAACATGGCAAAACCCTCTCCTTTATTGCTTTTGTGACTGCTGAATCCTTTTATAAAGCCTTTAGTAATCTGAATTAAAACTCAAATGCATTTGTTTGAATCACATCTTAAGTAAAAATAACATCTTCAGGAGGTCCTATTTACAATGCGTTTATAAGAATTCAGATTAAGATTAAGGACATGTCTATGTAGGGGTACATAATTCAAACTAGCACACCATTTATTATTAAACATTGCCTATTTTCTTTAGATACATTGATATTTTAATCACAGTTATTTTAAATCCCTGTCTTAGTCCTGTTTTAGTGACAGTTTTCTCCCTTCAAACTGTGTGTTTTTGTTTTGTTTTGTTTTGTTTTTGCCTTTTAGCATGTGTGGTAGTTTGAGACTGTAGGTTCCCCAAAAAATCATGTTCTTGAAACTGGTCTATTCTTATTGTAGGTAGGACCATTTGATTAGATTATTTCAGCAAGGTGTTATCCAGGTGGGTCTTAATCGTCTTACTGTAGTCCTTTATAAATGGGATGAATACAGAGAAAGGGGACTACAGAGACACATGGAAGCTCAGATAGGAGCTCACAGAAGCTGAGAGAGAAAGCCACAGATGGAACAGCCAGAAGCTAAAATGAACAGAACCTGGGGGAAAGGAAGCCAGAAGATGAAGCAACAAACCTGGAAGAGAAGGGAGAGACCAGCAGATCCTCCATGTGCCAGTCTTCAGGGGAAAAGCATCACTTGATGATGCCTTGATTTGGACATTTTCATGGCCTCAGAACTATACATTTTTTAATTAATAAATACCCATTGTAAAAGCCAGCCCATTTCTGGTATATTGCCTTGGCAGGCTTTTGCAAACTAAAACAGCATGTCTTGTGATTTTCTGTTGAAAGTTTGATATGTTTGTTGTTGGATAATAGGAACTTAGGTAAATAAGCCTCAACTATAAAGATTTAGGTTAATCTGGGTAAGAGTTGGGCTGTGTTTAATATTTGCCATAGCTATTGGTAACAGAGGAACCAAATTCTTTTCCATTGTCCTTGTTTTAGTCTTCCATCTTGACTTTGGCCTTTCCTTAGTACTCCTCCTTAGAAACAGTCTGTGTCTTGTAGCTGTTTCAATTGTAATCCAATGCTATTATATTGGAGCCCTGTTAGTGTAGTGGTATGTGTGGGGGAAAGGAAACATTTTATAATCTTTTGACTGTATCTCAGTCTATTAGTGTGCCAGGGTCTTTTTACTGATAACTTTACAGGTGTTTTCCAGTGTTATAGTTTATTTTCCTCCCATCTTCCCTGCCTACCGTGGCTACAGAATTCCCAGTCTATCTCCTTGAAGTCTTGAATCCTGTTGGCTCTTTTTCACCCTTAGGTGATACAGGTATACTAGAAGGTACTTCAGTAGGAAGGATTCCTTTCCTTCACCTGGGATAAGGATGTAACAGAGTCCTTTCCCCTGGAGGGAAGGCCTGTGTTGTGGAGAAGTCTCTGGGTGTATATCATAGTGATTATTCATCCTCTCTGCCTGTCATAGCCATGAGGGGATCTTTCTTGGGTCTTCAGTCTGAGAACCTTAGAAGGCTTCTGGACGTAGATCCTAAGAAAGTGTGGAGGGTCCCAGGAATTTTCACTCCCCTGTTAGTTTACTTTCAACCTCCAGCCAGGTGTCAAAATTTCCATTAACTCTTCCTTCCAGTTTGTGACTTCAGATGCTTCTGCTCCAGGGATAAGCATAGCTCAGTTGTCTTTATGGATGTATTTTTGCCTCCAGATTACAAGGTGCTACTTAGATATGTGATCTCAGTTCTATTATGGTCCAAGAAAATGGTTAATTTTCAGTTTATTTCAAATTTTCTTATTGTAAAAAAAAAAAGAGCACAATTTCTAAACTCTGTGCAAGTTGAACTGAAACTATAAATCCTCTAGTTAACTCTTACCTTTGCTTCCAGACCTTTTATCAATTCCTTTATCAAGCTCTCCATGATATCCCCCTTCTGATATATCCAGGATCTATTAGGTGTCCTTCTGTGACTTTCTATTACATTTTGTGTTTATACATAATAAGGCATGTGCCATTGATTTGCCTTTCCTGTTTTTCTTTCTGATTATAAGCATCTTGACTTATTACTTGATCACTAGTGTCTTGCAGGGACCTGGCTCATGGTAAGGGACCAGTGAATGTTTGCATGGTGAACCCAACAGATAGCCTCCTCTCTCAGCATCTGTTAGCCTCTGATGTGGGATTCCCCATTACTGACTCATTCTGGCCACCAATAACCAACTCTGGAGCAGAAGGTATAGCGAATTGAATTTTCTTGATATCTCTGCATGTGTTTTTCTTCTCTGATAATCTGTTTATAATTCATACTGAACTCATGGAGCTCAGTGGTGCAGAATATAAAATGTTAACTCCAAAATATGTAAATAAGTGCATTTAATGCTACATACTATGCCAGAAAAGAGAAGGGCGCTATGAGAATGACTAGGAGTAGTAACTGAGTGATGGAGGAGGTTATGGAAATCCTGTTACTGGTAGGCACATATCTGTCCTGATGAGAACCCTCCAGACAGGAGGGGAACTGGGAGAGTGGCTGGAGGGAAACAGTCCAGGCACAGGTGCGATCTTCTTGATTGTTCAGGGAAGAAAGAGCCCAGTGCCTTTAAGAACAAAGTGGGACATGAACAGAATAAGAACTGAGGTGGAGAGAAAACAGGGGCCATATTAGTCAAATCTCATATACCATGTTGAGGAATGTAGACATTTTTTTCTAACTGTATTCAACAATCTCTCAAGTTTTTTAAAGCATTGAATCATAAAGTCTATATTGTATAAAGGTTTCTATGGTTATTGCATAAAATATGGGTTTGTGAGGATTAGTGTGGAAAGAGGGGGCAGTTTGTAGAATACTACATTAATTGAGGCAGAGATGAGGTGGCTTAAATTCGACTGACTACAAAAGAAAACTCTGAGCCAAAAGTGGTAAAGTCCAACTCCAGGCCTGTGTGACTTCAAAGACCTTGATCTTAACTCTGGAACCTAGGTACACAACCAATCTTTTGTGTGCATCCACAGAGCACTCACACATCTCAGGATAAAACATTTTGACCCAGATCATGGTATCTGGAGGATGGGGGGCAAGGGAATAAGGGAAATTGAAGAGGTAATTATATATAATATATAATTATATAACCCAATGTGAAAGGCTGAGATACCATTCCAAGGAGTTTGAACATTTTTGGGAATATAATGGGGAACTATCTAAGGGTTTTAACCAGGAAAATGATGTGTATTTATTTATTAGAACAAAATAAAACAAGCCAACACTTAAGACAGATTAGGCCAAGGAGCTTGCTTATGCATCTCTATCATCTATGCTGATTGCAATGCCTGACACCTAGAAGGCACTCTGTAAATATTTGCTAAATAAATGAATGGTTGATAGAATTAAGATGAGAATGAGGAGATCACATTAGCCAAGGATCAAGAAAATGTAATACTCCCCATTTAATCTCCTAGTTTATCTCTTAGAATGACATTAATGAAATGTTTCCAAGTCCCTTGTATGGGGTTACCAACACTGTACTTGTACTAGAACAACTATTTGCCCCTTCTCTGCAGTTGGAGACCAAAATTAAATTAATCCAGAGAGGCTAGTACTATTATTTTAGCCACTTCCCTGGCCCTGGCAGTTTGATAAATGGTCATGAATCAAGAAGTTGATAATTACAACTCCTCAGCAATTGCTGACTAAGGCTAAGCCAATATAATCAACAAGATTAACTATGAGCAGGTGGATTATTGAATAATCAATTATACCTCCCTAATCAGTTCAGATGAGAGCTTCACTGCTGGAATCAGTTCACAGCTGGAAGACTTGGAGAATCAACACTTGAGAAATGGTACACTCTTGGACAATGGTGTTGATTTTGATGACCATGGACTTAATGAATGTGGTTGGATTAATGGCTGCAGGTAGACAGAAGACACACAATTTCTCCCTGGGACTGTTCATCTTCCTGGGTCATTGTCCCTTGGGTTGGGATTTTGAATACAAAGAAACTTTTGTTTGGACTCTTCTGCTCCTGTCAGACCCATGTCTCTCCAAACAATCCACCTCATCCAAACCCTCTCCACATTCCTCTTTCCCCACAAACTCCATGCCCACGTCCACCCCATTGTTCAAATGCTTTCTGCCTCCTAAATGTCCAACTATTTCTACTCAGCATTAAAAAGAGAACAAAACAGAACCAAAACAACGAAAATCCTAGTTCATCTTCCCCCAATAACCTCTGCCCACAGTGCCTTATTCTTTTTCTAGTGATGTTTATTTTATGTTTTCTACTACACAATTTAAAATTTCTTACACTGGATAGTAACATTGATATATCCCAAAGTTTTGTGTGTGTGTGTGCCTTGCCTGTCCATGTAGTTCATACATTTTTCTGATGCATCTATAACTTGTGATGTGGATGAAGTACCCAATGTGTACAGTGAATACCTAAGAACCAGATTCCAAGGCTTTGTGGCTAGTTAGAATGTCCTTCTCTTCTCTCATAGCTATTTCAGATATTTTGATTCCTAGAACAGATTGGTCAATTTTCTACCAAAGTGTGTTATAATAATTCATACATAATTGGTTCAAAAGCAGACTATTAAATAGGAATTTGAAATGTAGTCCATAGCATTTGCCTCTCATTCAGGTTTCTGTCCTTTCCCAGATGGGAGTACCCACTCTGACCCCACTCTCTGTCCCACTGAGAATTTCATTTCACGTATTGGGCAGATTTTGTTTCCCAAAAATGGCAGCAACAATACTTCTGGTCCCATATGCTCTCCCAGAAACTGGCCTCTCGTGCAGCAATAGGTGGGGACTATTTTCATTCCCCTTGAAGCTGGGCTGGCCTTGAGATAGCCTCAATGACTACAAAGTAACTGAAGTATGGTCTGTAATTCTGAGGCTAGGACAGAAAGGTGATGTGGTTTCTGCTGGTGCTTCCTCTTGAGCAGTGCTTCTTTGCATCCTAGACACCATGTTATGAGAAAACCCAGTTGCATAGAGAAGCCACGTTCAGATGTTCCATCTGGAAGCCCCAGCTCGGTTCCCATCTGACCACTAGCATCTCCGCCAGATATGCCCATGAATGAGCCTTCAGATGATTCAAATCTCTAGCTGCTGACTCATTTGCAGGCTTTGAGTCATCCCGTTAAAGCTTCAGACATCACTGAGCTGGAAATAAAGTGGTCCCCACTGTGCCCTGACTAAATTCCTGAACCACAGAAACCATGAGCATAACAAATGGTTGTTTTATGCCACTAGTTTATGGCTTAATTTGTTATGAGGCAATATAACTTGAACACTCATAATTATCCCCTGTGATATACTGAGGCTGTACAGACCCCATGAGGGGGTACACACTAGTTTTGCACATATACATACAAGCAAATGACTGCTTTGAACTGGTGGGATCCAGGAAGGTTTCATAGGAAGTGACATCTGACTGGGGTGTTAAAGGATGGTCATGGTTTTGGTAGAAGTTCACAGTCTGTTACATAGTGAATGAAAAGGAAAATGTCTGACCTAGTGGCTGTGACTCCAGGGAGTCTCACTTTGAGAAATAAGAGGAGTCATTGGCTCTGACTTAGTTCACAGATGAGCTTTGTTCTGCAACGCATAATTGTTTAATTAAACCTTTATTACTTCTTAGTGGAGTTATAAAACTCAGGCCCCAGGGTGTACTTCAGTTCTCTTAAGGATAAATCACTGTATGTAAAATATGACCGAGTCAATAGGAATTAGAGGAGGGAAAATGAAACATGCAGAAATTCAAGGAAAAGTGATAGTGCAGGAAAGGGAGAGAAGCAGGGCAGAGTTAGGGAGAATTGATCTCAACTAGAGCAAAAAATATGGAGGTGACCTGAGAGGACAGTGCTTCTTCAGAGTATTTCTAATTTTCTTTCACTAGGTCTACCCATTGAAAACCCAAGCCCTATCCTTGTTGGCTTGCTTTTCTTTAATTCTCATTAAGGCCTGCTTCTTTGTTCTCAGTAGGATGTCTTGGAATTCTTGGAGGGCAGCATCCTCCTTCAACCAAGCTTTCTTTGCTTCATCCCTGCATCATCACACTCACCCAATCTATTCTCATGGCCTCAATAGACTGTGGTACAAGAGAATTCCCAAATTGATGTTTCATGACCTGATCTAATGGAAAACCTTGCTTCTGCACTTGCATATTCCACAGGCAATTCACACTCCACATGTCTAACCAAACTCATGTCTTCCCCTCCCATTCTACTCTAGGACTGTCTGTGTTGACAAATGGCACCTCAATTAAAAGCCATCCAAGGGAGCAGATGTGGCTCAAGCAGTTGAGCTACCACTTTCCACATGGGAGGTCCTGGGTTTGGCTCCCAGTGCCTCCTGAAGAAAACAAAAACAAAAAACAAGCAAAACAAATGAAAAAAAAAAAACAACTCAAGGAAGCCGATGTGGCTCAGTGGTTGAGCACTGGCTTCCCACATAAGAGGTCTGGGGTTCATTCTCCAGGCCCCAGTACCTAAACAAAACAAAACAAAACAAAACAAAAAAACAAGAAAAAAAACCCAACCAAGCTCAACCCTGAGAGAACCAGCCTGGACTCCTCCATCTCCTCCTGTCTCTACTGCAATAGGTGCTCCCCTTTACTCAGATACTGGTTTGTACCTATCTGCCCCTAGACTGCTCACACTCATCTTTTGGCCATTGAAGGAGGCATTTTCCCTGCCAGAAATGTCTCCCCAAACTGTCTTCTCCAGATGTCATGAGTTGTCCCTCCTCAAACATACAGTACCTCCCTTGATCATCCCACATCCACATTCCATACCCCTCAGAATTCTGGTAACTGTCATAGCATATTGCATTGTTCAGGGAGTGCTTGTAAACTGTGTGTGGTCTCATTCCTTCAGGGTAATGGTATTATCTTCACCTTCTGTCTCGGGACTTCCTCTTGCTCTTTATTTGGACCTTTACCAGCCCTCTTGTATTTTTCAACTGTGGCTAAGAGCTATCATTATGAGAAGCACCAGAGAAATTCGTACCACACAATTATATAGGTTTTTAAAAAAAGATTTATTTATTTGTTTGTTTGTTTGCTTATTTATTTACTTCTACCCCCTCTCCTGTAGTTTTTGTGATCGCTGTCTGTTCTCTGTGTCCATTTGCTGTGTGTTCTTCTGTGTCTGCTTGTTTTCTTTTTAAACAGCACCAGAAACTGATCCTGGGACCTTATGGAGTGGGAGAGAGGTGCTCAATCTCTTGTGCCAACTCAGCTCCCTGGGCTCCTGCATCTCTTATTGTCTTTCCTCTGTGTCTCTTTGTTGTGTCATCTTGCTGTGCCAGCTCTCCACTCGGGCCAGCACTCCATGCAGGCCAGCACTCCGCTCAGGCCAGCTCTCTGCTTGGGCTAACTTGCAGGCTAGCTTGCCTTCACCAGGAGGCCCCAGGAATTGAACCCTAGACCTTATATATGGTAGATGGGAGCCCAATCACTTGAGCCACATCCGCTTCCTTATAGGTTTTGACAAAATATTTAATGGCAGGTATCCATCATTGTAATATCATGCAGAACAATTCCAATGTCTCAAAAAATGCCCCATGTTACACCTATTTTTCTCTCTATCTCCCCTCGGAACCTCTGTTATCTAACCTCAGAGATCTAACTCTTCTCCTGTTCATATGCTGAGTAAGCCCTGAATCTCAGTAGACTTGCAGCCAACACCTACTCTCCAGTTCAACAGACTTACCCAGGACAACTAACAAAAGGTTGATGATGGAAAACACCCAACCCAAGAAACAGAGAGTATCTTCAACTGCAAGCAAGACAAGTCCATACATCTACCCCATAGGATCTATGCCCCCTTTCAATCTGAAGCATAGTGGGCATCACCATCCCCAAATCTTCAAGATAGAGGAACGAATAAATGTAATGGGGGAATGCAACTATGGACTAAAGTAGACTTATTCTAGAAATGGAAGAACTTGTAATATTGATGATTTTTATATTACCTTGGTAACCAGTTCTGGTACTTGGTGGTTTGTACTCTTGAAAAATTCCTCCTTATGGCGATTCTGTCCACTTCCATTGCAGTTGCTTTTCTTTTTAAACACAGGAACCATTTAAAGTGTTTTCTCTCATGGCTTTTTAAATTGCCATGCCTTTATCACTCATTTGAAACACTGCTCCTTGCATTCTGCAACCATTTCCAATGCATCCATCCATTTGTTCATTCTGGGTTATATTAATTCATTTAATATGTTTTTCTCATGTACTCATTCAACATATATTTACTGAGGGCCTGCCACATGCCAGGCACTGCCATAAGGCTGCTCCTTAGCTCTCTCTATTATAGCTTCTTTTTAAAGTTTAAATCCCCCCAAATTCCTGCCTTGATCACTTTAAGCACTTATTTGTCCTATATCACCTATACTTCTCTTTTTTTAAGGAGTATATTCTGTATAGATTTATGCTATCCAGAAATTTTCCAGAAAGGCAGGTTACCTAGACCAGAGAGGTTTTCCATGGACTGACTGTCCTCCTTGGACTGTCCTCCCCCTGCACATAATGTTTTTAAGGTTCAACCATGCATCAGTATGTCAGTCTTTTTTATTGTCAAATAATATACAATTGTATGGATATACCAAATTTTGTTTATCTATTCATCAGGTGATGAACATTTGGATTGTTTAAACTTTTGGGCTATTATGAATAAAGTAACTATGAACATTCATATATAACTTTCATGTGGATATATATTTTTGCTTCTCTTAGGTCCATATCTGAGAATACAATTACTGAGTCATAGGTAGTTCTGTTTAACATTTTGAGAAACTGGTAATCTCTTTTCCAAAGTGGCTGCACTATTTCACATTCCCACAACTTTGAACGAGGGTCCCAATTTCTCCACATCCTTGTCAATACTTGTTATTATCTTGTCTTATTGATTTTAGTCCCATTAGTAGGTACTTCATTGGGGTTTTGATTTGCATTTACCCAATAACTAATAATAATGAACATAGTTTCACGTGTTTATTTGTATGTCTTCTTTAGAGAAATATCTATTCAAATATTTTGTCTATAATTTAATTGTGTTATTGATCTTTTATTATCCAGTTGTAAGAGTTATTTATATATTCTGTATAAAAGTCCTTTATCAGATGTATTATTTGCAAATATTTCCTCCCATTCTATGTGTTGAGTTTTCACTTTCTTGATGGTATTGTTTGCAATGCAAAAGTTTTAAATTTTCTGCAGTGCAATTTATCTACCTAGTTAGCTAGCTAGTCACTTGTCACTTGTGTACTAGGTGTTATAACTAAGAAATCAGTGACAAACATAATGACACAAAGATTTGCTCCTGTGCATTCTAAGAGTTTTGTAGTTTTATATTGATATTTAAGTCTATGATCATTTGAAGGTAAATTTTGCGTCCAATTTTCCAACTCCAGTTGTTGAAAGTCTATTATTTCTCTTATCGAATTGTCTTTGACCTTTAGTAAAAAATCAATTGAGGGGGAAGAGTTATGGACTAGAGTGGACTTAATGGTATTCTGTTGTAGATATATTGGGATTCAAGCAATGGAAGAAATTATAACAGTGAGGTGAAGCCAGTGGCCACTTGACACTTTTGGGGCAGGGAGGGGAAGGGCAGTTGTAATACAGGGGCTTTTTCAGGACTTGGGGATTGTCCTGAGTGTCGTTGTGGCGATGGATATAGACCATTTTACATCAGCGTATACCATGCAGAATTATGTGGGAGAGAGTGTGGTCTACAATGTGAACTGTGGTCTATGCTTAGTGGTAAAGCCCCAGAATGTGTATATCCATTGCAGGTGATGTGCCACACTAATGAAAGATGTTTATGTGAGATGTTATGGGAGGTATGGGAGGTGGAGATCATGGGAATCCCTGTAATTTTTGTGTAACATTTATGTAATCTAAGCATCTTTTAAAATATATATGAAAAAAAAAAAACATTTATGTAAGCAAATGAACATATATGCATATATATCTATATGCCATTTTACAAATATTGGTTTGTATTGTGAAAAATTTGATTTTTACCCACAATAAAAAAAAGAAAATCAATTGACCATGAGTTTAAGGGTTCAGTTCTGGACTTGCAATGTCATACCACTGGCATATCAGTTCATCCTTATGGCAGCATAACACTGTCTTCATCACTAGAGCTTTCTAGTAAGTTTCAAAATCAGGACATATGAGTCTTCCAACTTTGGTCTTTTTTTCCCAAGATTGTTTTGGCTATTCTATATCTTTGTATTCCCATATGAATTTTAGGGCTATCTTCTCAATTTTTGTAAACAAAGCAACACAAAACCAACACTGCTGGGATTTTTTCTTTATTAGAGAAGTTGTGGATTTACAGAAAAACCATGCATAAAATATAGGATTTTCAAATACTATCCCACTGCCAACACCTTGAATTTGGTATGGAACATATGTTACAATCGATGATAGCATGTATTTATAATTATACTATAAATTAAAATCCATGGTATATCTTAGGATTGACTGTGTAGTGTAGTTCCATGGATATTTTAAAATAAATTTTTTTTGTTATCATGTATATAATCTAATATTTTCCCTTTTAATCATATTCAGATATATATTTCAGTGCTATTAATTACACCCACAATACTGTGCTACCATTACCACCATATGTTACCAAAACATTTCCATCATTCCAAATAAGGACCCTGTACATTTTAAGACTTAATTTCCCATTTGATAGATATTGCAATGACTCTGTAGGTCAAGTTGGTAAATATTACCATCTTTTCATTTATTTAGATCTTGTTAATTTCTTTCAACAATATTTTAAAGTTTTCAATATAAATATCTTGCACTTTTTTTGTTTAATTTATTCCTAGGTATGTTATTCATTTTGATGTTATTGTAAATAGAATTGTTTCTTAATTTAATTTGCAGATTTTTATTGCTACTGTATAGATATGCAATTTGTTTTTCATATTAATATTGTATCCTAAACTTTGCTGAATTTGTTTGTTATTTCTAATACTTTTTGGATGTGTGTGTGTATGGGTTTGTGCATTCATTAGGATTTTTAGACTCTAGATCCTGTAATCTGCTTACAGAAATTGTTTTACTTCTTCCTTTCCAGACTTGATGTTTTTTACTTTGTTTACTTGCCTAATTGCTTTGGTTGGACTCTCCAATAAAATGTTGAATAGAAATGGCAAGATTGGACACCATTGCCTTTTCCTGTTTTTAGGGAGAATGTCTGAGGGTGACTCAGAGGCTGGCAGGCCTGCCACTGTTACCATGAGCCCGAAGTGTGTTGTCCCAGGGGCCAGGGCCACCACGGCCTTGGTCCAAGACTGTGGGGCCAACGCTGTGGGCTGAAAGCCCTGTCAGCTGGTGGAATCTGAAAGCTTGCTTTCTATCAGTGGCCCCTTTCTTCTGTTCATTTTCTTCCTCTCAGGAGGGTAATGTCTATCTTATGCCTATCTCAGCATTGTAATCTGGGATCAGATAACTTGCTTTCTAGTTTCACAAACCCACAAATGGAGAAACATTTTGCTGCAGGGTGAACCACAGCCAGAGTCACACCATAGCTGTTAGATGATTTGGGACTTGGATTTGATGCTAGAATAGGTTAAGACTTTTGGGGATGCTGGGTTGGAGTGAATATATTTTGCAAATGGGAAAAACATGAATTTTGGTGGACCAGAAGACATGCTGTTACTGGTTGAATTTTGCCTTCCAAAAAGATATGTTGCAGTCTTAAACCTAAGTACCTCAGAATGTGACCTTCTTTGGAAATAGGGTATTTACAGATGTAATTAGTTAAGATGAGGTCCTACTGGAATAGAGTGGGCCCGTAATTGAACATGACTGGTGTCTTATAAGAAGAGGAGAAGAGAAGTGCAGAGGAGTAAATCATGAGAAGATAGAGGCCGAGATGGGAGTGATGAAGCTACAAGCCAAAGAATGCTAAAGATTGCCTGCACACATCGGACACTGGAAGAAACAAGAAAGGATTCTTCCCTAGGGCCTCTAGAAGAAACATGGTGCAGTTGACACCTTAAGTTTGTACCTTTGGTCTCCAGAACTGGTGCTTTCTAGTTTCACAAACCCACAAATGGAGAAGTAATAAAGCAGCTTCTGGTGCTTTATTACTGCAACCCTAGGAAACTTCAATGGACAGGTTTACCTAGGTCCTTGCTCCAGCATTCCAGAAGTCCTGACTCATCTTATTTCTTTTTCTCTTCACAGCAATGGTGTTGGGTGCTCCTGATTATCACCATGATATCAGTGAACACATTCGGCTTTGTTTGTTCAGGTTCACACAGCTAATAAGTGAGGGGCTTTCAAAATGACCTGCCTTCCCTCCTCCAAGTGTCTGATACCTCCACCCCCCATGGAGGAGGAGAGCTCAGGGTCTTTTGTACATGAATCTTGGGTGTCCCTTCCCACCTGATTCACCTGCATTGGTGCCTAGATGGAACCGAGCTGGCAAATGTTAATCATGGAGAATCCCGGGAAGCAGCTACAATGCCTCTTCCACTAATTTAATTTGTGCTTTCTGACTGGTCCTAATATTCTGGGTGACTTTTCCCTCCTTAATTTTTTTTTTTTTTTACTAACTGCTGAAAATGATGAAATCAGCAGTCTTGCACAGCCACGCCTGCAGCTAAAGTCACAGAATTATTACCCATATCTCATCTAGTAAACACATATTTCATTTCACTCCTGACCTTTACCACCCAGGGAGCAAAGTCTTAGCAGTGCCATACTGCATAATCAGTGGAGTTCTGGGCTGTTCTTAGAGCTTGCTAGATTCATAGTAATAAAAATTATGAAACTGCTGCAATTTGTCTTTGGCATTCTCCATCAAAACTGCTCTGCATCTCTGCACTTAGGGTGCTTTCCTACACCCTGCTTGTTCTGCTTTAGTTTTTTTTTTTTTCTTTGTTTTTAAGAAGCTTTAGATTACATAAATTTTACATCCAAAATTTAAGGGATTCCCAAATACCCCCCTCTTCTCCCCCTCTCTCACTTTCTCCATTAATAACATCTTTCATTACTGTGGTACGTGTGCTACAATTGGTGAACTCATACTGAAGCATTGCTACTAAGCATGGTCTATAGTTTACATTATGGTTTATACTTTGCACCTGCTGAATTTTATAGGTTTTGACAAAATGTGTAATAGCTTGTATCCATCATTGCAATATCATGCAGAACCATTCCTATGATCTAAAACTGCCCTATGTTACACCGATTCTTCCTTCTCCTTCCCCAAAGAAATTTTGGTGACCACTGCATTTATATCAATGTTACAAGTTCTCCCATTACTAGAATAATAAGAAGTTTACTTTAGTCCACAGATGGAGTCCCCCCTTATGTTTGTTCATTCCTCAATCTTGAGTGTTTTGGGATGGTGACGCCCACTCTACTTCTGATTGAGAGGGAGCTTAGATCCCATCCATGGGGCAGATGGATGGAAATGTCTTGCTTGCAGTTACAGATACTCTGTTTTTTTGGGATGGGCTTTGTCCATCATCATCCTTTTGTTAGTTGTCCTGAGTAAGTCTGATGAACCGGAGAGTAGGTGTTGGCTGAACCTCTCCTGAGATTCAGAGCTCAACTGGCCTGTGAACAGCAGGAAGATTTAAGTCTCTGGGACCTATATTTAACCTGTATAGTGCTAATTATAGGTTCAAATAAAAGGGGCAGAAGAACCACGTGTAGGAAAATTACAAACGAATCTAACTCTGACACATGGGGAAATAGCTTCTGGCTTTGTGGTTTTTAACTGCAGTGAGCAGACCTGAAGTTCCCTGATAAGGAATGACTCCGATTCTGCTGAAACACAGAGGAGAATCACAGTGAGCAAAAGCAAGGTGTTTGGAAGTGACTCACTTGGTGTCCAGGGCCCAGGCTGACCTTGTTGTACCTGTGACCATTGTCAGGTGTGCCTCTACTCGGCCTGTGCTATACCTTATGTGTTGGGGAGAGGACTGGTGTTACCTTCTGCTATATCTATGAATTAGGGGATTTGTGGGGTTTTGGCACCTATCTCTCAACCTTTTGAGGGCAACCTGATCAGTGAAGAGTGGATCTGAACCAACACCTCTTTGGTTCTGCTTTTACAGTCCTGTGACACTTTGAATTTGGTGAATCCCAACAAAAGATTATACTTTTTACTAATCCATTGTTGTGTTTGCGATACTCTTTGATTGCATTAGATTCTGTTAAGGGATCTTGATTAGATGACCTATTTACATGAATTTTCATTGGAAAAGTCAGTGAAACATGACTCAGGTTGGGTGTCCACTCTCTTGCCGGGCCTTATATAAATGGAGACAAAGAGGAAGAGACACACAGAGACAGGAAGTCACCAATTTGATCTTGCCATGCAAGAGAGAGGACTGCAGGAAAACAGAGAAGTCCTGGAAGGCTGAGAGAGGCCTCAGAGTCTGGAATCAGCAGAGCATACAGGCACGGAAAGAGGCCCCTGAGAGGCTGGGTCCAAGGAGCAGCTCAAGGATGATGAGACAAGCCCTGCCATATGCCTGATCATCCATAGATGTACTTTAGGAAACCTTGAGGGGAAGGCAGGGACCTCGGCAGAGATTTCCCCCCTCCCCCCATCTTGCTTCACCAAGTAGCAGGACACAAGAATCACCAGAACCTGACTTTGGTGAGAAAGCATCTGTGATGGTGCCTTGATTTGGACATTTAATGAACTCGGGACTGTACACTTTTACTCTAATAAATTTCCCATTATGAAAGCCAACCCATTTCTGGTACTTTACACTGGCAGTCCTGTGGCAAACTAAGGCAAGCTCTAATAATGTGGCCTTAGTTTGTTTTAGCATTTGTTTTCAAGGGTTTTCCATTCACTACAACCAGCCTCCCCTCTCGTTTGGTACCCTCCCTCTCTCCCTTCCTCTCTATCCCCCTCTTTCCCTTCTCCCTTTCAATCTTATTTCCCTTCATCCTTTCCTTTCTTCCTTTTTTTCTTTCTTTCCCTCCAATCCTATCTTCCTTACTCCTTTCTTTCCTACCTCCTTTCATTCCTTTGTTTCCTGCCCTCCTGGTCAGAGGGGCAGCCTCTTTCCCCCACCTTATCTAGCATGAAACTCTGCTCAAGCCCCTCTCACAAGCTGCACCATCTCCATGATGGGTCTCCGCCAGGCGGTTATCCCTCTCTCTAACAAACAGTACCTGGGTCTCACGGTGGGTGCAAACTGTACTGGTCCCTGCAGCTGAGGGAGTGCAGGGGAGGAGAAACATCTGATCAATCATATACCTGTGTCAGGCAGCACATTCCTAACCATGCTGAGGAATAAATTAAACCTGGAGTCTTCATGGCTTAACACAGTGATGGCCTACTCCTCACTCATTTAAATTCTGGTGCTGGTTTAGGTGGTCTGCCAGTGAAGCTGTTTCATCCTGGGACTCTGCCATATCAGCAGTAACCCCCACTGTCCCAGCAGCAAAGCCAGGGAGAGCGTGGAGCACTCAGCCTGGAAGCAAACTCATGCTCTCTCTTAGGAGGTATGTTCTGGTATTTCTCCTGCATCATTTCTCTCCCGGGCTTAGTTTAGGCTAAGGTTTTACCGCCTCTTGCTCCTTTTCCAATATGTCTTTCAGCTTAGCATTTGCCAGGAATCTTAAAACATTATGGTTTTCTAATGATTCCTTTAGTTTTTAAATTAATGTCATGACTCACATGAAGTCTGCTAGGACTTTTTCTTTATTTGTGATTCCTTTCCTTAATGTGTAAGTGCTTGTAGACAGGCAGAGGAGGCCTCCTCCATCTCCTGCAGCTGCCTGCTTCTCTGAGGATGGCCTGGTGCCTGCAACTCCTCATTCTGTAGCTTCCTGAGGATGTGGCCATGTCCGTTTGGTTTGTCATTCAGCACTGTGCCTGGCACTCAGGAGGTACCTGGTATTTATCTGGATGGATGATTGCATATGTCAGAAGGCTAAAAGAGGGACTCCTGATAGGAGGTGAACCTAGCACTCCATGGGCATCTCATTCATCTTTATGTTGAGTCCTCCACAGTGAACCACAAACTCCACAAACACATAAATGTGTGGTCACATGAAAAAAACAAAAACGTGGATATTCACCCTAAAAGATTAGAATGAAAAAGGAGAGGCAGCATGGTTACTGGGAAGGGCATGATTTTTAATCTTCCCCTCACTGGAAACTGGTCATGAGACCTTGGGCAATCAATGAACCTTTTGGCCTTTCCATTTTCCCAACTGTGAAAAGGGATCATCATCTGACCACAAGGTGACCTGGTGATCCAATGAACTGCATGTATCTGGGCAAGTGCTTTTACTAGCTCAGATTCTATGCAAAGACCAATTGCATCGCAGCCCTCCCCTCCTGTAGACATGGAACCGGCCTTTGCACTGGTCAATTCTTGCAAGAACATTTTGCCACCTGGTCAGCCTGTGCTCTGTGCAAGTTCACTGCCTGGGCCGGAGAGGCACACGTGCTGTCTCCACTTGGGGCTAGAATTAGCTGAAACTGGGATTCGCTAGATTAGTTGTCTGTTCAGTTTCATTTAAACTCAGTTGAATGGAGCTTTTAATAAAATCAATTCTTATAATCTAACCGTCCCCCATGGGCACTTAAAGAGTATTATTATTCAGAGCAGAACCGTTTGGCATGGAGAATAGAAGGAATGGTATTTTAGAACTGTTAGGGAATACCCAGCTCTGGAAGATGCTGAAAGAAAATCAAAATAAAAGCAGACAAAGAGCACTGCGTGGGCTGGGGTGTGAGTGCTCAGAAATCCTGCTGCACCGGGACCCCAGGACCAGAAGCAGCTGAAATCGTGGAGTAGGGAGACAGGGAAAGTGGTCTGGACCCTTGCTCTCCAGGTCATAATAGTCTCTACTGCTTCATGCAGACAACTAGATCATATGGGCTTTCTTAGTGAGGGTCTGACCAGGGGTCCCAGAGCAGAGGCAGTTTTGGGAGAGGCTGGAGTGAAGCCACCTGCAGAGGTGCTGCTGCACTACCCTCTCACTCACCACCCTCCTTCCCCCTCTGCTGTAGGCACAGCTCCTGGCTGGGGGCTCCTGGAGGCACTTTGCTGCCTTACCATCTGCACCAGCAAGGACCCCTCCATCCTCTTCTGTAGAGCCCATGAGCATCTTCTCTCCCTTTACAGCCCTGCTCAGCCACCTCTTTCCCTTTAAACCCTCTCTTGAGCCAGGAGGCAAAGAGGACCACAGGGCCATTAACCTCATTTCACAGGTGAGAATGTTGAGGCTGGAAGAGATCAAGTAACTTTGATGTCTCAAAGTGAGTCAGCATCAAACAGAGGCTCACACTGCACAGAGCTCTAATTAGCTCTAAAATCTCTATCTTTCTATGTAGTATTTGTTGCCCATAGACCTGGACCAGACGGCCCCTCAGAATTCCTTTGAGGATCCCACTCTGGCCTTATTCTAGCTATGTCCTGCCCAAGGCACAAGAGATCCATGAACCAAGGAAATATGTCCACTTGGAACCGGTGCATCTTCTTTCTAGATATCGACTGTGCTCAGGTACCAAGGACCCATGCATTCCCTGTCTGAACAACGCTCAAACCTTTTCCTGGGCCTGTGTGAGCCTCTACTCTGGGTTTTTCTTCATGAGAGTAGCTTGTGACACTCAAGTGTGCATCCCAATACTTGAGGGGTGGCCCAAAGGTGGTTGATGCAGAAGATGTGGATGAAGCTTGGGCATGTGGTTGGTGGTATGTGTGCCTGAGCGTGCTGGTCTCCCCTGGTGCAGGATGGGGCTGGCGTGGGAAATAAAGGGGGCAGGCAAGGATCAGGGGGCAGACTGGAGAGCAGAAGGTGACACATGGGGACAGGGACTGATGCTCCCCTGTTGCCATATTCTGGCACAGAGCTTCAAGGAGTCCAAGGATTCTAAAATTGAATTTGGTCTTCCTGGTGGTTATGAAGGTATACTTGTCAAGGAAGAAAGGCAGAACATGTATTACTTCACAATTTATTAACTTGACTCAGCACTTAAAATATTTAGATCCAAGGTTCACGGGTCTCCAGTTGTACTCTTATATTGACTGAAATAAGCCCTTTGAGGGCCATAAGGCAGGCATTTTTGTTCTCTACATGCAATATAATAATAAAGAATGGAGAGTTAAATGGTTTGCCCAAGACCATGGGGAAAAAATAATTTTGAATGGAAAGAATGAAGGAGCCTGAGTTCTGAGAAGGCCCTTGGCTTAAGCAGAGCATGAGGTCAGGGACATGCCGCTCCAGCAGGATGGGACCACACCTCCTTGGTCAACATGGAGGTCAGTGATAACCTTCTGTTTTTGGAGAACTGTTTTTGTACTTTCTTGAACCCCAATTTCCTGGATTCTATGTTCAGGAAAGTGCTATCACTCCCGTGTAAGCCACGATGCAGAGCATAGCCCCTCCCTTCCCTGCCTGCCACACACTAAAATCCCACCCTTTCTGAGCATCTCTGGTTGGTAGAACTTACTGCAGATCAGATCTGGCGGTTATGAGAGAGGCTTTCTCCCCCTCATTGGTTCCATTTATTCCACCTTCCCTCCTCCTCTCCATACCTCCAATTGCCCAAAGTTCCCAAATTGCTCTCCCTCTACTCTGCCTATCCTAACACATTCTTGCCCAGCCAGTAAAGGCATTTCATGTAATCAGCTCCACCCTGTGCAAAAGGAGAGATGATTGTCAGCGGCAGATGTTTGCTGTCTTTTTAACAGATGCACATTCAGGAAACAGCAAGCACTCAAAGACAGGCTTTGTGTGGCACTTCTTGGCAGTTTTGCCCATTTGAAATTCATCATATACAGCTTCCATTCTGACACAGAGCAACATACATTTCCTCTGTCATGCACGATGTTGAGGACTGTGCATAAATTACTAAATTTTATCTGTACAGCAACTCTATGAGGCCTGTGCTATTATTATCTCCAAACTTTGCCTTGGTTCTTATGGAACTTTTCCTCTCTATACATTTTAATGTATCAACTATCAATGGACTCCTTAAGAGCAATGCCTGGGCCTTATAATTCTTGGGGTTTCATGTTAATTCCCTTCCTTTATAATATAGGGGCACACAAAAAATATTTGTTGAATTATTGTGTGGACCACTCTTGGGATAAAGGCATTTTTGAGCTCACAATGGTATGAGAGGCAGAAATCCCAGGGCATTTAGACTGCTCATAAACTTCACTTCAGTTTGGAAAAAGTTGACAGAGACATATTGCAGATAGGCTTTGTTTCAGGGATGCTATCATGACCTTGCAGGGCCTCCATATGGGTTGGGGAAGAGTCTACACTCATATTAGTAAAGAGCCATTGTAAAAGAAAGGTCATTAACAGTGGCGTGGGATGGAGCTGGGGCTTGCCATGGCTCTGTCCCGTAATACCTATTTGACAGTAGACAGTATGTAATCTCTCATCAATGTAATCCTCCCAAAAGACCACCAGAAAAAAAGCCTGCTGATGAAGCAAAGATAAGCCAATGAAACCTACTGCAAGAAGGGAGAGCACCACCTTGACTCTTAGCAGTGTTTCAAAAAGGGGAAACTGAGGGAGGGACTGGGCTGGGGCCTTGCAAGGCAGGGGATGGATAGGAATAAGGCAGAGTCCATGATCTGATAGCTTTGAACTGGTAGTAGAGTTGGTAAGTGAGCTCTGTCAGCTGGCTCACAGCCCTAATTTCTACGAGTTAAAACTTTCTGTACTGAGCTGAGTGGCTTTTGCTTGTTTCCAGCATTAACAGAGGAACAGGGAAGCATGTCAGCATAGAAAAGGCAGGGACTGAGAATTATGTGGGTTTCCAGTCATGCTCTCTGAAATGCTGTCACTTAGCAAGAGGCCCTGCATAGGGTCAGCACGTGGTCAGGGGAGCCTGTCACAGGCCAAACAAGGCAATGAATGGAGAGAGATCGTGGAGTAACGAAGGTAGGGAGTGGTGGGGTGTTGTGTGGGGTGTATCCTACACACAGAGAGACGTGATCTGGGAACGACTGAAGAGGAATTCTTCATGGAGGAGGCACGAAGGAAGCGTAAGATTTTGAAGGAGGACTCTGCATGTGGTACAGAGGGAATCTTTTGCCCCAAACTACATGGTGGGAGCTGGAGTGCCATGTTCATTTTGACTAAAGTATAGCAGAAGTGAGAGGTAAGAATATCTGCTTCCTATGACCAGGTGCCTCCTGAAAGTCTCTGCTGTGGCCTCTGCCACTGAGTCTGGAAAGCTCTTCTTGGCAGGCAGAAGTGTAACCCAGGAAAAGTGGGAAGCAGTCCTGATGCTGTTAACCTGGGTGAATTTGTCCTCAAGTGTGCTGGGTCTGAGCATACTCTTAAGAGAGCAGGACCCTGGAAGGATAGGGTCTAACAGCAGAGAGCCCCAGGCCCCCACCCGCACTCCCAGCCCACCCCAGGGAGGCTTTTGATCATGCACGGAAATGAGTAGAGAAGTGACAACAGCAGACTCTTCGGCCAAAGGCATCATTCAGGACCACGCGGCTCTCTGGTGGTTCAGAGTTGCCGTGTGCCCTCGGGTTGATTTTTCCAAGTAGGGAAGGGATGGGCATGGCCATTGGAACATCATTTCTCCATCAAGTTCATTATGATTAAATGAGTCACTGGGGGAATTGCGATGGGGAAGGTTAGCTCTGTGTTTGCAGTTGCTTCTGAAAGGGACAGGTGTCCTTGAAGGGCACCAGTGAGTCAACCCTAGTAGATCTCAGGCAACAACTTCTTTAAGAGTGCATGTAATGGAAGAACTCTTATCATTGATGTAAAGAAAGTGGCCACCAGAGGTTCTGAGAGATGGGAGACGGAAGAATTGGTGTAGCATGGGAGCATTTTCAGGACATTGGATTTGTCCTGCATGGCATTGCAGCAATGGATACAGGCCATTGTATATTTTGCCATAACTTACAAAATTGTGTGTGACAAAGTGTAAACTATAATGTAAACTGTGGTCCAAGGTTAACAGCAATGCTTCAGTATGGGTTCATCAGTTGTAACAAATGTACCACACTAATGAAAGACGTTAATGGGGGAAGTTGTGGGAGGGGTGGGAGTGGAGCATATGGGAATCCCTTATATTTTTTATGTAACATTTATGTAATCTAAAGCTTCTCTAAAAATAAAAACATTAATTATAAAAAAAGGAAAAAAATAAAAAAGAGTGCATGTACTTTGCACAGGGACATGACTTTTCTTGTTTGTTGGTTCTAAAGAATATTCTAAGATTAAATTTAATTAGTGTGGCTCCTACTTCGATTTAAAAAATTACATACCCACACATATGATGTCTTTAAACATGTAGGCTTAAACATATTTTTAGCATATACATTGCTTTAAATGCTTTAATATAGTTAAGTAGAAATTGATGTTCTTTGTAGAAAAAAGGATTCCCATTATAGAAGTAAGAGGTTCAGTTTAGAAAATGGGAAAAAAAAACTGACTTTGGATCCTACCACAAAAATTCAGCCATTGTTAAGAATTTGAAGCCTCCCTCCCTCCCTTTCTTCCCTCCTCCCTCCCTCCCTTCCTCCTCCCTCCCTCCCTCCCTTCCTTCCTTCCTTTCCTCCCTTCCTTTTGGTTATTATTGTAAGAACTTTATTGGATAATGCTGGCACACCACACAATTCACCTATTCAAAGTGCATGATTCAAGATATTTTAGTATGCTGACAGTGTTTTGAAACCATTACCATAATCTAAATTTAGAATATTTTCATACCCCCTGAAAAAATCCCACACCAATTAGTAGTCATTCCCCATTCCAGAATTTTTATATTTTTATATTTGATTGTTTTAGCGCTAACATTTAGTTCTATGATCCATTTTGAATTATTTTTTTTTAATGTAGGGTGTGAGGTACTGGCCCATCTTCACTTTTTTACGCGTGGATTTCCAGTTGTTCCTGCATACTTTGTCTTTTTCCCACCAAATTATTTTGGAACCTTAGTAAAAAATCAGTTGACTACAAATATATGCATTTATTACTAGACTTTCAATTATTTTCCATTTATTTATAAGCCTATCCTTATGTCACTGCCTCACTGTCTGGATATCTGTAGCTCTGTAGTATGTTTTGAAATTAGGAAGATTGAATCCTCTAATTTTGTTTGGCTATTCTATGTCCCTTAGATTTACAAATGAATTACAGGTTCAGCTTGTCAATTTATGCAAAAAAAAAAAATGCATCTCGGATTTTGGATTTTGATAGAGGATCTGTATATAGTTGTGGTTAGTATTGCCATTTTAGCAATATTAAGTCCTTCAAACTATGAACAGGGGATATCGTTCCATATATTTTAAGACTTTTTTTTTATTCCTTTCAATATTTTATTGCCTTTAGTGTAAACATTTTTTTTTGTTTAATATATTCCTAAGTATTTTTTTCTTTTTAATGAAAATGGAATTGTTTTCTCAATTTCAGATTGTTCATTATTAGTGTGTAGAAATATAATAGAGTTTTGTGTATTTATCTTGTATTCTGAACCTTACTAAACTTGTTGTGGATTCCTGTAAGGTTTGTCTGTGTGTGTGTGTGTGTATTTCTTAGAAATTTCTATATACAAGATCATGCCACTTGAAAATAGAAATAGTTTTATTTCTTCCTTTCTAATATTGAAGTATTTTTTTCCCCTTTTTATCTTAATTGCCCTGGTTAGAATCTCCATTGCAATGTTGAATGGAAATGATGGGGGGGGGGAATTCTTGTCTTGGGCCTGATTATGTTGAAAGTATTCAGCCTTTCACCTTTAAGAATAATGTTAGCTGTGGATTTTTTCAGATGCCCTGTGTAGCAGGTTGATATTGTTTATGAATTCCAAAAATAAATATTGGATTATGTTTGTAAACTGGTCTGTTCCTCTGGGTGTATTCAATTGTATTAAATTCAGAGGTTTTACTTTTACTTGATTAAATAATGATTAAGGCTTTGTTTGGGCCATGTCAGTAGGACATTGAGTCCCCACCCCTTGGTGAGCGGAGAATAACAGAGAAAATGACATGGCAGAGGAGTTAGTGGGAGTTTTAATGTTGGAGCTCTGGGAAGTAAATACACAGAAAAGCAGATACATGAGGAAAGAGAGAAGGCCCCATTAGACATGACAGAGGTCTCAGGAAGAGAGACAAGTTGTTTGTCTGACAGTTTACAGCTGGCTTTGTGGAGAGAGTAGAGCAGCTGAGCCCAGAGAGAAACAAGCCCTGGGAGAGAGATGAGACTTGTTCCAGCCTACAGCTGATATTGGAAGAAGCTGGGACCATGGACCCTTATGAGGAAGAGGAAATCTGAACCCTTGCAGATGTCGGCAGCCATCTTGCTCCAACTTTGGTGAGGGGAAGTAACTTATGCTTTATGGCCTGGTAACTGTAAGCTTCTACCCCAAATAAATACCCCTTATAAAAGCCGATAGATTTCTGGTATTTTGCAGCAGCACCCCTTTGCCTGACTAATACACCCTATATCAGGTTGCATTTCCTTCTTTTCCTAGCTGGTCAAGTGTTTTTTTCAGGAAGGGTGTTGGGTTTCGTCAAATGCTTTTTTTTTTTTTTTTTTTTTTAAATCTATTGAGATGATCATGTGCTTTTTCCTTTACTCTAGTAATATGGTGCCTTACATTGATTGATTTTTATATGTTGAACCCACTTAGCATTCTTGGGGTGTATCTCACTTGGTCACAGTGTATAAGCCTTTGTATAAGACACAAGGTTTGGTTTGCTAATCTTTCATTAAGAATTTTTCCACCTATATTCCTAAAGGGTAATTATCTGTAGTTTTCTTCTGAGTTATTGGTCTGCTTTTGGTATCAGGATAAACTGGCCTCATAGAATGTGTTAGGAAGTGTTTCTTTCTCTTCTATTTCAGGAGAGTTTGAGAATGACTGGTGTTCAATCTTCCTCAAATGTTTAGTAGAACTTACCAGTGAGGTAATTGGGGCATGGTCTTTTCTTTGTGAGAAGTTTAAAAATTAATAATTCTATGTATTTACTATAGTTGTTTAGATTTTCTGTTCTTCTTTAGCCAGTTTTCAAATTTTTTTGTCTTTCTTGGAATCTGATTACTTCATCTATGTTATTAAATGTTTTGGCATATAGTTGTTCATTGTATTTCCTTATAATCCTTTTTATTTATGTAATATTAGTAGTAATATCCCTTCTTTCCTGTCTGATTTTATTATTTTGAGTCTTCTCTTTTTTTACTTCTCCATCAGTCTTGCTGAAGGTTTGCCAATATTGTTGAAGTTTTGAAAGAATCAACTTTTGATTTTCTCTTATTTCATTTGTTTCCACTATTTCCTTCTTTCTAGTTGCTTTGTGTATAGTTTCCTCTTTTCCTGGTTTCCTAAATTATAAGATTAGGAAATATTTAATATATTTCTTATTTTGTAATATTGGTGTTTACAGCTATGTATTTCCCATTCCAAAGTTTTGATATATTGTAATTTTTGTTTTCATTCATCTCAAAGTATTTTATAATTTCCCTTCTTATTTCTTTTTTGACCCATTGGTTATTTAGAAGGTGTTTTTTAATTTCCACTTAATTATTAATTTCCCATATTTCCTCCATTTCTTGATTTATATTATCATTCTATCACGATCATAGAACATATTTTATATGATTTTAAGTCTTTTAAATGTATGGACTAATATATGATCTGTCTTGGAGAATGATCCATGTGAACTTGAGAAGAATGGATATTTTGCTGTGGTTGGATGAACTGTTCTATGGGTGTCTGTTAGGTTTAATTAGTTTATAGTGTTGCTCAAGTGTTCTATTTACTTTCTGTTTTTTTTTTCCTGTTTGTTCCATCCATTTCTGAAAGTGGGTGTCTACGTTTCCAACTATTATTGTTGAATTTTCTCTTTTTCCTTCAATTCTGTAAGTTTTTTCTTTCAGGTATTTTGGAGCTTTTTTTGTTAAGTGCATATGTTTAAGTCTGTTATACTTTCCTGATATTTTGACCACTTTGTCATTATAAAATATCCCTCATTGTCTATAATAACAATTTTGTCTTAATGTCTATTTTTTTAATATTGGTATGGCCACTACAGTTTTCTTCAGGTTACTGTTTGCATGGCATATATTTTTCTAGCCTTTTACTTCTTACTTATTGTGTCTTTGAATCTCAAGTGTATTTCTTATAAGCATCTCTCCTACAGTTGGTTTATGTTTTTTAAAATCTATTCTGCCAATCTCTGCTCTATAATGGATTTTAAAATCATTATTTTAATTATTGTTTAGGTAGAATTTACATCTTCTCTTTTGCGATTTGTTTTCTGTAGGTCATGTGATTTTTGTTTAGTTCTCTATTTTATTTCTTCTTTTGTAATTAAAATATATTGTATAATATAGAAATTAAATTCCTTTTTCTTTAACTCTATATTTTTAAATTAGTTTCTTCATGGTTTCCCTGAAGACTTCATTATCATCTTATGATAAAACAATTTGGGGAGCCAATATGGTACAAGCAGTTGAGCACCTGCTTCTCACATGGGAGGTCCCCAGTTTGGTCCTCAAAACAAAAAACAACAAGCAAACAAATGAAAAAAACAACTCAGGGGAGATGATGTGGCTCAGTGGTTGAGTGCCAGCTTCCCACATACCAAGTCCTGGGGTTCAATCCCAGGCCCAGTACCTCCAAACAAAACAAACAAAAACAATTTGTTCTGGTAAATGCCAACTAATTATATTTGTATCCAAAACCTTTGTTCCAGTGTAGCTCTACTCTCACCCTCCTCCCTTGTGTTTAATAATGCAAATTTCATCTCTATGCACTATAAGCCTATCAACACAGATCTCTAATTATTGCTTTATACAAGTCTTTTATATTAGGTAGGAGTATTTTTACAAATAAAAATACTTCATGCCATCTTTTATATTTATCCATGTAGTTGCCTTTTCCAGTGCTCTTTATTTCTTCATGTGGATTTGAGTTACTGTCTCGTATCCTTTCATTTCAGCCAGAAAGGCTACTTTAGTATTTCATGTAGGACAGTTTAGCTAGAAGCAAATTCTATGTTATTCTTTATCTGGAAATACCTTAATTTCATATATATTATATATATTATCTATTTATTGTGGTAATGCACATACACATGCACACATCCACAAATGTCTGGGAATAGAGATGTTTTCAGGAAGTGAAATGTGAGGCAGGTCAAATAAAGACAAACCCTTCAAATGGAATTTTTTCAGAAGCCTGCCAGATAGGTCAAATATTGAAAATTCTTTGGGTGGGAACTCCAAAGCCCATTCTACCCTGTTTTGTGACTGCTAGGATGATACTTTTCATAGCTACTGTGGTTGGGATTCTGTTACTTTTCACAACTACTGTGGAGCTGGGGTGGGGTAAGTGTGGGTATATAATAAATTCAAGACTCAAAACTCACTGTTCCTACTGAAATCCTGCTGATGCTCCTCAGATTGCTGCAAGCCTTTGGTTAATTTCCAGAGTTTTGAAAATGTTGATCTCGCAATTTTTACCATTGCACTCCTGCTTTTCCAGAGGAACAGATTTTCAGAGGTCAGTATTCTACCATTTCAGACATTCTTCCCAAGGCCATGCTTTTAAACCTCTATAATCTACCCTCTGGACTCAAATTGTTTCTATTCATCCCATATGCAAAATATCCCTGAAAAGTGTTTTTTTTTTTTTTTTTTCTCTCTTCTTTTTTTGTTATTAGAACATTAGTTCAGACTCAAGGTCTAGGATTTTATCTGAATCAGGTCCAGGTGTGATTGAAACCCTTTTGGTGTGCTTCCTCGCATAGAGCTCCTTGGTGCTGGCCTTCTTGATCAGAAGACCTGTGAACTAGAGAAAATTTGTCTACCACCCCACATACAATGAAGGAGTGAATCTTACTAGGGTTTACTCTATTAGACAAAATCACAACCACAAACCTCTTGAAGATAAACCTGTCTCTACCTTGGTCTTCCTGTAAGGCTGCTGTATGATAATGCCCATAAAATTCTTAGGAGACCTATTGTTTAATGGAGAAGATTTGTAAGGAATGCTCCAAAGATCCATAGAGGACCTTTTGTTAATCTGAAAGGTGTTATGAAAAACAATATTTTAGATCTCTTTTTCAGTCTTGGAAAAGTATTGTAAAATCTCAACTTGGAATTGATCTTTGTCTTTTCTTTCTTTTTTAATAGTGAAATCAATTGTTAGAAAAGTTTTAGAATTATAGAAAAATTATACTGAAGCTATAGGAAATTCCCATATAAAGCCCCCACCCACACACGTAAATTCCCCTATTATTAACATCTTACATTAGTGTGGTACATTTGTTACAAACAATGAATTGAAGCATTGCTACTAGGTAGAACACAGGGCATATTTAGGGCAGTGAAATTGTTCTGTATGATTCTGCAGTGACAGACAAATGACATTATACATTTGTCAAAGCCTTTAAAACTATACAGCACAAAGCATAAACCATAGTGTAAGTTATATACTTTGGAATTGATCTTTGGTCTGAGGCCTTTCTCCATTTGGGAATTGTTTGTCTTCTAGAAAGAATGAGAATGTGAAAAAAATGTTTTTTCAAACCTAGTGAGTCTTAGCTCTTTTAAATTTAACAGCTTCATTTTTAGATCATCTCTACTCTTCCTCATTTTATCACAGGCTTTGAGAAGGAGTTAGGTAGAATTATTAATTTCTGTATAGTAATCTCTCTAGTTAAGTCATTTAGTTCATTCAATACATTTCTTATTTTCCCACATTCTTTCTGCTACCACATAACATGGGTCCTTTTTCTCCCAGATTACAATTACTTTTGCTTAATTTTGTTTTAAGTAATCACAAACATACACCTGAGGCACTTTATGTTTCCATGAACAGTCTCCTTAATGCCATTCCAACTTCCACTCACCACCCAGTCTGAAAACCAATGCCACCTCATTTAGACTTTTGTTATTTATTACCCCACTTCTTGGTAACAAAATCCTTATAGGTTATCTCTCACTTTGTAACAAATCCCTCCAAACCTCAGTGGCCTAAAAATGCAGTTATTTATTGTGTCCATGATTCTATAATTTGAACAGGCTTGTTAGGGACAACTGGTGTCTTCTGGGGTGACTCATCTGGAACTGGAGATCTACAGGCAAGAGAGTTCATCCCCATAGCTGGCAACTCCTCTCTACCCAAATCTCATTCCAAAGTGGGGTGAGAAAATCCTCACACCATGGTGGCTGGCTTTCAAGAGTGAACATCCCAAGAAATGGTAAGAGGAGGCTGCCATTTTCTCAAGGCCTGGGCCTGGGAGCCAGTCCAAAGTTATTTCCCCCACATTGTATGAGTCAGGCAATCACTGTCCAGATTCAAGGGGAGAGGAAGAGAGTTAAAGTATTCAGGAGCCATGATGTACAACATGGCATCATGTTAAAGATCATATAATGAGGAAGCCCCATTCAAATGAAATAACCAGTGATGGGAAAGCACCACACCTGGCCAAACAATCTCCTCCTTGGGGGTGAATCTGCTGAGCAAGAGGATGGGTTCACAAATCAAAAGGTCTGCACTAGGCTTGTGAACTTAAGGGTTTTCTAGTTACACTTAATGTGTCTCCTACTGTTCAGTCATGATAACTAGAAATAATCCAGGAACACATGGATACAAGCTTTCTCCAGTTCTATTGGGTAAGCACATTGTATGGGAGAAAATCTCACAGCTGGAGGTGGAGGAACACATTCTCCTCCCGTTAGATATAATACTACTGACACCCAAGGCTTTGATTGGCAAGAGCTGGGATTTTTGAGTCCCCAAATTCCAAGAATCAAGACATGAAGTCTATGCTATAAGCATCTGGAAAATACTTACTGAGTCAGTTTTTCTACTCATTTCAAGACTGGGGGAGGTTGAGAGAGTGAGAGAGAGAGAAGGTGGAGAGTAAATTACTAAAGTCAGAGACCAGAAGGGGTCTCTGGCAAGGCTACCTCATCCTCACCATAGGTCAAGACCCTCAGACAGAGAGGTCCAGAAATGTCTGCTCTTTGGGGAGATCTCTGTGCCTTCTTTTCTGTGTGATGTCCCCCCAACCTGTGTAGCACTGATCTGGATGCTAAGAAGAATAGGTCACACACAGGTCCCCGGCAGGTCCCCACCCCACAGAGTCCTCCTACACCTGCAGGGCATTTTGGCAGGGACACGTGTCCTTTTAGTAAAATCTAAAATTACCCTTTTGTAAAAGTGGTGGTTAGTTGGGACTGTCTTCTTTGCTTTTTACAAACTTGTGAAAAGGGTAAAAGCATTTTCAAGCAAGGTCCGGGGGGGGGAAATAAAGATCAACTAGGAAAGCAGAAACCTCTTCACTTAGCATGGGGCTAGAGGGAGGAGAGAGGCTGGTTATTAGCTGGAGACCCCTTGAGGGTATACAGGAAATCCCTGTGGCAAATGTGTGCCAGGCTCGGTTTCCCCACTGGGAGTGGGGAGGTTGCTAAGGACTCAGGGACAGGCTCCTATCTCTCCAGAAACACTGGCTGTGAGGGTCAGCTCTTTGGGGTCCTCAGGGATCCTTATCCTCCCTGTTGTTCTCTGAAGACTCCTGCTTTGGAGACACGAAGATGCCCTGGAAATAGCCTGGGCATTGCCTTTCCCAACAGGAGGAAGACAGTCTAGCCTTCTACTTAGGACACAGCAACGGCAGTGGATTAAGAGGCGTGATGGTTGCAGATGAAGCTGCAGTCCCACTGATCTTCACCTGTACCTGCCCATGGAGACGCTTCCAGCCAGGCTGGGTCCTCTCCTGAAACACTGACCGGAGATGCAGTACAGGTCAGGCTCACTTCTCCAATTCCCTTCCCCACTGCAGACCTGCTGGGCAGGAAACCCACAGCACAGCACATGGGGACTTAGGTACCTACCTGCCATGGCTGCTTGTGGAAATGGTGCAGCTAAATCTCCAGTCACCACTTTGGGAGCAGCCTCCTGCTGTAGTTATAGCATTCCTTCACATTACTCCTTGAAGAGTGCAACCCAGTGCCAAAGAGATGTGACACTCCTGGAGGAGAACTCGGAGTCTCTTCAAAACCAAATGTGTTCACTTCGCATTGCCATAAACTGCTGTGTTTGATTTGATAAATCTAAATGGATCATTTATAGGCATGCACAGGATAAAAAGAGGAAAAGAGCAGACCATCACATACTGATATCGCTGATGGAAGCAAGCCCTCCCACCCCATCCACTGCCTTTTCTTTAGCCTGGAAGGAGGAAGATGCCTCTCCATTGGAAGACAGCATTCTTTTTGGTGTAGCTCCTCTTCCTCAGAGACAGTAAGAACTAAAGTTTGTTTCAAAGATCAAGACAGAGGGCTGATGGGAGGAGCTAATGCAGAAAGCTGATGCAAGAAGATGGCTAAGCAACAAGATGAGGACACCACAAGATGACGATGCAACAAGGAAACACAATGAGAGACACAACAAGCAGGGGGTGGAAGTGGTTTAAAACACTGGGCTCCTCCTTCCCACATGGGAGGTCTCAGTTTGGTTCCGGTGCCTCCTAAAAAAATGAAGACGAGCAGACAATGATCGCAAAAACAACAAGGTGGGGTGAGGAAATAAATAAATAAATAAATAAATAAATAAATAAATATTTTTAAAAAAGCACCTTGAGTGCCTCCTCTTTCTTACTAACACATGGAAGGCTGGGAATGAGAAAACTCCCATGGGGTGGAGGCAAAGTGACAGCAACTGCACAGCCATGCACTTGAGAAAATCCTTAAACATGTCTTCTTTCCAAGAAAAGGCTAATGACAACATTTCTTTGGCTACAGACTGGGAATTATTGCCCAGGATGCCAAAATTGTGGATGTCAACCTTGATGTATGGTTTGATTTAGCAGAAACTTTGCAGTGCCAACCAGCTTCTGGAGGGGAAGAAACTTTCATATGGCTGGCTATAGGGATGTGGTGCAGTCTTCTCTCCTGGGTAACCTTGTATGACCTCCTACTGAAACAAGGTCTCTGGAAATGAGATGCTCTGCAGATTGCTCAGAGACACCAAAAATTGCATATGCACTGACAGAGCCGGTGTGGGCAAAGCCATCTGTGCACACTCACCCCTTGGTCTCAGGCTTGAGTTCTTGAAAGGCCAGAGGACTTTACTCACTCATTCTGCTTAAACACATCAGTGGCCAGGTGCAAGAACTCAAAGGTACATAGATCAGAGTCCTCAAGCTGTTGAGAAACTGAAACTCAGGCTGAGTGCACTGTACGTAAAGGCATGAATAAGAGAAGGGGACAAAAGAAGGAGTCAAGTAATCAGTTTGGCATGGGGACCCAGGTATCAGCAGATAACCCCAGATCATTGGGGTCTTGGGTATATCAGGTATTTCCAAGCTGGGATGGAATTCCTCTTATTGAGATTTAATTTGCAGGAGGCACCTCTGAGCCACATAGAGTTATATCTTTGCTCCCACTTAGGACTCCACGACGGAATTTTTTTCCCCTTAAGTGTACTGGGTCTAAGCACACTCCTGAGAGAATCTCCATCAGAACTAGACAACTTTCTCATTCTCTGATGGTGTTTGGAAGAGCTCAGACAGAGGTGAAGATGTTTTTCAGGCTTAGGAGCTCCACAAGAGGAGTTGGAAGATGGCTTTCTCTTTAAAATGTGGTGATGAAACATGTATTTCTAAAGACCCTTTCCGTGCCTTTTCAATATTAAAGTTCAGGAAATGGGTGAAGGGAAAATATTCTTTATACAAGACAAAAATTTGCATTTTATATCTATCCTAGGGGTTTCATTCTTGGGCTCAGATTTACTGCATTAACAAGAAGCTTGTTGGAATTCAGAAACAACACTGAACATCCTGTGCCATCTGTTTCCACATGAGCTGCATCTGTATTCCCACCTTGACTGAGTGGGGAGTGGGGGTGGCAAGGTTAAGCAGCAGGACCAGGACACATTCATCCCTCTCTGCTCTCTAAGGAGAGGAAATTTCCCAAACCCCACTGGAATTGACCTGACCTGGGACATGCCCAGATACTATAGGATCCATCGTGGTCCCCAACACCTTGTCTGGGCACTACCTCCAGCATACCTGTGTCATTGGTACATCATGCCTTTCCTACAATCAGAATTAATTTGAGATGCTCTGAGATGACGTATTTAAAATGAAAGTCATATAGTTCACAAGACTGGATGAAGAAGTAATTACCATTCTACCTGCCCACTTATGACATGTAAAAAACAGACAGGTGGAGAGTATGGCAGAAATGCCTCAAAGGGGCTTTTGGGGGCTAGCATATTGGGAAATTCTCTCCATTCCTGAATTCTTATATGTTTGCTGCTAATTTTTACCTATCTCCATCTTTGAATCCAGAATATTTTGTGGATGTAACCAAATGCTTATTACTGTATTTTTAAAATATACTTTATTTTTAGAAGAGTTCTATGTTTACAGAAAAATTGTGCAAGTCCAAAGACTTCTCACATACCCACTTCCCCCCACCCTCATACACAGTATCTCCTATTATTAACATCTTACATTTGCGAGGTGCATTGATTATAATGGATGAACCAATACTGATACATTATTATTAACTGAAATCCATAGTTTACATTGTTTCCTTCTCTGCGGTGTAGAGTTCTATGGATTTTTGACAAATGCATTTAATGTATCCATTATTAGGATATCATACAGAATAGTTTCACTGCCATAGAAATGTCCCATGTCTACTATTCATCCCCCATCCAACAAGAATCTCTGGAACCCAGTGATATTTTTACTGTCTTTATAGTCTTGCCTTTTCTAGAATGTCATGTAGTTGGAACCATAGAGTATGTAGCCTTTTCAGATTGGCTTCTTTCACTTAGAAAATTAAGATTTCTCCATGTCTTTTTGTAGCTTGGTAGTTCATTTCTTCTTATAGATGAATAATATTCCATTTTATGGATGTACCACAGTTTGTTTGCTCACTTATTGAAAGACATCTTGGTTGCTTCCAGTCTTTGTCAATTATGAAAAAACTGCTATAAACATTCATAAACAAGTTTTGTATAGACATAAGTTTTCAAGTCATTTGGATAAATACCTAATAGTGTGATTTCTGGATTGTATGGTAAGACTATGTTTAACTTTGTAAGAAACTACCAGACTGTCTTCCCCACTGGCTGTGCAATTTTACATTTCCACTAACAACGAATGAGAGTTCCCATTGCTCCCATCTTCTCCAAATTTGGTGTTGTCAGTGTTCTGGATTTTAGCAATTTCAATAGATGTGTAGTAGTGTCTCATTGTTTTAATTTGCAAGTCCCTAATGATATAAGATATTGAACATCTTTTCATATGCGTATTTGCCATCTGTATATCCTCTTTGGTGAGGTGTCTCATTCAGATCTTTCACCCATTTTATAATTAGCTTGCTTTCTTATTGTTTATTTTTAAGAGTTCTTTGTATATTTTGGATATTAAGTCCCTTACTGGATATGTGTTTTGCAAATATTTTCTCCCACTCTGTGGCTTGTCTTTTCATAATTACCAGCATCTTTTGCAGAGCAGAAGTTTTTTATTTTAATGGAGTCCACCTTATCAATTTGTTCACTCGTGGATTGTGCTTTTAGGGTTGTATCTAAGAAGTTATCACCAAACCCTAGGTCACTTAGATTTTCTCCTATGTTATCTTCTAGAACTTTATAGTTTGCATTGTTAATTTAGGTCTATGATCCGTTTTGAGTTAATATTTGTGAAAGGTGTAAGGTCTGTGTCTAGATTCTCTTTTTGCCTTTGGAAGTACAGTGGTTCAAGCACCATTTGTTGAAAAGACTAGCCTTTCTCCATTGAAATGCCTTTGTCAAAGATCAGTTGACTCCATTTGTATGGGTCTATTTCTGGTCCTCAATTTTACTCCATTGTTCTATTTGTCTATTATTTTACCAATACCACACTGGGGTAGTTGGGTAGTGTCAGTTCTCTGACTTTGTTCTTCTTCAGGATTGTGTCGACTATTGTGGATCATTTGCTTTTTCATATACAATGTAGAATCAACTTGACAGTATACAAAAAAAAAAAAACAACTTTCTGGGATTTTCATTGAGATTACATTTAATCTATAGATCAAGATGGGAAGAATTGGCATCTTAAAAATATTGTTTTCCTATCCATGTGTGTGAATATATCACCAGTTATTTAAATATTCTTTGGAACATCAGAATTATGTAGATTTTCTTATATAGATGTTGTACATATTTTTGTTAGATTTATACCTGAGTATTTCTATTTTTGGGGTGCTAAATGTAAATGGTGGTATGCTTTTAATTTTAATTTCCACAGATAGATTTTTTAAAAAAAGAAATGTTTTACTTTAGAATAGTTTTTTATTTACAGACAGTTACAAAAAGTTCCATATACCCCATAGTCAGCTTCCCCTATTAATAATATCTTACATGAGTATGGTATGTTTGTCACAGTTAATGAACCTATATTGATATATTATAATTAACTAAAGTCCATACTTTATTCAGATTTCCTTAGTTTTTCCATAATATACTTTTTCTGTTCCAGGATCTTATCTAGGATATACATTACATTTCGTTGTCATATTTCCTTAGACTCTTCTTGGGTTTGATAGTTTTTCAGATTTTCCTTGTTTTCAATGACCTTGATGCTTTTGAGGAGTACAGGTGAGGCATTTTGTAGAATGTCCCACAACTGGTATTTGTCTAATGTTTTTCTCATGAGTAGACTGTGGTTATGTGTTTGGGGGGAAGAAAACCACAAAACTAAAGTGCCATTTTCATATCATACCAAGGACATATCCTGTCAACATGGCATATCATTGTTGATGTTGACCTTGGTCACCTGGCTGAGGTCATGTTTGTCGGGATTCTGTAATGTTACTCTTTTATCCCTTTCCCCTTGTACATGGAAACTCTCCCAATTATTGAGATCTCATCGGATTTTTTTACTGTGTTTTGCCATTTTCTGTAGCAAGAGTTATATATATTGTTAGATTTAGTCCTATATTTCATTTTTTGGGTGCCCTTGCAAATGGTATTTGAGGTAATGCCTCAGGCGTTTGCGGGGCACTACGCCCCACCTTCTTCCCGGACCCAACTTCCCCATTTCTCTCAGCCTATCACAGCATTCCCTCAACAGCCATAACCTTATTTGGACATGTTGGCCTTCTCCTCTAGCCTCCCCCCTCCCTCCCAAATCTTCCCCCCACGCCCAGCAACAGCTTAGCCCTATCAGAAGACAACACGCTCTCCCCCGCCCAACTCTGCCTATAAAACTGCGCAGCTCTCCCTGAATAAAGGTCTTACCTTCCAGCAAGCAAGTGAGTGGTGTCTCTTCATTTAGTACTGTCAGGGAGACCACAGGGCACCAAACGGCGACCCTGTGACAACTTCTCCTTAACCCCCGTGAAGACCAGGGAGCCGGGCCTGCGCTCTCCTGACAACTTCTTCACCCCCCCCGCCGTTCCGGAGTGCACGCCGGACGGCCCACAACTAGCTCGTGTCGCTCCCCGGGCTGCAGCAGGGCTGATCACCCTCAGGCCCGGGAACAAAGCGGCAGTATTGTTTTCCTTTTTTCTTTTCAGAATCCAATTTTTCATTGCTGTTTTCTAGGAATTAAGTTGACTTTTATATATTGATCTTGTATTCTGCAACTCACTATATTTGTTTTTAGTTGTAAAGAGCTTTGTTTGTGGAAACTTTGGCAGATCATGTCATCTGTAAGTAGAGACACTTTCTTTCATATTTTCCTTTCAAATTGTTATAAACTTTTCTTTGTCTCCTTGCACTAGCCAAAGACTTCCAGAATGATATTGAATGGAGTAGTGAGAGAGGATATATTGCTTCATTCTCGATTTTAGGGGAAAGTGTCCAGTCTCTTACCATTAGTTATGATATTAACTGTAGGTTTTTGCAGTTGAGAAAGTATTCCTAATTTGTATTCCTAATTTAGAATTATAAGAGTTTTTAACATGAACTCGGATATTAGTCAGCCAAAAGGGTGCTGATGCGAAATACCAGAAATCTGTTGGCTTTTATAAAGGGCATTTATTTGGGATGGAAGTCCACAGTGACCAGGCCATAACACATAAGTTACTTCCCACACCAAAGTCTATGGTATTGGAGCAAAATGGCTGCCAACTTCTGCCAGGGTTCAGGCTTCCTGAGTTCCTCTCTTCCCTGGCCTTGCCTCTCTCCAGGCTCAGGCTTGCTTCTTTCTACAAGACCAGCTGTAGACTATCAGGTGAACAGTTCATTTCTTTTCCCGGGGCCTTCTCTCCTTCCTCACGACCAAGCTCCTTTGTGTGCTTACTTCCCCCGGCTCCAGCATTAAAACTCAGCATCAGAACTCCAATTCAAAACTTCAACTCTGCTCTGCTATGTAGTTTTATCTCTAAGTCTCCACCCACCAAGGGGCAGGGACCCAACATCCTACTGATGTGGCCCAATCAAAGCCCTAATCATAATTTAATCATGCCCAGAGGACCAGACCAGTTTACAAGCATAATCCAATATCTATTTTTGGAATTCATTGATAATGCCAAACTGCTACAACTGGTGTTAGCTTTTGTCAGATCATTTTTCTGCTTTTATTTATCAATGATCATATGAGTTTTCTTTTTTAGCTAGTTGATAGGGTGGATTAAATTGTTTTCCAAATGTTGAGCCAGCATTGCATACCTGGAATAAAACCCAGATGGTTGTGACATATAATGCATTTTATACATGGTTGGGTTTGATTTGTTAATACTTTGTTGAGGATATCTGCATCTGAGTTAATGAGAAATATTGGTTTTTAGTTCTCTTTCCTTTGAAGATGTTTATTTTGATTTGGTATTAAGATAATAATGGCCACCTAGAATGACTTAGCAAGCATTCTTGCTGATTTTATTTTCTGGAAGAGATTGTGGAGAACTGGTATTATTTCTCGCTTAAATGTTTGGTAGAATTTACAAGTGAAACTATCTGGGGCTGGTGCTTTTATTTTGGAAGGATTTTAATTATTAATTCAATTTCTTTGAGAGATTTATAGCTACTCACTTTATCTATTACTCTTTCAGCAGTTTGCATCTTTCAAAAATTGTGCTATTTCATTTAATTTATCAAATTTATGAGCATTGAGTTACTCATAATATTCCTATATTATTACTTTAATGTCCATAATTTTAGTAGTAATGACCCCTATTTCATTTCTGATATTGGTAATATGTATGTATTTTATTTTTGGTTAAAATGACTAAATTTTTATCAACTCTGCTGATATTTTCAAAGAACCAGTTCTTTTCCCCTTTATTTTCTCATTTTCCTGTTTTCAATGTCAATGCTTTCTGCTATAATTTTATTATTTGCTCCTTCTGTATGCTTTAGGATTCATTTGCTGCTCTTTCTCTAGTTACCTAAGGTGGATGCTTAGGTTTTGATTTTATATATTTCTTTTTCTTTTTTTTTTTTTAATGTAAACATTTCATGCTGTACATGTCCCTTAAAACATTGTTTTAGCTGGGTCCCACACATTTTGATAAGTTTATTTTCATTATCATTTAATTCAAATATTTTTAAGTATTTCTTGTAACTTCTTCTTTGACTCGTATTTCATTTGGAAATATGCTGTTTATTTTCCAAATATTTGGGGAATTTTCCAGGTGTCTTTTGGTTATTGCTTTCTAGATTAATCCCATATGGTCAGAAAAAATACTTTATATGATTTCTATCCTTTTAAATTAGTTAAGGTGTTTTTTATGTCTCTGAATGTTGTCTATCTTGTGAGCTTCCATATGAGCAATCATGCTCGATTGTTGGATACAGTAGTCAATAAATGTCAATTATACCAAGTTGATTCATAGTGCTGCTTAGGTTATCTCTAATCTTCCAGATTTCCTGCTTGCTTGATATATCAAATACTGACAGAGCCATGCTGAAATCTCCCAACTCTATTAGTGAATATGTTTATTTCTGCTTTCAGTTTTCGTCTCATGTATTTTGATGTTCTTTTGTGAGATGCAGACATATTAAAGATTGCTCTGTTTTCTTGGAGAATTGACTCCTTTATCATGATGTAATGCCTTTCTTTCTCTCTTATAATCTTCCTTGTTCTGCAGTATGATTTCTTGAAATTAATATAGCTACTCTAACTTTCTTTAAATTATTTTTAACATGGAATATCTTTCCCCTTCCCTTTACTTTTGATATGTGTCTTTATATTTAAAGTGGATTTTTAAATCTACCCCACATTTTCTGTGTTTTAACAGGTGTATTTAGACTATTCACATTTAAAGTGATGATTCATATAGTTGGAATAATATATATCACACTTGTAATTGTTTTTTGTTCATTAAATTTTTTTTTGTAACTTTCCCCCTTTTTTTTTCTACTGTCTCTGGTTTAAGCAGAACATTTTCTGTCTTTATTTTATCTCTTCTCTTAGCATATCATACATAAATATTTAGTGGTTTTCCTAGAGTTTACAATATACATTTTAATTAATCCACTTTTAAATAACATTATTAAGATTAACAGTAATGAAGAGTACAACAGATTATGAACAATTCCTCATCCCCATCTCTTATTTCAATGTCACCACTAATTTCATTCAATCGTGTGCTATGATGACTTAATACTTTATTTTTATTAATTTATTTTAGATAAATTAAGAATAAAAATATAAAATATTTATTTTACCATCCTCTGTTTTATCTCCAGTGCGCTTCCTTTCTTTATGTAGATCCAAGTTTCTAACCTATATAATTTTTCTTCTGTTTGAAGAGTTACTTTTAACATTTCTTGCAGGATACAACTGCTGTCAATTAATTCTCTGAGTTTTTGTTTGAGTAAGTCTTTATTTCTCATTCACTTTTGAAGAATGATTTCACTGAATATAGCATTTCAGATTGCTTTACTTTTTTCAGCACTTTATGTATTTCACTCTACTATCTTCTTTCTTACATGGTTTATGAAATGAAGTCTTCTGTAATTCTTATCCTAGTTAGGATGATTTTTACCCCTCTGGCTTTGTTCAAGATTTTCTGTATGGTTTTGGTTTTCTGCATTTTTAATATGATATGTCTCAATGTTTTAGTTGTTCTTGCTTGTTTGCTTGTTTATTCTTTCCTTGTATTTACCTTGTCTTTATTCTCTGAGCTTGCCTAACATCAATTTCGTTAAGTTCTTAGCCATTATTATTTCAAATATTTCTTCTGCTCTATTATAAATATGTAACATTCTTGGATGATCTGTTCTGTTTTTATCACTTTTTCCCCTTTGCATTTCAGTTTGGGAAGTTTATATTGAATTATCTTCAAGTTGACTGATTCATTCCTTAGCCATTTCAAATCTACCAATGAGCCTATCAAAGGCATCCTTCATTTCTGTTACTTTGTTCTAGATTTTTACCTTTCTCTCCTGATTCTTTCTTGGAGTTTACCTCTTTCTTGCATGTTGTCTGCTTTTTCCATTTGAGCCTTTAATATATTAACCATAATTATTTCATATCCCTGTCTGATAATCTCAGCATCTGTGTTATGTTTGAGTCTGGTTTTGATGATTACCTTATCTCTTAAGACTGTGGTTTTTGTTTTTGTTTTTTTGCCTTTTGGCATGCCTTGAATTTGTTGTTTTTGAAAGCCAGACGTGTTGTATTGGGTAATAGGAACTGATGCAAATCTGCCTTAAATGCAAGGATTTATGTTAATCTGTGTAGGAGTTGGGCTGTGTTTAATGTTTACTTTAGTTGTAGGTGCCAGGGGCTCCCAATTTCTCTAGTGTCCTTCTTTTTGTTTCTTCCTTGCCCTTTTGTGTTCTTTATGCACTGCCACTAAGAGGCAGTCTGTGTCTTACAGGTCTTTCAGCTTTAACCTGCTATTATACTGGATCTCTGTTGATATAGTGGTAAGGTGTGGAAAAAGAAGAGGGCTCTATAATCTTCTGATTAAGTCCCAGTCTGTAGTGGGCCTCTGTCTTGGGGCTATTAAAATTACAATTCTATCTGCCCCTGTAGCAGTTTGGCAGTTTGATGAAGTTATGAATTCCAAAAATAGATATTGGATTATGCTTGTAAACTGGTCTGTTAATCTGGGCTTGATTAAGTTATGATTAGGTCATTGACTGAGCCACATCAGTAGGGTACCTTGGCAGGTAGGGTCTCAAAATAAAAGACATGGCAAAGGGCAGTGTTGGAGCAGTTTTGAATTGGAGCAGTTTTGATGTTGGAGTGTTAATGCTGGAGCCCAGGGGAGTAAGCATGCAGAGGACCTTGGTCATGAGAAAGGAGAAGGCTTTAGGAAAAGAGATGAGCCATTCGCCTGACAGCTCATAGCTGGCCTTGTGGAGAGAGGCAAAGCCTAGAGAGCCTCATAGTCTAAGACCTTGTGGAGGAAACAGAGGAGTTGAGCCCGGAGAGAAACAGAACCCTGCAAAGAGAGGAACCCAAGAAGTCTGAACCCTGGCAAATGTTGGCAGCTGTCTTGCTCTAACACGTAACAATGGACTCTGGTGAGGGAAGAAACTTATGCATTATGGCCTGGTAACTGTGGACCTCTACCTCAAATAAATACTCTTTATAAAGACCAACCGATTTCTAGTATTTTACATCAGCACCTCTTTTGCTGACTAATACAGAATTTGGTACCAGGAGTGGGGTAGTGCTTTTGCAATTACCAAAATGTTGGAAAGGTTTTATAAATGGGTAAGGGGTATTTTTTGAGGAATTGTGAAATGCTTGATGGAAAAGGCCTAGAGTGCTTTGAAGAGACTGTTGATAGCAATATGGATGCTAAAGAGACTTTTTATGATGCTTCAGAAGTAAATGATGAAACTATTATTGGAAACTGGAGGAAAGGCAATCCATGTTTTAAAGTTGCAGAGAACTTAGCAAGATTAACTCCTGGTGTTATATGGAAGACAGAATTTAAAAATGATGAACCGGAGCATTTAGCTGAAGAACTTTCCAAGGTAAACTCGGAGAATGTGTCTTGGCTTCTCCTTGCAGCTATAGCAAAATACTAGATGAGCAAAATACACTAAGAACTTTTGGGCACAAGGAAAACAGAAACTGATTCTGGAGCTTCCAAGTTTCTGGAAATCAAGTTCCCAGATGAAAGTGCCCCATTTGAAGACTTAGCTAAACCTGGAACTTATAAATCAGAATTAAAGACGCAGTTATCTTGGAAAGACTTGTGGAAAGTGTTTGTTCACTGTGTGAACAAAACCACTGTCAGCTTGGACTAAAAGGAACATGGAAAGGACAGATTGAAGGAGAAACGGCTTTAAGAAGAAAACCATGGAAGCTGAGATCTGGAATTAAGACATCGTCTTGGGCCAAGAGAGGAGCCCCGCCCATGTGTACAGAGAGGATGAGTTTGCCCCAGCAGTTGAAGAGGGTGAATGTTTCCAGCTGATGGGAGAGTTTTGCCTCCCTAGGTGCAGAGAAGGTGAGTTTGCCCCAGCAGTTGAAGAGAGTGGATGTTCCCACCCAATATTCAGGAAAAGTTTTGCTCCCCAGGATGTGGGATGGCAGAGCACATTCCCCAAGGATTAGGGTGGTTAAGGTCAGCACCCCATAGGTCTGAGAGGGGTGGACCTGTCCCCCATGGATTAGGGAAGGCTAGGTGGTCAACTCATTGCTCTGAGAGGGTTGAGCCTGTATGCCAAATGTTAGGGGGAATGTTGTCTTCACTTCACTGTACTAGGGAGGTTAAGACTCTAACCCAAAAATTGGGTAAGGTGTGGCAATTACCCCAACACTCTTGGAGGGTGAGGTCTAGAGCTTGGTTGGCACCCAGATTCTTGATGAGGGTGGAACCAAGAAAATGGCCATTGGGCAAGCCTGCGGAAAGGGTGGGTCCCCTTGTGGCTCCAAGGAGAAGAAACTATTGTCTTAAGAATGACTCTCAGACTTTGAAATCAATGGAGAATGCCTTGCAGGTTTACTGAACTGTAGAGGACCCAACACATGTTTCCCTCCCAATTTCTTCTTATGATAATGAAAATGTTTATCCTTTGTCTTTCCATTTGTGTATTTGAAACAGTTAAATGGTTTTGTAAGTTTCGGAGGTGTACAGCAGACTAGACTTTGCCTCAAGGTAAACTGTATCTCTTTAAACTGATTATGATATAATTTTGTACTTGCATTGCTACTGATTTACGGGTTTTTTTTTTAAATTGTAAAGTATTTTTGGAATTCAGAGGGTGGAGTGTAGCAGTTTGGCAGTTTGATGAAGTTATGAATTCTAAAAGTTGATACTGGATTATGCTTGTGAACTGGTCTGTTAATCTGGGCATGATTAAGTTATGATTAGGGCATTGACTGGGTCACATCAGTAGGATGTTGAGCCCCACCCCTTGGTGGGTGGGGTCTCAGAATAAAAGACATGGCAAAGGACAGTGTTGGAACAGTTTTGAGTTGGAGCAGTTTTGATGTTGGAGTGTTAATGCTGGAGCCCAGGGGAGTAAGCATGCAGAGGACCTTGGTGGTGAAGAAGGAGAGAAGGCTCCAGGAAAAGAGATGAGCCATTCTCCTGACAGTTCACAGCTGGCCTTGTGGAGAGAGGCAAAGCTTAGAGAGCCTTATAGTCTACAGCTGACCTTGTGGAGGAAACAGAGGAGTTGAGCCCGGAGAGAAACGGAACCCCGGGAAGAGAGGAACCCAAGAAGCCTGAACCCTGGCAAATGTCGGCAGCTCTCTTGCTCTAACAGGTGACAATAGACTTTGGTGAGGGAAGAATCTTATACTTTGTGGCCTGGTAACTGTGGACTTCTACCCCAAATAAATACCCTTTATAAAGACCAACCGATTTCTAGTATTTTGCATCAGCACCCCTTTGGCTGACTAATACAGTCCCTTTTCCAGTATTTACCTTTTTTAAAAATATATTTTTATTAGAGAAGTTGTGAACTTACAAAACAATCATGTACATGTGTGGAATTCCTACACAACACCCCTCCACCAACACACTGCAGTGTTGTGGAACATTTGTTACACATTATAAGATATTATAATCAAACTATTACCACTCATTATGGCCTATAGCTTACATTTGCTGTATTTTTTCCATAACCTCTGATTATTGACACAGTATATCTTTGGCATTGATGCAAGAATATTACAGTATTGGTGTTGACTATAGTCCATAAGTTACAGTAATTATATTTTTCCTATGCTTCTCCACATTTTTACTACCTTGCAATAGTGATGTACATTTGTTCTAATTCATAGAAGGATATTCTTGTATTTGTCTATTAACAACAATTCTTATCCACCCCTGAGTTTACTATGCTATTCAATCCCTTGATTATTCTCTAGCTTACTTTCAATTGACATTTACGGCTCTAGACTACCCTTTTCAGCCACAAATTTATTTATAAACCAGCTGCAGTAGTTCTTTCTACTCACTATAAATTGTTACCATCAACTCTATCCATTTCCACACTTTCACAGTTAAGTTAATTAAAACTTCTACATACATTAAGCATCAGTACCCTTTCTCAACCTTCCTCTTATCCCTAATAACCTATACTCTATGTTTTAACTCCATGCATTTATTCTTCATATTTAGTTCATATTAGTGAGACCATGCAATATTTGTCCTTTTGTGTCTGGCTTATTTCACCTGTACATATCTTTTTATTTGTCCCACTTGCCCTTTATGCCTTTTCCTGAATGCAATATATTCTCTATGTATTTCCTTGAAATTCTGCCCCCAATTGACTACTTTTCTTCCCTAGGTGATACTGGAAGGCTGGAACGAGGAGGGGATCCATTTTCCCTGCTGAGAGTTGTGCTCTGTGAAGTGCTTTTTTCCTGGAGAGTAGCTGTTTGTTTTGAAGAGGGCCCTGGGCATAGTATTTCTTTTTACTTTATTTTTTCTTTTTGGTGGCATTTCTTACACTTGCTTGCTTGCTGTCTGTGTCCATTCGCTGTGTCCATTTGCTGGGTGATCTTCTGTGTCTATTTCTTGCCCTCTCTTCATGTTTTTCTCCTCCAGACTTCACTGGGATTCAATGCTAGGGACCTCCAATGTGGGAGAGAGGCACCCTGTCACTTGTGTCCCCTTAGTTCCTGCTTTCTGGCTCATCTCACCTTGATTCTCCCCTGCGTCTCTCTTTTGTTGAGTCATCATCTTGCTGCGTGGCTCACCACGCGTCCACGCAGCCCTGGGCTCGCCCTTGTGTCTGTGTGGGCCTGGCTCACCCACTTGCCCTTTTTTTTTTCTTACCAGGAGGCCCCGAGGATTGAACTTGGGTCCTCTCATATGGTAGACAGATGCCCAACCACTTGAGCCATATCTGCTTCCTGGACATAGTATTTCACAATGGATCCACACCCTGAGGATGTGGCAGGGTTCTTGGAGGTAGAACTCAAAGTAGTATGGGGGCCCCCGAAGCCTGCAGTCCCCAGGAGATCTCATTCTCAGGGCAGTCCACACTCAGCCTTCAGCAATTCCTCAAAATTGTTATTTAATTGGTCCTACTAATTTTTGACCCCAGCAGCATCTGCTACATATAAACAAATCTTCGGCTCACACAACCATTGTTTGCCCTCCTACTTCAGTTCTCTAACAGGTTCCAGAAAAATCATTTATTTTTAGTTTGCCTAGCTTTTCCTTGTTTTACAGATGGGAGTGATGACTTCTGAGATCACTACATGTCACAGACCAGAGATCCCTGCAGGTGTTTTTTTTTTTTTTTTTTTTTTTGGTTTGCTTGTTTGTTTGTTTATTTGTTTGTTTTTGAGATACTGGGGGGCCAGGGATTGAACCCGGGACCTTGTATGTGGCAAGCTGACACTCAAATCCTGAATCACATCAGCATCACTGAGTTGGTTGGTTTGTTTTGCTTGTTGTTTGTTTTTTGTTTTTCTTAGGAGGCACCTGGAACTAAACCTGGGACCACCCATGTGGGAGGTGGGTGTCCAACTCCTTGAGCCACAGCTACTCCCTGCAGATGTATTTTTAATGATATTTTGACTTATGTGGTGGTTTGGAACTGTCTTTACCTTAGAATATCATGTTATTAAAGCTAATGCATTTCTGTGGGTGTGAACCTATTGTAAGTAAGGCCTCTTGATGTTACTTCAGTTAAGGCATGGCCCAGGGTGGGTCTTAATTCTCTTACTGGTGTCCTTTATAAATGGGATGAATACAGAGATAAGAAGCTGAAATCAAAAGAACTCAGAAGAGAAGGGAGAGACCAGCAGAGGACACTGTGTGCCTTGCCATGCGGCAGAGGAGCCAGGGATTGCGGGCAACCAGTCTTCAGGAAGAAAACATCTAATGATGCCTGGATTTGGACATTCTCTCAGGCTTCAAGCTGTAAGCTAATAAATTCCCTTTGTTTAAGCTAAACCATTTCATGGTATTTGCTTTCAGCAGCCTAGGAAACTAAAACAGTTTACTTTCACCCTGAGCACTCAAGTCCTAAGGTCATTTATTTGTTCATTAAACAATTATTTTTTGAGAGCCTCCTCTGTTTCATGGATTATGGAACATGCTGGTGATATGACTATAAAGAAAATCAAAGCCATCCCAGCTGTCAAGAGTATGTGCATGATGTGAATACATACCGGTAAATGGCTAACTTCTGCGTGAGGCTGACTACATTGGAAAGGGATGTGGCAGATGCTACGCCGACCTAGGGCAGGCCTCCAGGTTGGACTGCGGGGCAGCAGCTGTCAGGCAGTTTTCTATGGAAAGACAGCTAAGCTGGGGCATGAAATATAAGTGCAATGAAGCCAGAAGGTGTGGAAGAGAGGGCAGCAGAACGAATGGCAGATATGTAGACCTAGAGGGCAGAAAGGGCCTGTGTGAGGGCCTGAAGGAAGCTCATTGTAGATGAATCATTGAATGAACAGAGCAAAGGGGGACATGAGCTGGGATGGAGAGTGAATAGGGACCAGACCATGCAGTACATGGGGGACAGTATCACAATCTAAAAATCATAAGCCTTTGAAAGACTCGATCAAGGAGAGGCATGGCCAGGTTTGTGTCAAAATTATTCTTCTGAGAGTATATCTCCAGCAATAAATAAATAAATAAATAAATAGATAGATAGATAAATAAATTGTCCAGAGATATAAAAATTAAGGGGAATCGTTGGAAGCTTTCTCTGTTAATGTTACATGGTGACTTAATTCTAAGCTCCCCAAGAGGAGAGAATTTTCTATTCCTCTCTCCAACCCACCCACTGAGATCCAATGCAGAGTGGTTCACACAATGAATGCTGGGTGTATGTTAGCTGCATGTCCCAAGTAGTTCTCAGAAGTTAGGATCACATCTAGAAGGTTCTAAGCCCTCTACAGCATTGTGTCTAGATTGGGTAAGAAGTACATGTCTCGCTACATCAGAGCAAACAAGTGGCCACAGGCCTAGGATTGTTGAGTGAGAGCTTTCCCTCTCCTGTAAGAGATGGATCTAAAGCCAAGTCCTCAGGATTGTTGAGTGAGAGCTTTCTCTCTCCTGTAAGAGATGGATCTAAAGCCAAGTCTTCTTTCTTGTTGCATCCCCAGGAGCCAGACAGAAAATTTGGCCTCAGCAGGGACAGCCTGGACTTTTGGTGCTCAACCCCAGCTGCCCATGAGAGTCCCAGAGGAGCCCTGAAACATGCCCACGTCCAGAGTTCACTCGCAGAGGTTGTGCTTTAACTGTTCCTGGGTAGGATTCTGGTTTTGAAATAGTGTAAAAGATTTTATGTGATGGAGCAGGATGATAACTGCTGGTCTTGACCCTTAGGACTACCTTAACCTGCCAATAAGGAGCTCTCTGGAAGATGAGTCTCTCCTGTTTCACCCACAGTGTGGTGGTACATATGCAGCCCTGAGCCTGGCCTCAGCATTTCCTGTGTTCCCTGAGCAGCTCCTTAACTTCCCTAAGACTCAACTCTTATCTGTAAAACTATGAAGATCTGTAGGGTTTTTGTGGAAATTATACCAGATACTTCATATAGAGGGCTATGATAGTATACAGTGATACTGTTTCTCATGATGGTGAGGATGATCGCGACGGTGCGATTTCCTAAATCAAAGATTGTAGGGAGGTGTGGGCATGGAGGGGGAGGGCCATAGTTGGCTTATAGCAGTAGTTCTCACACTTGACCAATCACTGGAGTCACCTGGAGGATTTGGAAAAATGCACTCTTGGATATAGTCTAGGCTGGGCAGCAGATTTTGCATTTCTAACATGTAGTCATCTCATGTGCTACTGGTGATGCTGGTCCAGAGACCACACTTGTAGAACCGTGAGCTTGGAGCTCTCCAATTAAAGGGATCGCTGAAATCTCAGCCCTTGTGATGGTCCAACACTGCTCCATGCACTCTTCTCCTAGGGTGTAACTTTAAAGAGATTTCTTATCTTATTTTAGTCAATTTTTTTTAAACCTCTAGAATTCACCAAACATCTCCATAATATACATGCATTTTAAACTAAATACTCAGAAGATAAATGTTAAGAAGTTTGGATTTTGAAGGTTCCAGTAAATTCGGGAATGGAGTTGGTGAAAACCTAGGGTATTTAAGCCTTATTCTAGGGAGAATAAGCCAGTGAGAAATCTCTGGGCCATTGGACGCTCTGCTGCTTCTCTGGGGAATGGGCATCTGTATCAGACTTTCTGTTGATGTCCTCATCATGTTCTTTTGTCACACCAAATTGGGCTTTGAGAAATGCAAGGGACCACACAGATGCAGATGCACTGACATGAGAAACCATTAGGAAAAGGACTCAATCCCCTTTCTGTAAAAAGAATATGGAGTGTACTTGAGTTTGAGGCCTGGGTCATCTGCTTACTGACCCTTCTCAGCCTTTGAAATCTCTTCCATACATGTGGAGAACAATCTCTACCTACTTTGAAGAGCTGTCCTTCCTCCTCTTCCTCCCTCTACTTTCCTGCTCTCCTTCCCTTTCCTTGTCCCTCCTCCTCCTCCCCCTCCTTCTTCTTCCTTCTTCTTTCCCCTATTCCTCCTCCCTTCCCTCCTTCTTCCTCTTCTTTGTCCCTCTTTCTCCTTCCTCCTCCCTCTTCTTCCTCTCCCTCCCTTCTCCTTCTCCCTTACCTCCTCCTCCTCCTATCCCTCTTCCTTGTCCCTCTTCCTCCTCTCTTTTACCTTCTCCTTTTCCTCCCTCCCCCTCCTCCTTCCTCCTCCCCATCTCTCTCTTTCTCCTTTTTCCTTCTTCCTCTTTCCCCTCCCTCCTCCTCCTCACCATTCCCCCTCCTTTTCTCTCACATGAGCATATTTCCTGGTGGCACACTGCTATGGTCCAGCTTCTCAGCAGGGTTTCCTAGAGCATGCTTGTCTACTGCACCTTCCTCCATCTCCCCCTCCTTAGCCCCGCAACAGGAAAGGCTGTTTTATAAGTGTGGCTCTGATTCTGCTTGAGCATCTCTGAAATCAGTTAAGCCGAGGCAAGTAGCGCCACACTGCTGCATTGGCAAGCTGCTTTATCCCAGAGCACTGGGCCCCATAATGACACATGAATTATGTATGCTGGGCTCCAGCATTCTGCAAGCCTGAAGCTGTGTGCTTTTGGAGGGAAAGTAATTCTGACTCTTTGATGGATTATATATCCAGGCCCCTTGCAAGATCCAGGCCTGCTGAGCTCTGGAAGATGCCTGGGAGCACACACACGGGAACTGCATGCAAAATCTGTTCCTTTTTTCCCCTGAAATGTGCTGCCTCCTTAGACTTAAGCCCCGCCCTTCTCTGTAAACCTCAAGGTCAGCATGGCATCTCAACCCCTACTTTGCTCTCTGCAACTCCGGGCTGCGGCTCTATCCAGTCTTCTATCACTGATGCGTCAACTACCTTGACAAAACTATCCTCTACTCATGGGACCATGCCAGCTCTGTATCTACAGAAGTTACACAGGTCACTTCTGGTCCATGTGTCAACACCCATGCTCTTGGCACATATAGTGCTTTTGCCATGATGCCACCTCTCTCTTTCTTTACTTGAGAATTCTGGGCATTCCTTTAAGTGTCCCTTCCAGCTGAACCCTACATGTTGCCTTCCTACTCTTCCTGTCTCTGCCCACTTCCATGACCCATCTCCCCCAAAAAACAAACAAAAGAAAGAGACATAAAATTAAAAAAACTCAAGTAGACTTCCAGTGGTGGACTTGTCATATTGCACGGTAATGGTTTGTTCCCCCCAGGTCACTTTTGCAAGACAGGACTGTGGTCTCCTTTTATCTTTGTGTTCCTAACCTCTAGTGCTTTCTTCCTGGTCCTGTGGAATGGGACTTGTTGGTGTGTAGTTCAGGCCTAAAGTGGCACAGCAGTGGGGGCAGTGGAAAGAACTGGTTTCTGCAAATGAGAGCATGCTGGCTTCAGAGCCGGCATTGTTCCTTACCAGATGCTTCCCTCCTGATATCTGAACTCAAGTCTGCCTGGGTTCTTTGGTCACTGAAATCAACATAGTGTAGAGCATCTGCCTGACTGACCCACAGGGTAGGTATGGAGTGCTTTTAACAGCACAGGTGTACTTTCTGAAAGAAAGCAGCCCATCGTCCAAAGCATTTTTACTTATTTAACTTTAATTGCCCTAGGATCAGTTCTCTACAAGCTAGATGTGGTACTTTAGAACTGTAATCAACAGACTTCCCATTTCCTGTGCTAAATAATATTGCAAAAAGCAAAAGTAACTGAGTTACTTTGCTCTGGAAAGTACTCACACCTGGAAGACAAGACTGGGAACCACATAAAATTGTTTACTTTTCAAAACTAATCACTGGGTACATCTGTGCTAGCTTGAAGACCCTTGTCTCTAATTGCTTACTTATCCAAATCTATCATAAAAGATTCTTTTCTTTTTTTTTTTAAAGATTTTATTTTATTTTATTTATTTATTCCCTTTACCCCCACACACTGTCTGCTCTCTGTGTCCATTAATTGTGTGCTCATCTTTTTTTTAGGAGGCCCTGGGAACCGAGCCTGGGACCTCTCATGTGGGAGGGAGGCACCCATCGCTTGAGCAACCTCTACTTCCCGCTTATTGTTTCCTCATTGTGTCTCTTGGTTGCATCGTCTTGTTGTGTCATGTTGCTGCATCAACTTGTTGAGACAGCTCGCTGCACCAGGTCATTACATCAGCTCGCTGTCTTGCTTGTCTCCTTTCGGAGGTATCGGGAACAGAACCTGGGTGGGACCTCCCATGTGGTAGGCAGGTGTCCAACTCCTTGAGCCACATCCACTTCACCAAGATTCCTTTCTGATTCCAACCAGTTCCTTGTCTTGTAAAATCTGCCTTAAAGTAAATCAGTCCAGACCCCAAAATCCAATAAATGTCCTCCTGGGGTTCTCCTTCCTGAGATGCTACTAAAACTCTGTCAAGAAATTGTCTTAGTTTTCCAGGCTTCTATAACAATGGGTTGGCTTAAAGAACAGGAATTTATTTTCTCACAGTTTTAAAGTCTAGAAGAATGGCTTCTTTCCAGGTTTGGTAACACTCTGGTGATGGCTCGCTGCAAATTGTGGGGTTCCCTGACTTGCTATGTAGAGAGATCTTTTCCTTTCTCTTCTGGGTACCCACTGACATTCTGCTTCTCCTTAGAAGGCCTCTGGTAATGTGGATTAAGACCTATCCTGATTGAACTTGGCCATATCTTAACTAAAAATAACATAGTCAAAGGTCCTATTTACATTGGGTTTGTCCACACCCACAAAGATGTGGATTAAGATTATGTATCAAGATTGGGAAATGAACAATGGACTAAAGTAGACCTATTATTATTCTATTATGGACTTATTATTATTCTAGCAATGGAAGAACTTTTATCATTGATATGGAGGCAGTGGCTACTGCAGGTTCTGGGGGGAGGGAGAGGGAGGAACAGGTATAACTTGGGACCAGTTTTGGGACATAGGAGTTGTCCTGCTTGATATTGCAATGATGGATACAGGCCATTATATATTTTGTTATAACCTTCAAAACTGTGCAGGATAGAGTGTAAACTATAATGTAAACTATAGTCCTTGGCTGGTGGCAGAGTTTCAGTATGTGTTCATCAGTTGTGACAAATGTACCATAGTAGTGAAGGATGTTAGTGTGGGAGACTGTGTGTGTGGGGGGGTAGGACATATGGAAATCTCTTATATTTTTATGTAACATAAATGTAATCTAAAGCTTCTTTAAAAATAAAAAATTTTAAAAAATGGAAAAAAAAAGAATATGTCTAAATTGGGGTACATAATTCAACCTACCACAGTGGTTTTATCCTTACTGCAGTGATTTAGTAAACTTAGCTTTGCTCAATCAGCAGTTTCTCTAGTGGTCTTTGGGGAGCCTAGAACCTAGGACCAAAAGGGTGACAGTGTCTCACCCGTTCAGATGCCACCTGATCTCCTCAACTCTCTAGAAAGCCTTGAAGATCAGGATGGGAACAAGAAAACTCTAAGTAGAAAAACATCACAAAATCCACACCCTATATCTCATGTACTTATCAGTGGGAGAACATCTTCATTTCCCCCTCAATGTCTATTTGTTCTTGTTTTCAATGTTATTCTTATAGCTTTTGTTGCCTGAGTTCCCAATCTATACCAAAGTAGAACTGCCAAGCTTTTAAGGAAGTGGTAAAATAACGTCTCTTGACTCAGAATGGTCTTGAGGGCCCTCCGCCCCCTGCATCAGGGCCAGGAGTCCTGTCACAGCATGCTGGGTAGCCACTGCACTCACCAAGGTTGAAGACAGAAACTGCCCCTTGCCTTAGTGCCAGTGTGGTTCTGGTCTGACTCAGTACTCCACCTTGCTCTATGGACCCCAGTGCCCTTACATCCCTTTACCTTTGGCTCTGTGTGTGGTCCCCAGCTCAGGTCCATCAGAGTTGGACAAGAGTCCTGGCCTCTAACCTTGGACCCAGAGATGACTGTTTGCCTCATACATGTCCAAAATAATTCCAACTGAAATGGCTGGGCAGCCCAACCTGATGTCTAGGACCTTGATGGCTTCATCCAGAGACCTCAGAAGAGGGAAGGACAGGCACCAGAATAGGACAGGAAATGCTGTCCCCTCTGCAAGATCTCAGAGTGGGATGCACCTGGGACAGACAGGTGTGTCTCCTATCTCTATCCCCCATGCTTCCTGCTCCTATCCCTGCCTGTATCTTTCTTGCTTAGCTCAGCCAGCTGGCCCCCTCTGTTATTTCTCCTCCCCACCCCCATCTTCTCGGTCCCCTCCCCTTTTCTCTTCCTCTCAGATTCTCCTTGTACTTCAATAAATGCCTTGTCCTAGTTTCTGCCTACTTCCCAGCCTTCCTTCCAGGCTGTCATTGCCGTCAACCACACAAAGCCCTTCTGGCCCAGGAGCTCTTGGCATGGCCCATGCTGCTGGCCCCAGGCACCCACCCTTCTCAGGACAGCTCCCTTTCAGATGACCCCTGCCTAGCTCAATTTTGATGCTTAATTATGAACACATTTCTCCTGGGAGAAGGAACACTTGGTATCATGGGCTTCCAGTCCTCTTCCTGAATATGCTGGGACCAGAGAGGAGGCCTTCAGATAGGGGTAAAGACCTGAAGACAGATGCAGAGATGTATAGACAAGAGACCTACAGGAGAAGGGAAGAGTTGGTCAGGGACTGTTCTGGGCCATGGGTTCCACTGAGGAGGGGATGACAGTCCAAACGATGAATCCATAGGGACCCAGAAAACATGCGACACAGGCTGGGAGGTTGTTAGCTGATATCCTGATTTGGGGTGCCACCTGGCCCACACTTGTGGCTCCAAGAAGAGGAGCAGCAGAAACTGGGTCTAGGTCTAGAATGAGGGGTGTCAGGAAGAACAAATGAAAATATAGCAGGCCCAGTTAAGGTTGAATTTCAGATAAACAGTAGATAGTTGTTAGTATAAGTATGTCCCATGCAATATTTGGGACATACTTATTTTGCTAGACAGATAATGGCCCCCAAAGATGCTCATATCCTAATTTTCTGAATCTGTGACTATGTTACCTTAAGAGGAAAAGGGGAAATAAGGTTACAGATAGATTATGGTTGCTAATCAGTTGACATTGAGATGGGTGAGATTTTCATAAATTATCTGGGTGGGCCATCTGTAACCAATCGCTGGGGCCCTCAAATATAGAAATGGGAGGCAGAAGAGGAGGTCAGAGTGATATGATGTGAGAAAGCCTCACTCACTGTTGCTGCCTTTGAAGATGGAGGAAGCGGCCAAGAGCCAAGTAATGCAGGTGGCCTCCAGAATCTGGAAAGTCAAGGATACAGGTTTTCCCCTGAAACCTCCAGAAGGAGCTAACCCTGCCAATGCCTTGATTTTAGTCCATTGAAACCCGTTTTAGACTTCTGACTTCCAAAACTGCAAGATAATAAATGTGTTTTTTTAAGACCCTAAGTTTGCAGTAGTTTGTTACAGCAGAAATAGGAAACTTATACTAAAAGAGTGTTCATTATGTACCTGAAATTCAAATTTAGCTGGGCATCCTGCATTTTACCTGGCATCTCTAATCAGAGGTTTTGTAAACTGCCAATCTCATTAGGACCATAAACCAAGTCAAAGACTCTCTTATGGGCACGATGTCCCTGTAGTTGGGGTAATGCAAGGGCCACAGCAGCTTTGGCTCTCATGACCCTAAGGCAAACTCCAGAGATACAGACTTGAGTGAGGGGTGCTTGGCATTAGGCTTCAGTTGGACAAACCTTGGCAGAATCCTGTTGCTACGACAAAATGGCTTTTCATTTACCTCCCTTTCTAAGCCTCAGTGCCCTCACCTATAAAATGGAACAGTAGCAAATAAGTTGATCAGAAAAGTTTTCATAGTCCCCCCCCACTGTGCCATGAGTATTAATTATGATGAATTTTATAGAGTGCCCAGCAGTTTGTTGCATGTAGTCGGTAGTTGAACTTGCTTGGTTCCCTCCTCTCCTCCTTTGTTGGTGGAAGGTCCTAACACCCCTCCCAGGTGCAAGCCTCCTGTATTTTCAGATGGGGTAGCTCAGGATATGCAAGGGCAGCCTGGTCACACAATCCTAGGTGGGATGCTGGGGAGAAGGGTTGCATAATGTGAATATAGAAATACTTCTGATATATCAGTGATGGGGACATACCACACCAGAATTCTATTGACAGGAGAAAATCACAGGCTATCCAGAAGAAATTCGTGAGCCCAATGCAAAATCCAGAGCCCCTTGTATAACCCCAGCAGTTATTTCCACCTAAGCATAGTCAAGAGACCCTGTCCAGAGGCTCCCTTTGCCTCTGCACTGCTGGCAGGCTCTGCCATCATGGCTTACTCTTACTTTTCTTTGGGTGGCATTTAGCAAGTTGGAGCTGAGAGCACATCTATTCTGAAGCCCCATTTTGGGGATTGAATCACATGTGCCCCTGAAGACCTATTCAAGTATTAGCCCCACCCCTGTGGGTGTGCAACCATTTGCAAACAGGACCTTTGAAGGTGCTATTATTAGTTAAGGTGTGGACTCATTTGTGAGTAAGATCTTAGAAGATCTTATTTGCCTGAAGCCAAATTGAATCACGGTGGGCCTTAATCCATATGACTGGAATCCTTATGAGGCAGAGGAAACTCAAACACAATTAGAAGAAGCCAGAAGTCAGAAAATGTTAGAGAATGAGGCAGATCCCCATGTGATGGAAGGAGAGATGCAAACCAAAGACCTCCAAGGATTACAGCAAATCAGTACCGGAATGCTACAGACTCTGGGAGAAAACACAGCCTGTCAGCCCTTGATTTTGGACTTCTGACCTTCAAAGCCATGAGACAATAAATTCCAGTTGTTTAAGCCAACAAGCATATAGTATTTGTCATAGCAGCTCTGGCCAGCTAAGACAGTCCAGGAGTGAGGTTTCAGGGAAAGAGAACCTTTCACCGTAGATTCTAATTGCTAGGTCTTTCCAGTGTCCTAGACACTTGGTTATGCAGAGCTTCAAAATACCTTGGCCAAATACAAATTCACTCACCTAACCAGTTTTTATAGAGAAACCCTATGAATGGAATGCAGGTGAAATGGAGCTTCTGGGAGATGACTGGCCTTCTTCTTTCTGCTACTGCAAAAACCTTGGCTGCTTTGCAGAGCTCCTCTCTTTTCTCCCATCCCTTCCCTCCCTGTGGTTCTCTAAGTAAAGGGAAAGGAAGCCCAGACATGTATGCAAAATGGCTATTAAAGCAAGAAGCATCACCTCATAATCCAATCGAGGTTTTAAGACAGGGCTTCAACCTGCCTTGGAGCAAGACTTCATCTAAATAATTTAGCCACGGAGAGCCAGGCTGGCCCAGGGCTGCACACACTTGCACAGGAAACCTTTGTAAATATATGCTCATGTGATGGCACCTGGTCTCATTGGTGATGCCAGGTCTCCTCCAACAGCTCCTGGCTCCTTGTGACAAAATATGCTTGCAGCTAGGAAAACTAAATGAAAAGTGTCCCTCTAATCCTGTCACTCTGAAACTTAAAAGACTTTCAAGGCTTCCATTGTCCTTAGTTAAATGTCCAGGATTTTTAACAAGCCATTTTAAGCTTTCTGCTTATTTCTCTAATTTCATTTTTCACCAGTCCTTGCTCTCAACTGAGCATACTCATCTGTTCATAGTTTCACAAGCATGCCATGTTCTTTCTACCTAAGTTAATGCATACAGACTATTCCCTCTGCTGTGCACCTAAAATTAGGTTGTCAAATCCCAGCCCCTTCCCTGGTCAAGTCTTTGTTCCTAGCCAAGCTCACTCCTGCTCATCTTTTGGGTCTTGACAGCTCCCACAGCCTCCAAGGAGTGCTCTCCTACACCTTTGACTGGGTTGGGTGCCCCCTCCTTGGTATTTCCAAAATACCTCTCCATTCTTTGTCCAAGGACCTATTACACTTTCTTGTGCTTGCATATTACTTTTTGCCTTTCCTCATCCCCCCTGAAAGTAAGCAATTTCAAGGAAGGCATAGTCAGTGCTATGTCTTTAAAACAAGGTAATCATTTAGACTCAAAGAAATATCTGGTAAGTGAGGTAGGGTGTATTACTGGGGGTTATCTAGGGAAACAGAACTGTTATATATATAATGAGATTTATTATAGGATTTGGCTTACATGACCATGGGGATTGGCAAGTACAAATTCCATAGGACAGGATACAAGTTGGGAACTCTAATGAAGGTTTCAATGAATTGCTCAGGAGAAGATGGCTGGCTGAAGTAAAGAGAGAAATTCTTTCTTTTGACTACTGAAATCATCAGTTCTTCCTTTAAGGCTCTCAGCTGATTGAATTAGACTTCTCTCATTGTTGAAGGCAATTTCCTTTGTTGATTATAGATGCAGTCAGCCGCAGATGCAATCAACTGACTAATTGTTTAAATCCACAGAATATCCTCACAGTAATAATTAGGCTAGTGCTTACTTGACCAAACAACTGGATACCATAATCTAACCAAGCTGACACATGAACTTAACCATCACAGGGTAAAAATGTTAGTGAGCAGATGGTATATATAATTTTCTCATTTATGTTTTCAATTCACTGAACTGCCTGCAGGGATCAGAATTCCTTCTGCTGAGATTTTTGTCCTTTTCTCTCTTCTTTCCTCGTTTCCCTCTGGGCTTTCGCATTGGACTGGGAGACTCTCTGGCTTCCTTCTTTGAAAGACAAGTCAGAGTTGAGTTTGCAAATCACAGCATTTAAGTGGACACAATAGTTTTGCTGAAGCAAAGGAAGCTAGAATGGAAGTAGCTTTGGGGTTCAAGGGATGGCAAAGTATTTTTGTAGAAGTGTAAAGGAAGTTAGCTTGACTGTTACTGATTGAACGATGGTTTTTTCATCTTATAGTGGTGGGTTTAGAGCAGGTGTGCCTTATTTTGTATTGGGCCAAAGGTAGGTAATGAACTAGGGGGTTGATTGTCAATTTGGGTCAGCTGACTTGTTAAGGATTTCAAGTTTCAAAAGAGGAAACTCAAGAGGGCATGGTATATTTTTGGCTAGGAGGAGTCCCCAGTGCTTTCTCTATACAATTTTATCACTTTTCCTTCTTTGGGTCCTTCCACCAATTTTGAGGGTTTGGCCAAATATGTTATTCTGTCATTCACCACTAAAAGTCTCTTGTGTTTCATCACTGATTTCACAGGTTAGCTGAAGTTCGAGATTTTCATTGTCCCATTCATGCTGGTTTTGTAACCTCAGTTGTATCATTTGTTGAGTTAGTGGCTGCAAAGTAGTATTTAAGAGTAGTGAGAACTGAAAATGACTGAATGATTTTATGACATGATTAAGAGGAAAGCAACTGTCCCTATCAGGACATCTGTCAACCAAAGTCCCCATGATACTAGAGGCCAACCAAAAAGAGACTTAGGTCAATCAGATTTGGGAAGTGTGTAAGCTTTGCTAGCATGGACTTCTGCTGCCAATAGCTCTTGGTAAACATAGTCTTGATGGTCATTTACAAATATATAGTACTGGGTCCCTACTATATTCTGGGAAGCCAGAATATAGTCTAATGCTAACCAATTTTGTAGAATCATTTAGCAAAGTTTCAATACTTTGCCAACTAGTGAGCTGATGCCCTGCCCTAAGTGGGAGATAGATTTTTCTAACTCTAATACTATCTGTAATCTTATAGTGTGTCTTCCAGCATTGAAGATACCTTCCCCAATGACAAGGGGAACAATACCAAGAAGAGAACACCCTATGAGTTTAGCCTGGGCTAAGGGTTTTACCATGATCCATATAGAGCTGCTTCTTGTCTGACAATACTCTCTTCACTAGATTTTATAGTATGGGAAAAGTTCAATAAAGCCCTCATGTTTCTAATTTTCCCTTTTGGAAGCTTACCATATATAGCCATTTGGAAAAGAGTATAAAGTATAGAACAAGAACTAACTCAATTTACAGGTCATAATTCCTATGTCTTGTGTATCTTGTGTCCACATAAAAAATAATGTTCTTAAAGAGATTAATATGGGAATCTATCGCCTTTAAAGAATGAGATATTGCCAAGTAGAGCTAATTGAGTCTAAACTCCAAAAGAAGAATCATAACTATCATCATGTTCAATGTTATCTGATATCTTAGTCCCATTTAACAATTTCCTTTGCCTGACTTTTCAACCCACCAGAAATTTGTGCCTTGAGTGAAATACATTCTAAAGTTATTGAAACTTTGGGGTTCTTGGAGAAAAATAGTATCTCTCAAAGGGGTCTGGTCTGTACAGTGTGCCCCAGGCTCATGAAAGTAAAAGGAGCCTTGCCATATAGAAACTGAACATTTAATATGCCCTACATGGTGGCCATTGTTATCTATCTGGTTTCTAGTACAAACACCACATTCTTTGGGTTAGAGAGGCCACATTGTAATCCCAGTCTAGGAGACTGTCAAGGTACATCCCAGAGTCATTCCAAAAATATCTATCTAATTGAGTATCTGATCTTTCCTGTCAGGTCAAAGTTTACAGTATACAAGTGTAAAAGAATGGTTATTAGGAGTGTTTTAGGACTAAGTAGGGGATGGGCACAGTACCAACAGTTACTCTGATTGTTTCATTTGCTTTATGGTGTTCTAGAAGGAATAAGAAATTGTGTTCAAGGTAGGACTACATAGGGCTTAACAGGGTAAAGAGGAGATAAAAGAAAAGCATGGTGTAGGTAGGGTTTTTTTTTTTTTTATTATGGGTAAAAATCAAAATTCTCACAATACATACAAACATTTGCAAAATGATATATAAATATATGTGCATATATGTGTATTTGCTTACAAAAATGTTATTTATATATATATATACATATATTTTAAGAGGTGCTTAGATTACCTAAAATATTACACGGAACCCACTGGGATTCCCATGTTGCCCACCTCCCACACCTCCCACCACATCCCACACAAACATCTCCCACAGTGTGGCCCACCAACCTCAATGAACTTACACATCCTGGAGCCTTGCCACCAACCATAGACCACAGTTCACACTGTAGACCACAGGGTTTTATTGGAGATGGAAAACCCAGCATTGTAAGTGGCAGAGGATGAATAAGAGAATGTTTAGAGAGACAATGAAAAGGAACAGATGGAATAAGATAAGGAAATTCAGGTGTGTGTTAATCCATGGTCTTGGGCATCATCTACTTTTTGTGATGTCTTGGGAAAAAGCTATTTACATCAGATGCCATCTACTTATGGAATTCTTGTGTCAATTTTAGCTTGAATCTTCTGTAGAGGACTCTCAGGACAGGGAGCTTAGATCTGTCAATGTTGGAACTAGGTAAATACAATTCATTCCTTACAATTTTATATTGTAATAGGTTGGAGTCTGGTAAAGTAGGAGAAATAATCCTCATGAGTCTTCTTATTATGATATCATAGAAGGTTAGCTGGTATTTTTCCCAATGGGCTAGATCTTATGACCTTCAAGTTTGAGGGAAAAACCCTAGGATGAGATAGAGAGAAGGATTTAAATAACTTAGCTAATTTAAGTTTTAAAATACCATTTGTTCATTCTGCCTTTCCAGACAATTGAGGATGGTAGGGACAGTGAAGCTTTTGTCTGGTGGGTAAGACCTTACAAATTTCATGGATTACAGTTCCAGTAAATTGGAAGCTTCTATCAATTGAAAGAATAGCAGGAATTCCCTCAGTGGGGAAAATGAAGTCTAATAGTTTTTAGCTACTGGGAGGGAAGTAGCCTGGAGACAAGGAAAAGCCTCTATCCTCCAGAAAATTGATATATGCTAACAAGGACATATTATATCCCACAGAAGGGGATAGACGTATAAAGTCCATTTTGAAGATGTCCAAAAAGGCTCTGTCATTACAGATTTACCAGGGTTATGTTAATTGGCAGGTAGAACAATTTACATACTCATTTTCCTTCTAAATTTAATGTTCTTTTTTTGTTTTGCTGAAGATAAAGCTCTGACCTGTAGCTGATTGCAAATACTATCAGAGAATCACCAGAGTAAACAATGTAACTGGCAAGGAAATTTGGTTGTTTCTATGTCATGAAGAACTTTTTTTAAGAATAACTAAAATTATGACCAATAACACTATACTGTTGTCAAATATGCATATCAGTACCAGGGCATATAATAGACAGTAATATCCAGGAATTTTATATAATCTCTAAATATTGTATATTTACTCATACAAATTTAATGAACAGAAGTTAGAAACTCTCTTTCAATTTGACATCACTTCCTATGCAACTCATATCAAATGGACCCAACTATTTCTAGTGCCTCTCTTTTTATAAGGTGAAACAACAAATCCTTGAAATAAAAAATATATCATTTATGGTTTAACTTTGAGAAGGCAAAATGTCAAATGTTTTCAGGAGTTTTGAACACATGATTAAATATGATCACAGGTCACTGATAAAAATAGTTGATTACCTACTTAACCAATGTAACAGTAAAAGATTTTAAAGGTAAGTATAGGAGGCAACATGGTTTTTTAAAACAGGAAACAAAACCTTAGTTCTTTTAAAAGTGAAAAGAAAGACTTGTCCTCTTAAACAATAAGGGATAATAAGGTCAATATAAATATAAATGACATTATTATTCTGATATGATGTACAATCTTTATCTTCTAGGCAGATTACTCAGATGGTTATAGAAAAATTTTATGACCACTTGCTAAGAGCAGACCAATAATCCAAGAAAATTCCATCATTATAACAGAGAAAACCAAATTCTAATTCTGCTTGAATATACTGTTTGGTATGAAATCTTTCTTTTTTTTAAATCAACATTGGCCGTGACAACAGTCATTTCCACATACCTTCTCCAAAGTTCTATATCTGTTTAGGTTTTATCCCACCCTTTTCTTGTTTCTCCATGTGCAACACCCATTACAACTTCTTTAGAACAAAAATACTCTTTTTCTTTAACAAAAACACATCTTATATACCTTACATACTTAAGTTTCCAAAAATATCTTGAAAATTGTCTTCAAGCCAACATGCTACAAAACATATTAACTCTTGAAATGAAGGTTTTTATAACAATTTCTCAATTTGGTTAAACATGAATTTACACTTTTCATTATTTTAAGCATCTAATAGATATAATACTAGCATATCTGGTCAGTAAACCTTTATAAATTTTGGAAGAACATATCCAAGTAGAATAAAATAGTAGTCTTATATCGTACTTAGCATTGATAACTTAGAAGACATAATTAACAATATTAAACTAGTCCTGTTTGCCAAAAGTTTACCTAGGTTATATGCACTTGAATTTTTAAAACATTTGGTTTTAATTCTACAAATGTTCTTTTTATATTGGAAGTGTCAGAAGATTGGTTTCTTCAATTTGTGGGACTTTTGAGGTATTATTTTATATATAAGCACTTATTTATCTTTAAGCAATTTGAATGGTGCTCTTTTAAGAAGTTCTATTTGTTTATTTGGTATATCATCCAGAAGTATGAAAATATGCCTCATACAATTTGACAGACACAAAAAGAAAGCTTATAGATTTAGTTAAAATTATTTCAGCCAATGAATCAGACATAAAAACACAGAAACACAAAACTTACTACTTTATATAAAAAGAGCTGGCTTTCTCTTCTTGCTCCACTCATATTTTTATCAGAATTTTTTTCTTGGCAGATGGGACAAGTTGAGGTTATTTATTTACTATGAGGGCTAAAGCTTTTCCATCATAATTTGTGGAGGAGATTTTTAAGGCTTTCTTTGCCCTGATATATAATCTTACAGAAACTTTTCCATATTTCTCAGGCCTATTTGACCCTTAGATTTATCGTGGAAAGAAGAATATTGTAGGTCCATTTCTGAGTCAGTACAAGTAGATTTTGGCATCCAGGATTTAGCATCTGAGGTTCAACATGTGTACAAGCTGATATGAGTCAGATAGCCCTGGGTTTCACACACCCAAAAGAATTCTAAATTTGTCTATGAGTGTTTGCTGGTGTTATTTGGGGACATCTTTAATTACAGCTCTTAATTCAGTTCAAGACTGAGTTTTAAATTTGGCTCTATCAAGCAGCTAGGTTCCAAAGAAAGCTTAATCTTTAAAAGAGTATGGACTAAATTGTCAAGAAGAACTGTTAGGGCAGCTCTAGGGGAAAGGCTGGGTATAGGAAGATGGGGAGCTATAGGTTTGGTTTGGAGTTCTTTGCTCTTTGTTCTGTTTTTTATTTTTTATTTTTTAGTCTTTTCTTTTTCTAATGAACCTTTTACTGAAGCTATTATAGAGGTAAAGTTTCCTCTAGCAGCTCCTAAGTGCTAACCTTGGATTCTCCCCCATCCCACCCCACCCCCTGCCTCTCAAGTGCACAATTTTGTTCCTATAATATTTCTCAAAATGGTCACTACAAATGCAAATCATCCTGGCAAACCACTTGCCATATGACCCAGTTTGTGAGTTAGCTTAGTGGGTCTCATGGTTTTGAAGGGGATGTTCATGAATTCCTTGGGTTCTTGCCCTGTGCAGAGAAGTCCACACCAAGGTTGACCACACAAGGGAAAGAACTTTAATAAGCTGGCGAAGATCAGGAACGTAAGTCTAAATCTGTCTTTTGGAGTAACAGAAGTAGCAACATTATATTGCCTTGTGCAGGGGAGGACTTCAAGTGGTTGGGTCACAAGATTGACTGTTGGGGAGGGGGTTGCATATTGCACATACTCTATAACACTACGTGCCTTAACATGCTTGGTCATACATCACATGTACAGAAAATGGCATGTAAATCCTGACCTGAGGCCATTATACTACCATTATAATGAGCTAAAGTTCAGCTAAGCCCATTATTCTACTACTGTACTGAGTCTATGCAAAAAACTGGAGAATCCCAGTTGTGGGTTATTAGATTTTGCAGGTAGCTTCTGACCACAGCTACTAACTGCATTCTATTCTGATCAGTTAGCTACTGCTGCAAGGCTAAGATTAGCTTAACAGGGCCTAGCAGAGTAAGAGACAATTTGGCTGGGGGTAGTTCTACCAAGCAGCCCTTACAGGTTCCCAAAACCTATGTCTCTGAGAGAAGGGAAATTAGAGAGCTGGAGGGAGAAATCAAATTAAACCAAATGGAAGTGAAGCAGTCTAGTTTAAGAAAAGGGAAGATGAGTCTAAGACCTGGCAGAAAAACATGGTCACCAAACATGTGGCCCTGGAATGCTGCCTGGAAACCCCCTGAAGGAAAGACAACCACCAAGGAAGCTACTGGAAGGACCTTATGAGAACCCTATTTGGAATGAGATATCATTCTGGGTAAAGGAAAAGCCCCAGATATCATCAAAAGGCTAACCCTAGGGAACTGATGGGTGGAGTAATCAATAAGAATAGTAAATAGCTGGGCTCCCTTCCCCAAACATTAAAAATGGGAGGAATAATTAATAGCTTAAAATGAGGGGACATGGCTGTTGGGTTAGGCAGATAAGGCTCAGCTTTCACAAAAACAATGGAGAAAAAACTAAGAGCTGCCTGGGGGACCTGCTCTGGGGGTCAGCAGACCAGGGCAGTGCTTCACAACTCCCAGGAGAGTGAGGAATAGAGAGATGAAGAGGCCAAAACAACAAATTGTGAGTTACTAAACCTCCAGGCTGCTGGGAAGGGCACCTCTCCCCCACCCCCAATATATTAAGCAGGGGTAAAACCCCTGGCTCATTGCAGCTGTCTTCCTCCATGCCAGCTGTTACAAGGGAAAAAGAGGGTGACTTGGGGAGCTTTTCTTCAGTGAATTCAGCCAGTGGATTCTGCTTTGAATCTTGGCTCTGGCCAGACGAAAACAAAGGAGAACTGAGAGAGGTACACTTCTGTGGAGAGGAGTGCCCAAAAGTGCCATCTACTGGCCCATCTGGAAATTTAATGGACAAAAACTCTTTTGGAGCTCTCTTTACCCCACCCCTGGGAGAAAGTCTATGCCCCACTAGTCAGACCCTGGCATGATTTTGGTAATTTAAGCTGGACAATTTTAAAAGCTTAGGAAAAGTTGAACCAAATATCAAAGAGCTGTGAAAAAATAATAATAGGGAAGAGAAAGCAATTGGGCATAAGAGTAAATTCACCAACATATCAGATGCCTAGACCTCAGCAGAAAATTACAAGCCATACTAGGAAACAGGAAGAAATGGCTTAGCTAAAGAAACAAACCAAATATTCTGAAGAGATTCAATATTTAAGACAATTAATCAATGATAATCACAAAACTTTCCTAAATCATTTTAAAAAATTGAAAGAAAATATGACTGAAGAGATAATGGACATTAAGAAGACACTGGGTAAACATAAAGAAAAATTTGCAAGTCTGCAAAGACAAGTAACTGACCTTAAGGGAATGAAGGACATGATGGAAGAGATTAAAAATACATTACAGGGGAGGAGGGCGGCCAAGATGGCGTTAGTGTAGGAGGGCACACACTGCAAGCTCCCAGAGCAAGGCGGATTGTGGACGGGGTCCTGCCCGGGGGTCTGTGCTGTGCACGCGTGGAGTGAGAAGCCTGGGACATCTATCTGTGCGGATCGGCGGCGTGAACAGAACGGTGGAGATTCGTGAGTTTTGAGGCTGCCGGTGGAGGTTGGCACGGGTGGCTGAGCCCCGCGGTTAAGGAAAAAAAAACAAAATTAAATAAAACGGCCATTTGGAGCTGCGGGTGGGGCGAAAAAGTTTTATTTTCTGGGGATCTGGCTGCCTGGCGCCACTTGGACCTTGTGTGAACAGAACAAATGAGCTAATCAGCACCCAGTGAACCGGGGGGGGGGCGGATTTTGGTGGGGGAACGGAGCTGATTTCCCTAGCCACCCAGGGATAAAACCCAGGCCGCTGCAGAGCCAGGAAGAAGGGACACTTCCCAAAAAAGGGAGGGTTCTGTTGGAAGACAGGGAAGGGTATTTTATATTTTTAGACATCGATCTGGCTGCCTGCACCGCCCCATAGCTTTGGGGAGCAGATAAGACAACCTGAAGCAGCATTAGGCTGAGAGCAGACACGAATCTGCACTCAAACTGATTTACTGAGCAGCCCGGTGACACTCGAGCTCGGCTCCAGAAGGGGTGGAATCCGCCCTCTTTAGCACTCCTCATTGACTAACAACAGAGCTACAGCTAACCTGGGGAGTCCGGAAAGTGGGATGTGTTTGATTAATTTCCACGGGCCCAGCTAGGGTCCCTTCCGTAAGGGGGTTGGTCTAGAGGAGGAATTATTTTGGGTCCTGCATTTGGCTAAAAAAGTAAAAATTAAAAAAAAAAAGTGAGGTCACCTCAACAAATGAAAAATAAATTCTTTTTAATTTAGTTTAATAGCTAAAAGCTGCTTCAGGACCTGCATATAGAACCCTGTGGGGAAATTCATTGATAAACACAAGTAGGCAGGAAGGATCCACGTGGACCCTAGGGGAATCATTGACCCCCCTTAGCTCTGTTTGACTGCTTGCCTGTGTGGATCTTTGGTTTCTCTCTGTTACTTTCTGGTCTATTGCTATTATTTCCTCTTTCCTCCCCCTTCCTTTTTCCTTCTATTTTTTTTTTTTTTTTCTTTTAAAAAGGTGCTGCCAGCTTGTCGCTTCTTTGCTGGGCTTCTTTTTCAGTAATTTCCCACTCTCTGGATATATTGATTCTATATTACAAACTATAGCTTATCCTTCGTGCATCTTTCTGCCTTCTGTTTTCTGTTGTGGCTCTTAGAGACAACATTTTTTCATAGGCCCACAAATTAAGGGTGTCAATTTCTATTCCATCTATTTTGTTTTCTTCTTCTTTTTATTTTTTTAAAATTTTTTATTAGTATTAACTTTTTCCTTTCAGACTTTTCTTTCCCTCCCTCCTCATAATTCTAGCCTTCTAAATCACTATATATATATTCCTCCATTTGTTTTCCCAGTCCATTGTAGGAACTCCATATTTTTTCCCAGTACTCTACACTGCCTACACAAGTTAAATATTCATCTCATTAAGTCTCATTTTGCCCCTCTTCTAACTTTTACCAATATTTCTATTATCCTTCTGCCTTCCTTACATCTTTTGATTCCTCTGGCCCTAACCTTTTGCCTTCAAGGGAACATAGAAAGAAGCAAGGAAATAAAATAAGAAGAAAAACTGCCAAAGAGAAAACTTAACTCACACGCAGAACCAACAGCTAAATAAAATTCTAGAGCATAGAGAAAAGCTAATCAACTGAACAAACCCATCAAGATAATATGATGACCAGAGGGCAACAGAAAAATACAAATGACTCTGAGAAACTGGAAAACATGGACCAGTCCAGTGCACAAAATAAAAACCAGGAAGCAATGCAGTACATTGAACAACTAATCAAAGCTATCCAAACAAATATCATGGACCAACTTAAAGAACTGAAGGAAGAGATTAAGGATATAAAGAAGACACTGGGAGAACATACTGAAAAAATAACTAACACACCTAAAAACGTAATGGATATGATGGCGAACAAAGACACAAGTCAAGAAATGAAAAAGACGCTGGACTCACATGGCAGCAGAATTGAACAGGCAGAGGAAAGAATTAGTGATATGGAAGACAATACAGTTGAAATCAAAGAGATTGTAGAAAACATAGACAAAAAGATAGAAAAAATCCAGTATGGTCTCAGGGAATTAACCGATAATGCAAGACGCACACACATACGCATTATGGGCATCCCAGAAGGAGAAGAGAAGGGAAAGGGAACAGAAGGAGTGTTGAAGGAAGTTATGGCTGAAAACTTCCCAACTCTATTGAGAGAGATGGATGTGCAGATCCAGGAAGCACAGCGCACCCCAAATAGTATAAATCCCAACAGGCCAACTCCAAGACATATACTTGTCAAATTGTCCAATGCTCAAGACAAAGAGAAAATACTCAAGGCAGCAAGAGAAAAGAGAACCATCACATACAAGGGAAGCACAATAAGATTAAGTGCTGATTTCTCAGCTGAAACCATGGAGGCAAGAAGACAGTGGTATGACATAGTCAAAACACTAAAAGAAAAAAACTTCCAGCTATGAATTCACTATCCAGCAAAATTGGCATTCAAAGATGATGCAGAGTTCAAAATATTCACAGATAAGCAGCAATTAAGAGAGTATGTCAAGAAGAAACCAGCACTTCAAGAAATACTAAATGAATCTCTACAAGTTGAAAGGAAAAAACAAAGGAGAGAGAGTTGGAGGAGAGTTTAAAAACAACTGAAAACTCAAAAAGAGAAACAAAACAACATATGACATACATTAACCCAAAGAAAAAATGACTGAAGTAAGAAATTCGTTACGAGTAATAACACTGAATGTTAATGGATTAAATACACCAATCAAAAGACACAGATTGGCAGAATGGATAAGAAAATATGATCCACCTATATGCTGTCTACAAGAAACCCAACTTCGGCCCAGGGATTCAAGGAGGCTGAAAGTGAATGGCTGGAAAATCTTTTTACAAGCTAACAATAGCCAAAAAAGGGCTGGAGTAGCTATTCTAATATCAGACAAAATAAACTTTAAATGCAAAACTATTGTTAAGAGACAAAGATGGACACTACATATTAGTAAAAGCAGTAATCTCTCAAGAAGAGAGAACAATCATCAACAGTTACGCACCTAATCGAGGTGCCTCAAAATACGTGCGGCAAACTCTGGAAAAACTAAGAGGAGAAATAAATTCCTCTACAATTATAGCAGGGGACTTCAACACACCACTATCATCATTAGACAGAATATCTAAGCAGAGAATCAATAAAGAAACTAAGGATCTCAACAATACATTAGAAGATTTGGACTTAATAGACATATACAGAACACTACACCCAAATACAGCGGGATTTGCATTCTACTCCAGTGCACATGGAACATACTCCAAAATAGACCATATGCTAGGCCACAAAACTACACTCAATGAATTCAGAAAGATTGAGATTATACAAAGTAATTTCTCCGACCACAACGGAATGAAGTTGGAAATCAATAAGGGCCAGAGAAACAGGTTAGGCACAAGGATATGGAAGTTAAACAACACACTCTTAGACAAACAGTGGGTCAAAGAGGAAATTTCAAAAGAAATCAGTAACTACCTTGAAACTAATGAAAACAACAACACGACATATCAAAACCTATGGGATGCAGCGAAAGCAGTCCTGAGAGGGAAGTTCATAGCCATAAATTCATATATAAAAAAAGAAGAAAGAGCTAAAATTGAAGACCTAACTGCACACTTGGAGGAATTGGAAAAACAACAACAAACTAAACCTAAAGGAAGTAGAAAACAGGAAATAACAAAGATTAGAGCAGAACTAAATGAAATAGAGAATAAGAAAGCACTGGAAACAATAAACAAAACCAAAAGCTGGTTCTTCGAGAATATCAACAAAATTGACAAACCCTTAGCCAGACTAACAAAGAAAAAGAGAGAACAGATGCAAATACATAAAATAAGGAATGAGCAAGGTGATATCACTACTGACCCACAGAAATAGAGAGTATCATAAGAGGATACTTTGAAAAATTATATGCCAACAAGAATGACAATTTAGAGGAAATGCCCACTATCACCACTCCTATTTAACATTGTCTTAGAAGTACTTGCACGAGCACTGAGACAAGAAAAGGACAAAAAAGGCATCCAGATTGGAAAAGAAGAAGTAAAAATTTCATTTTTTGCAGATGACATGATCCTATACATAGAAAGCCCTGAGAAATCGAAAACAAGCTTTCTAGAACTTATGAAGGAGTTCAGTACTGTTGCAGGCTATAAGATCAACGCTCAAAAATCAGTAGCATTTCTGTACACCAATAACCAGCAAACTGAGGAGGAAATCAGGAAAAAAATACCATTTACAATAGTAAACAAAAGAATCAAATACCTAGGAATAAATTTAACTAAAGATGTAAAGGACTTATATAAAGAAAACTACACGACACTGTTAAAGGAAATCAAAGAAGACTTAAATAAATGGAAAAATATTCCCTGTTCATGGATGGGAAGACTAAACATCATCAAGATGTCTATCCTACCCAAACTAATCTACAGATTTAATGCAATCCCAATAAAAGTCAACACTCTATTTTTTAAGGAACTGGAAAAACTAACCACAAAATATATTTGGAGAGGCAAGAGGCCCCGAATTGCCAAAGATATATTGAAAAAGAAAAATGAAGTTGGAGGTATCACATTACCTGACTTTAAAACATACTACAAAGCTACAGTGATCAAAACTGCATGGTATTGGCACAAGGATAGACCTACTGACCAATGGAACCGGATTGAGAGTTCTGATATAGATCCTCGCATATACAGTCATCTGATATTTGACAAGGCCACGAAACCCACTCAGTTGGGAGAGAGTGGCCTCTTTAACAAGGGGTGCTTGGAGAACTGGATATCCATATCCAAAAGAATGAGAGAAGAATACCATCTCACACCTTATACAAAAATCAACTCAAGATGGATCAAAGATCTAAATATAAGAGCCAAAACCATAAAAACCTTGGAAGATAATGTAGGGAAGCATCTACAGGACCTTGTAATAGGAAATGGTTTCATGAACTTCACAGCCAAAGCACGAGCAGCAAGAGAAAAAATTGATAAATGGGATCTCCTCAAAATTAAAAACTTCTGCACCTCTAAGGATGTTATTAAGAAAATAAAAAGGCAACCTACCCAATGGGAAAAAATATTCGGCAACCATATATCTGATAGGAGCCTAATATCCCACATATATAAAGAAATCCTACACCTCGAAAATAAAAGGACAAACAACCCATATAAAAAATGGGCAAGTGACCTGAAAAGACACTTCTCCAAGGAAGAAATACAAATGGCTAAAAAGCACATGAAAAAATGCTCAACATCACTTGCTATCAGGGAAAGGCAAATCAAAACTACAATGAGATACCATCTTACACCCATCAGAATGGCAGCTATTAAAAAAACAGGAGACACTAAATTTTGGAGAGGATGTGGAGGAATAGGAACCCTCATCCACTGCTGGTGGGACTGCTGTATGGTCCAGCCACTGTGGAGGACAGTTTGGCGGTTCCTCAGAAAACTAGCAATAGATCTTCCGTATGATCCAGCAATTCCACTGCTGGGTATATACCCAGAAGAACTGAAAGCAAAAATACAAACAGATATATGCACACCAATGTTCATAGCGGCATTGTTCACCATTGCCAAAAGTTGGAATCAGCCCCGGTGCCATCAACAGACGAATGGATAAGCAAAATGTGGCACATACATACAATGGAATATTAATCAGCTTTAAGAAGGAACAAAGTGCTAACACATGGAATAACGTGGATGAATCTTGAAGACCTTATGTTGAGTGAAGCAAGCCAGGCACTGAAGGATGAACAGTATATGACCTCACTGATCTGAACTGAGGAAAGTGAGCAGTCTCTGAGAACCATTGTCTGAAAGATAGGTTAACAAAGGAGAGTAAGAGAAGAGCAGGCTTTGAGCCATCACCCATATGGACATAATCTATGGTACAGGGATAGAGTGTGGTTACATGTTGGGGGATGGGGCAGATGAGTGGTGGTGTTCCTGTGTTTGGTGGTGCAGCACTGGGGGGTGGGTGGATTAGGAAGGGCTGGTTCAAATCCCCAGGGAATGTAACTGTGAATCTTGACATTCCATGGGTTGGGAGAAGGGGGTATCACGGGCCCTGGGGGGCTGGGGAGAGGGGAACAGTCAAGATCTAATGGGTTGTTTGGTGGTCATGGGGAAGGTTTTTCATTACCTTTCAGTAATGGACACAGGACATGGTAAATATCATCAAAATTATTAAACTGTATCATCTAAATTGTAAACTATAATGTAAATCACAGACAATGTTTAGTTGCTATATTTTGCTATCTGCATAACAGTTATAACAATGGTAACAACCAAAAAAAAAGTGGGGGGGGGAGTTAATATGGGGCGGGGAAGGGGGGTTGTTTGGTATCTGGGAGTCTCCAGCACTCCGTGTGTGACTTTGCTGTGACCTAAAACTTCTTTGAAAATTAAATGAAAAATTGGGAGAAAATGGGGATTGAGAGGAGGAAGGTGTCATGGCACACCAGACATCCGATAACACAGTGATAAAGGGAAGGAAGAAAGAGAAAAAAGAAAAGAGAAAGGAAAAAAAAAATGAATATATATATATTTTAAAGGCATTTCCTTTACTTTTTTGCCCATTTTTTGAATGTCCCAATCCACTAATTATATTTTATTTTGTTTTGTTCTTTTTTTGAATATTTGTTTTTTTTCCTTCTCTTTTTTTTTTTTTTTTTTCCCCTGAGTTTCCTTATGTTTGTCTCTTGCATGTAAGCTTATCACACTTGTTTCTTTTTCCTAGTAAGTGTATTTGATTATTTTATGGACTAAATGTTCATGGAGGATTTGGATCACAGAAGGGTTACAATAGGTACTGCGGGTGATTATTGGGGGAGGTGTCTGGGGGTGGTTTCGTGGGGATTGGTTCATCCGAATATACATGAAAGATATACAAAATCATTCAAAGGATCGGGGGATGGGGCATGGTCACGATGGGTGGATAATCACACAATAAATGAGGGAATCTGAATTCCTAGCCTGGAGAGCTCTGCCACAGTCTCCAAGGGAGCAGCAATAGTCCTCTGAGTGTAGGGACAGTGCCTGTCAAAATGGGATGACCCACTGATGTGTTTTTTTTTAATTGATGACTACCCTTGTGAGTCTTTGCTCTTGTAAATGAGACTTAGCCTGCAGTTGTGGGGTGCCTAAGGGTTGCCACCAGAGAGCCTACTTGTTGCTCAAATGTGGCCTCTCTCTAAGCCAAACTCAGCATATGATTGCATTACCTTCCCCCCAACGTGAGACATGACTCCCGGGGATGAGCCTCCCTGGCAACGAGGGATTAATACCAAGTGCCAACTGGCAACACAACTGGAAAAAGACCTTGAATAGAAGGGGGAAATGGTAAAGACAAATGAGTTCAAGTGGCTAAGAGACTTCAAAGAGAGTCGGGAGGTCATCCCAGAGTTAACTCTTACGCACACCTCAGTAGGAGCTCATAGAACATCTAAGTGCCTATCACCCCACTCATCAGGGTTCCGGAGTGCTCCGGAGACACCCTGGTCCTATATAATGGGGGATAGCCCCAGAGACTGATGCCTTATCAGTGGGTTCTATTTTGGAAACCGTGCTCCTGAGAGTGACATAATTAGACTCAAATAAGTCCTCCCTGCACATGGTTCACCAGTCCCTTCTATTCAAACCTATATGTGATGCTGGAGTTTTTAGGTATACTTCCAGAGACTGGAGCCTCCCGCCTACCTATGTGCCAGGTGTGCATGAAATCTCGGTGGAGCTGCAACTCCTACCCTACAGCTCAATGGACTCATCCAAGTCACCTGGTGAGGAGACAACGATGGGCAATGGCCATCCCAGGGAATGGAGAGGGCCTGCATCTGCAAGCAGAATCATCCCACCCACTATATCCATTGAATATAAGCCCTCTCTCACATGGAGTTGGAGTGGACATCACCATCCCAGTCCCCTCAGGATTGGGGGAAGAACTATGGACTAGAGTGGACTTGATGGTATTCTCTTGTTCACATATGGTGATTCTAGCAATGCAAGGAATTATAACAATGAGGTGGAGCCAGTGGCCACTTGACACTTGTGGGGTAGGGAGGGGATGAGCAGTTGAAATACAGGGGCTTCTTTGGGAGTTGGAGGTTATCCTGAGTACTGTTGTGGCAACGGATGTAGGCCATTTTAAATCAGCACACACCACTCAGAACTGAGTGGGAGAGAGTGTGGTCTACAGTGTGAACTGTGGTCTATGGTTGGTGGCAAGGCTCCAGGATGTGTAAGTTCATTGAGGGTGGTTGGCCACACTTGTGTGGGAGATGTTTGTGTGGGATGTGGTGGGATGTGTGGGAGGTGGGCAACATGGGAATCCCAGTGGGTTCCGTGTAATATTTTGGGTTATCTAAGCACCTCTTAAAATATATGTATATATATATATATATATATATAGAAATAACATTTTTGTAAGCAAATACACATATATGCATATATATTTATATATCATTTTGCAAATGTTTGTATGTATTGTGAGAATTTTGATTTTTACCCATAATAAAAAAAAAAAAAAAAAAAAGAGTATATATGAGGAAAACACAGCTAATACCATGCTGAGTGATTTAAGATTGAAAGCTTTTCCCCTAAGATTAGTAAAACATACTGGACATTCATTCAAACGACTAATATTCAATATTGTACTGAAGGTTTTAGCCAGGTCAGTTGGTCAAGGAAATGAAATAAGAAGTGTCTAATTGTAAAGAAAAATGTAAAACTCTCTCGATTTGCATATGACACGTACTAAAACAAATCCTTCCCAAAATTCTTTTAGAGCAATTTAGCAAGTCCAGCAAAGTTGTAGAACACAAAATCAATGTTGTACAAAAATAAGTTGTATTTCTACAATGAGAAATCCAAACATTAAATTAAGAAAGCAATTCCATTTATAATATCATCAAAAAATACAATGCTTAAGCATAAATTTAACAAAGTGCAAGACCTATACGTTGAAAACCACAAAACATTATTAAAAATTTTAAAGATCTAATTAAAAGAAAAGCCATCCCATGTCCTAGACTTTAAGAATTAATACTTTTAAGATGGCAATAATCCCAAATTGATCTAGAGATATGACACAATTCTACCAAAATTCCAACTGTCTTTTTTACAGACGTAGAAAAATCCCTGTTTGGAATGATGGAAATATTTTGATAATGGATGGTGGTGATGGTAGCACAACACTGTGAATGCAATTAACAGCACTGAAATATATCTCTGAATGTGATTAAAAGGGAAATATTAGCTTGTTCATGTGGCAACAGAATAAAAATTTTTTAAGAATCCATGTTTCTACAGTAGATAGAGAGTGAAACCATGGTCTATAGTTAATAGTATAAATATTTTTTTAAAGAAGCTTTCATCTACTGTAACAAATGCCACACCAAGGCAAGGTATTGGTGGTGATGTGGTGTACGGGAACCCTGTATTTTATGCATGATTGTTCCATAAATCCATAACTTCTCTAATAAAGAAAAAATTAACCAAAAAATAATAAGATATTGTCGTAAGAGTGGAAGAAACAATGGAATAAAATAGAGGCCAAAATGGATATGCAAAAGTAAAAAAAAATCTTGACGAAAAAATCTTGATATATGACAGGAGTGTCGTTGCAAGTCAGTGGGAAAGGGATAGGATCCCAGCAGGTAGACTTCCACATGGGGAAAAAAATCTATCTCAACAACACTCAAAAAACAAAGAATCCAAAGGTTGAAAAAGCAAAACTTTAAAACTTTTGAAGAAAAATATGCAAGATTATCTCTGGTGTAAGCAGGCACCAAAAGCAGTATCAATGAAGGAAATGACTACACAATTGACTACATTAAAGCATAGCTTATTTGCCCCTTTTACAGATTGATAAACAAAGGGAGAGTAAGGTCTGTGCAAAAGGGTCACTAACGGCTACCAGCATGAACTTCCTATAGAACTGTAGGAAGCATCTAAATGGACACGCTAATTTCGCAAGGATGTACCATATAACATATTGAGTGGAAAATATGATGGTAAGTAGCACACAGGTGTGCTCCACATATACACTGAACAAACAGGGGCACTGTGTATGTACATGAAAACTCAGGTGTGCTATGCATGTGCATTGCACATATAAGTGTGTTATGTATGCACATTGAACACACAGGTGTGCTGTGTATGTACATTGCACAGGTGCAATATGCATGTACATTGCACACACAGGTGCATTATGAATGTGTATCACACACAGGTGCACTATCCATGTACATTGCACTCATGGGTGCACTATGTACTACATCATCTTCAGAGGAGGAGCCTGGGAACACAGTGGGAACCCAGGGCTCCTTAAAACCAATCCACCTGTTTACCTTTCAAGATTACATACTTAAAAATTAGTAAGAGTTTGTTATATATCAAATGAATGAATGAGAAAACTTCAGATATGATGAGTCACCCTAATCCCATTCCCCAGCGACCCAGCCAGGACCATCCTGGAAATAACTGGGGCTGGAAATCTGCAAGGTCAAGGACTCTCATTTACTTTGATGAAAGAAAGAGCTTATTTTTGGGATTAATCATGAAAACCTGTAATACTGAGTCCAAGTTTTGAGAGAGAGCTGATGCTTCTCAAAGTGGAGTAGTAATCACTGACATTGTGTCTAAAGGGAAGGAAAGAAGAAAGTTCAAGGCAGTTCCTGGGTTGGCAAGTCTAGGCAAACTAAACCCAAGGGACATTGAGGCTCTATGGAGCACCTCTGGTGTTGTAAGCATACACAAGAAAAGTTGTGATCCCTGTCCAGCAGGACACCACATAAAGCAGGTACCTAACATGAATGCTAAGAAACAGGAGGGAAGAGAGGAAGAAGGGGAGAAATTTCATTATCACATTTAATCCTCAGTCACGTCTCAGAGGGATCATTGTTCTCATTTAGCGATTGGGGCAGATGAGGTTAACTGATGTTGCCCAAGATGGTTAATTAAGCCCTGGAGGATGCAAAGGTCTGTGCCTCCCCCCTCCTTCTCCTCACCTAACCTCCCGAAGATGCAGAAGAAACTGGGGGACATCTAGAAGAGCTTCTGGAGGCCTTGAGGAGTGCATGGGATTGCAGACTGAAGTCAGAGCTGGGTCTGAGAGGAGGACCACCATAGGGCATGGGCTGCAGGGTAGACACTGGCCAGCCTGAAAGAAGGAAGGAGCCAAGGCTTTCAGCGGAATGACCAGCCAGTAGCTCTGGGAAGTTCAGCTCCCCCAGGTGAGGCTGGAATTTGCAGTTGACAGTCATTCAACCTGACACAGTTGCTACCTGATTCTCCCTTCCCAATTAAATCCTGTGGGTCCATCAGTCACAGATATAATTTTGTCACAACAAATATGCACTTAGGCAGCTATGTGTCAATACTAGTTTGTAACTGTAAAGGGATCATTTGCACTGATAATTCTGGAAGGGAAAAAAATCCACAGGATTCTCTCTGCTCCTGGTTTAGGCCCTTATCTTATATTTGCACATTTCTCTTCTGGAATATAATGTTTTTTATGGCCATCTTTCACAGGGACTGAATCCCTGCTTCGTGCTGTGTTTTGCAGGTATCCAAGTCACTTCCTTGCAGGTCTTTAGATGGAATCAGCAGACCCTGTCCTCACCACAAAGGGGTCCTGGCAGAGAAATATGGGATTCCCCCATCCCCTACCACACATGCACAGGCAGGGAAGGAAAGGAATCCACTCATCTTTGTGAACCTGCCTATAGCCCCAGCCCTTTGCTCAGGGTCGCAGAACTTTGGACTACTTAAAAAGCTGCCACTGGCCAAGCAGGGAACAAGATGAGAAACTGAGTTCCAGCAATATCTTGGGACAGGCCAGGGATACATGTCCAGGCTAGAGAGGACCTGTTGAGAATGATCATGAAATGACTGCTGAAGCAAGGCAGGGAAGGAAACTTGGGCCTTGCCCAAAAGGCTTGGGCCTCGAAGAAGGGAAGATTGAAAGAAGGGGAAACAGAAGACATTGCCCAACCTAGGTGGAGACCCTGGGCAGGGCAGGGGTGAGCAAGGCTGCATCCACGAGGGATTTTCCCCTGTGTTGGTGGCTGGGGGCAACCTGGAGAGAAGAGGGAGATTGTGCAATTAGTGTTTCTGCTTTGATGAAGCTGGTTTACTTCAGGAGGAAACTACCTATCTGTTTTTCATCACAAAACACACACATACCAACAAGCCTATTGTTCAAAGCTTTATTAGGGAGTAACATACAAATGGCTGAAAATTCTAGAGAAGAGGTAAGGTACATGAGTGGCCTTTCTCCACTAGCCACTAGGCTAACAGTCTGTGGGCAATAAATTGCTTTAGTCACTTCTGCTCTCCCTAGAGCTCCATCATTTTCACCCTCCCTCTCTCCCTCTGTGTTACTGGGGAGACCAGCATCCACCACCAGAAGCCAACGTGCTCCCTGAGGCTTACTGCCACCCTCAGTGGGCTAAGCAGGGATCTTGCCAGCTGGAATTCTCATACAAGCTGCTAAGAAGAAACCATGTATTTATTCATCTAACACTAGCATGTACTTGGCTTTGCTTCTATTGGGCAGAGAACTGCTTTAATTGGGCAAAGCCCTAATTAATGTGGCAACTCTTAAAAGATTCCATTCAAAAGTTTCAGCATTGGGGAGTGGATGTGGCTCAACCAGTTGAGTGCCCGCCTCCCATATGGGAGGTTCCGGGTTCGGTTCCTGGTGCCTCCTACAGAAGACAAAACAAAACAACGAGCAGACAATGAGCAAAAACAAAAACAAAAAACAAAACAAAAAAAAAATTCTGCATGACTCTACATGCAGAAAATAGGGAATATTTTCAATATGTGTTAGAAAACTCATCCCTAAAATTTTATACAATCAGGAGAATTTTGTGTCTTGGTTTGTCACGGATGCTATGACAAATAACACACAATGCATTGTCTTACAGAACAGAAACTTAATGTTTCCCAGTTTGGAAGCTAGAAGTCGAAAATCAAGGTCTCACCAGGCCATGGTTTCCCCCTGACTTTGTAGGGTTCTGGTGCTGGCTTACAGCAATCTTTGGTATTCCTTAGCTTGCACCTCTGTCTCTGCCACATAGCAATCTGTCTCCTTGGTCTCCTCCTGTGCCTTTATTTGACCTACTGTGTCTGAACTTTCCCTATCTTATAAGGACTTCAGCCATATGGATTAAGACCCATCTTGGTTCAGGATCTTCAAAAATCCCATTCACAAATTAGTCAACACCTTAACTAATAATATCTCCAAATTTCCTACTTACAAATGGGTTTATACTCACAGGAAAGCAGATTAAGACTTGAATATGTTTTAATGAGAGAGATGATTCTATCCTTAACATCTCTGAACCTCAGTTTCCTCAGCTGCTGACATAACCCCAGGGCAAAGGGGGACAATACAATATGCAATATAAAAAAACCACATGATGGAATTTGTGATGTGAGTGGGAGATGCCAGCAGCCAAGTTCCCTAGCAATGCCCTTCTCAAATCCACAGCCATTACCTCCCTTGCACAATGCATCCCCTTTTGACTCCTTGACCACCTCCATTCTTGGTTCCAACTCCTCCTCTGTCACTTGTGTCCTCACCCCTCCTTTGCCCAGCTCCATATATTGGAGTGTCGAGGGCATGGCACTGCCCCCACTCCCATCTCTGTGTTTATTCTTTGGTAATTTAATCAAGTCCTTGATGCCTTAGGGGTGGTGTAGGGAGGGGGAGCCTGCCCTGAAGTCACGTCACAAAGGGAAGGACAGGAAAACTGTGGCTGTGTGGGGCAGTACAGGTCAAGGTAGATGTCCTGGAGGGAGACGCACAGTTGCACCTGCTCCTCTCACTGGAATGTGGTCAGTGGCCATCCTGAAAGGATCGAAAACCACCTATCTCCCCAATGTATCAGAGTTAGATTCATTTATAATTTTCCTACACTTAGTTCTTCTGCCTCTTTTATTTGAACCTATAATTAGCACTATATCTGCTAAATATATGTCCCAGAGACTTAAATCATCATACTGTTCATATGCCAGTTAAGCCCTGAATCTCAGAAGAGTTGCAACACCTACTCTCCAGTTCATCAGACTCACACGGAACAACTAACAAAATGATGATGATGGGCAATGCCCATCCAAAAAAGCAAAGAGTATCTACAACTGCAAGCAAAACAGTTCCATCCATCTGCCTTATGGGATCTAAGCCCCCTCTCAATCAGAAGCAAATTGGGCATCACCATCCCCAAATCCTCAAGACTGAGGAACGAACAAGCAAAAGGTGGGAATGCAAACTTGGCCTAAAGCAGACTTATTATTATTCTAACAATGGAAGAACTTGTAACATTGCTATAAAGACAGTGGTCACCAGAGGTTCTGAGGGGAGGTAAAGGGAAGAAGAGTGTAACATGGGGCATTTTGGGGGACATTGGAATTGTTCTGCATGGTATTGCAATGACAGATACAGGCCATTATACATTTTGTCAAAACCTATAAAATTGTTCAATGCAAAGTGTAGACCATAATGTAAACTATAGACCATGCTTAGTAGCAATGCTTCAATAGGTGTTCATCAGTTGTAACAAATGTACCACACTAATGAAAGATGTTGTTAATGGCAGAAGTGTGGGAAGGGGAGGGGAGGGGGTATATGGGAATCCCCTATATTTTCTATATAACATTTATGTAATCTAAAGCTTCTTTAAAAATAAATTTTAAAAAACTCAGAGGCGGATCTGCCTTGATAGGAGAGCCATGCAAAGTACTCTGCTCCCCAATGCCTCCACAGGGGACCTGCAGCCTCACTGTGCGAGGGAGAAGAGTGGTATATTCAGCGTGCATCAGTGTTCTGTTGGTAATGCCTTTGCCCAGAGGAGCACAAAGGATACGTGCACGATGTGCACAGCATCCCAGAATGGCGACCCTGCTTTCACAGCCACCATCCTCCCCTCCCATTACAGGCTCTGATAAGGATGCAAGGCCTGGAGGGGGCCGTGAGGAAGAGCTGCAAGCAGACACGGAAGGTCCCCGGGCTCCCCGCTCCAAGTCTGCGCTGTGTGCCCTGAAGAGGAGCAGCTACAGACATGGGCCTCAGGATGAACTGACCTTTGGTTGTGGCACTGGAAGGCCTTCTTGCCTATTGGGAAATACTCATTTATCCCCTGAGGGTCACAGCAGTGCTGAGATCACAGGGGCAGTCAAGTCCTTACAGTCAGCGTGTGCAGAGATTCCAGAACAAAGGCCAGGGCTAATGCTGTCCCTGCAAAGCTTCCGGTGTTCTCTAAGGCGGATCTGAAAAATTCACTGCATCTCCAAGGGCTCGGGGCCAAATGAGCCACCCCTGGGGTCTCACCCTTTTGGATCCGGTCCTGGTGTTTCTCCAGAGCATACCACAAAATGGAATTCCAGAATCCCTTAGATGTCAGCTGCTCGAGTCCCATACCCAGTGTTGACATCCCTTCTACAACCTCCTGGTCATCCTAGCTCTTGACCACTTTGTACTCCACCCAGGCACCCAATCTGCTGTGTGGCAGTTGTACTAGCAAGGCCTTGCTCCATTTGAGTGCACAACTACCATGCACTGCTGTGCACCGTGCGTGTATGTGTGCACATGCAGTTAGTAGGCATCAAATGTGAAATGTGCATGCCCCTTCATTAGTAGTCCCACTTCTAGGAATCTACCCTTCAGAAATACCTGCACAAGTGAGTAAAACAAAAGGGCACTAGGGCATTCCCTGGGGAGTTACAATAGTGCTCTCCCTGGAACTGGGATTGTTCAAGCCAAACTGAAATGACCTTTAGATAAGGGAGCTGTGGAGGAGATTCCAGGGTCAAGTGGGAAATTAAATGTCATGACCTCATTCTTCCAAGCATAAGCCCTTAAGCTGCTCAGATGCTGGAAGAGACAGAGTAGACCCCTGGCCCCACTTTGTCTTCTTCTCTACTGCACCTTTGTCTCCAGCCCCTTCCCCACGTACTCCCCATGGTAAAACCCTAGAGGCCCTGGAGAAGGGGGTGAGCACCCAGGGATCTCACATGGCTCCTGAGGTACGTGGATCCCCTCTCTGGTTATTCTTGGAAGAGGGAAGCCAATACACCCCACACACATGCCCTCTTCATGGAAGGCCCAGCAAATGCACCCAAGTACGCATCCTTCTCTGACACAAAGCTGCAGGGTCATCTAAGGGGTGGCACCGGGGGTGGTAAGCATGGTGGCTATGGGGCCAGGGAACACTGCAAGGCTGGGCAGAGGTGGCAGTCCCTCAGTAGTGCCATGAGCATGGCAGCACTCATACCTGCTTGCCCAGGATGGTTATGAGTGACGGTGAGTGCTGCCAATGCAGCCTCAGAGGGTGTGGCGTGGCCTAGGGATACTGAGCAAAAGCGGGTTCTTTCCACCCAATGCACTTTAAAGACCAATTCCTGAGACACCAGAAGAGAGAAAGAGTTTATTGGCTTGTGTATAGCAAAGGAGGTCAATGACCTAACAGCCCAAAAACTGCCTAATCCTGATAGTTTTATAATATCCAGATTTAGAATTTTATGCTAATGAATAATTAGGGTGGGGCTGGCTCAGAATCCTTCATTAACAAACATTAAGGGGATGAACAGATGGGGGGTGGATACAAAATAGGGGTGAGTAACAAAGTTATTACAATCACAAAAGAATCATTATCAGGGATCAAGGAATCTGGGGATGGTGGGTACAGACTGGGGTGGGGGTTAATGACAAGGTTTTTCTTATGGATTTAAAACAAGAGGGTGAAGTGGTTACTATTTCAATAGAAATGTTCATCCATCTGGAATACTCATCTTAATTGAGGGTCTTAATTAGAAATGACCACATACAAAGATAAGATCTACCTGGAATAATCATCACAGTGGCAGGTTTTTAGTTGGAAATGACCATATACAAAGGGTTAGGGCAGTCTTGCTTGTTTCAGTAATTTCAGATATTAAGCTTGGGCTATTTTATAATATACTGGAAATAAAAGGCATCTATATAAATATTCAGTAATCATAATTATTTGTTCGTTCTTAACCCTCGGTTACACTGGGAGGGTCCTTCCAGCATGACTGTGGGGCTTCCAGACTCACCAGAGTACAGCGGGATCATGGCAATTACAGGAGCAGGGACCATTTGCAAGCTTGCTGCAGAAACAGTGAAGGTTGGCAGGGTGGCTCTTGTCCCAGCCTTGCAGAGTGAAAACTACATGAGAAAATGGAAGTGAAAAAAATTGTTTAGAGAAAGCCCTGGAGAACCCTCAGAGAGAAAAAAAGCCCTCTTGAGTTTCCTCTTTATCTATAGAAATTTGAAATCCTCACCAAAGCAGCTGCCAGACAAGCCCTAGTTCATTACGTTTCACCCAATGTAAAAAAAAAAAGCCACCTGCCCTAAACTTACCCGTAAAGGACAGGCAAATCCTCATCCAATCATTAGAAATCAAGCTAATTTCCTTTTTATGTCCTTCAAAATTGTTTGCCATCCCTAGAAGCCTAAAGTTACCTCTGTTCTGGCATCCTTGGCTGCAGCAACATTTTGGTGTCTTGAATAAAATGCTGTGGTCTGTAAACTCAACTCCAATTTGTCTTTCACAAGTTCGGAGGCCCCAGATAGATATAGAAGATGCCCTCTGGCAACTGGCACCCATGAAAGAAAATTGTGTGTTTGCTGTCCAATCTCTGAGACCCTGAATCCCCCAGATAACCCTTTACTATATCTGAACTCTCCAATTTGTATGAAGCTCAATTGCTTTTTATTCGGGACTTTGATTTAGCTATCTTTGGTTTGGGTTGGTTTGGGTTCTATTGTCAGAACATCTGAAGCCAGGGTAGTGTTGGATTCCTCGAGGTTTTTGGCTATGTCGCATGAAAGAATTTAAGTACACAAGAAGTAAGTTAGGCCAGTAAAAAGAACTTATTGAGAAATTGGGGAAAAGAGTAGAACTTACTGAGAAATGGGAGAGAAGGATGGAAGTACACTCTGAGATTTGATGCAGATTCCTCTAGGCAGAGTGAGATTTGGCTCATGTGGTTACCTTTTTTTTTTTTTAACAAATCTATTTTATTGATATATATTAATAAACATACAATTCATTCAAAAGTGTACAGTCAATGGTATTTTCTATAATCACATATTTGTGCGATCATCACGTCAGTCATTATTAGAGCAATTTCATTATTTCAGTAATAATAATAATAAACAAAAAACAAACAAATAAACAAGAAAATTCCTCACATCTCAATCTCTCTATGCTTCCCCCATTGTACATAGCTGTTGTTTCTGGCTATTCTATCCAAAGTGTATAATCAATGGCTTTTAGTACAATCACAATGTTGTACCTTCATTATCTCAAAAATTTTAGAACAATTTCATTACTCCAAAAAGAAAGACTCCACATTCCTTAGCATTCCTTCCTCAGACCTACATAACCATTAATCTCCTTTCATCTTTATAAATTGATTTATATTTACATTTTATATAAATGGAATCATACTATATGTAGTACTCTGTGTCTGGCCTCCTTCACTTAGAATAATGTAGTGTTTTGTTTTGTTTTTTCCCTGATATTAACATTTTATATCATTAACTTACATTTGTTCAACTTCAAAGAAAAATGGTCTTATATATGCAATTCTACCCTTATTCATATTTCACATAATATATTTATATTTCACATAATATATTTAGCTCATAATAGGGCAATCATACAGTGTTTGTCCTTTCGTGTCTGGCTTGCTTCACTCAACATAATGTCCCTCCAGGTTCATCCATGTTGTCATATGTTTCAAGACTTCATTTCTTTTTGCCAATGCATAATATTCCATTGTGTGTATGCTCCACAGTTTGTTTATCACTTCATCAGTTGATGGACACCTGGGTTGTTTCCAACTTTTGGCTATTGTGAATAAGGCTGCTATGAACATCGGTGTACAGATATCTATTCGTGTCACTGCTCTAAGTTGTTTTGGGTATATACCTAGCAATGGTATTACCAGGTCCTATTCAGTTTTCTTAGGAATTGCCAAACAGTCCTCCACAGTGGCTGTACCATTCTACATTTCCACCAACAGTGAATAAGCATTCTTATCTCCCCACATCCTCTCCAACATTTACAGTTTTCTGACTTTTTTATAGCGGCCAGTCTAATAGGTGTGAAATGATATCTCATTGTAGTTTTGATTTGCATTTCCCTAATCGCTAGTGACGTTGAACATTTTTTCATATGTTGCTTAGCCATTTGTATTTCTTCTTTGGACAGTTGTCTTTTCAAGTCTTTTGCCTATTTTTTAATCCATTACTTGGTCTTTTTATTGTTGAGTTGTATGAAATCCTTATAGGTCATGGATATTAAACCCTTGTCATATATGTGATTGCCATATGTGCCATATATGATCTCCCATTGAGTCGGCTGCCTTTTCACTCTTTTGACAAAGTCCTTTGAGGTGCAAAAGTGTTGAATTTTGAGGAGGTCCCATTTATTTATTTTTTCTTTTCTTGTTCATGCTTTGGGCATAAGGTTTAAGAAACTACCACCTACCACAAGATCTTGAAGATGTTTTACTTCATTTTCTCCTAGGAGTTTTATGGTGGTTGTTTTTATATTTAAATCCTTGGTCCATTTTGAGTTAATTTTTGTATAAGGTATGAGATAGGGGTCTTCTTTCTTTCATTGGGATATGGCTATGCTGTTCTCCCAGCACCATTTGTTGAATAGACTGTTCTGGCCCAGCTGGGTGGGCTTAACAGCCTTGTCAAAAATTGCTTGACTGTAGATGTGAGGGTCAATTTCTGAGGTCTCGATTTGGTTCCATTTGTCAATCTGTCTGTCCTTATGCCAGTACCATGCTGTTTTTACCACTGTAGTTAAGTAATATGTTTTAAAGTCAGGAAGTGAGAGTCCTCCAACTTTGTTCTTCTTTTTTAAGACATTTTTGGCTATTCAGGGCCCCTTACTCTTCCAAATAAATTTGATTATTGGCTTTTTGATTTCTGCAAAAAAGGCTGTTGGGATTTTTTTGGGGATTGCATTGAATCTGTAAGTCAGTTTGGGTAGAATTAACATCTTAATAATATTTAGTCTTCCAATCAATGAACACGAGATGTCCTTCCTTATTTAAGTCTTCTTTGATTTCTTTTAGCAATGTTTTGTAGTTTTCTGAATACAGGTCTTTTGTGTTCTTGGTTAAGTTTATTCCTAAATATTTGATTGTTTAAGTCGCAATTCTAAGGGAATTTTTTTCTGATTTCCTCCTCAGATTGCACATTACTAGTGTATAGAAACGCCATTGATTTTTGTGTATTAACCTTGTATCCCGCCACTTTGCTGAACTCATCTATTAATTCTAGTAGCTTTGTTGTGGATATATCAGGATTATCTAGATATAGGTTCATGTCATCAGTGAATAGTGAAAGTTTTACTCCTTCCTTTCCTATTTCCTAAAATTTGCCTTTAATTTTCTTGTCTAGCCTAATTGCTCTAGCTAGAACTTCTAGCACAATATTCAACAATAATGGTGACAGTGGGCATCCTTGTCTTGTTCCTGATCTCAGTGGGAAAGCTTTCAGTCTTTCACCATTGAGTACAAAGCTTGCTATAGGTTTTTCATAAATGCACTTTACCATATTGACAAAACTTCTTTCTATTCCTGTCTTTTTGGAGTGTTTTTATCAAGAAAGGGTGCTGTATTTTGTCAAATGCCTTTTCTCTATCAGTCGAGAGGATCATGTGATTTTTCTTCTTCAATTTATTAATGTGGTTTATTACATTAATTGATTTTCTTGTGTTGAACCACACTTGCACTCCTGGGATAAAGCCTACTTGGTTAATGTGCTTTTGGATTCTGTTTGTAAGTATTTTATTGAGGATTTTTGCATCCATATCCGTTAGAGATATTGGTCTGCAATTTTCTTTTTTTGTAGTAACTTTATCTGGTTTTGGCTTTAGGGTGATGTTGGCTTCATAGAATGAGTTTGGTAGCACTCTTTTCTGTTCAATTTTTTGGAAGAGCTTTAGCAAGATCAATATTAGTTCATATTTGAATGGTTGGTAGAATTCACCTGTGAAGCCATCTGGTACTGGGCTTTTCATCTTTCAGAGGTTTTTGATGACTGTTTCAATCTCTTCACTTGTGATTGGTTTGTTGAGGTCTTCTATTTCTTCAAAAGTCAGTGTAAATGGTTTGTGTGCTTCCAGGAATTTGTCCATCTCATCTATATTTTCTAGTTTTTTGGCATATGGTTGTTCATAGTATCTTCTTATATTCTCTTATTTCTATGGGGTCAGTGGTAATGCTCCCCCTCTCATTTCTGATTTTATTTATTTGAGTCTTTTCTATTTTTCCTCTTTGTCTGTCTAGCTAAGAGTTTGTCAATTTTGTTGATCTTCTCAAAGAACCAACTTTTAGTTCTGTTGATTTTCTCTATTCCTTTTTTGTTCTCAAATTCATTTATTTCTGCTCTGATCTTTACTAATTCTTTCCTTCAGCTTGATTTGGGATTAGTTTGCTGTTCTTTTTCTAGTTCTTCCAGATGTACAGTTAGATCACCAATTTTATCTTCTTTTTTAACGTAAACATTGAGGGCTATAAATTTCCCTCTCAGCACTGCCTTTGCGGTGTCCCATAGGTTTTGATATGTTGTGTTCTCATTTTCATTTGTCTCAAGATATTTGCTTGAATTCTCTTGCAAGTTCTTCTTTGACCCACTGATTGTTTAAGAGTTTGTCGTTTAATCTCCATATGTTTATGAATTTTCCCTTTTTCTGTCCATTATTGATTTCCAGTTTCATTCTGTTACGATCAGAGAAAGTGTTTTGTATATTTTCAATCTTTTTAAATTTATTGAGACTTGTCATGTGACCCAATATATGATCTATCTTGGAGAAGGATCTATGAGCACTTGAAAAGAATGTATATCCTACAGTTTGCAGGTACAATGCTCTATTGATGTCTCCGAGTACCAGTTCATTTAGCATATTATTCAAGCTTTCTGTTTCTTTATTTATCCTCTGTCCAGATGTTCTATTCAATACTGAGAGTGGTGTATCAAAGTGTCCAACTATTATTGAAGAGGCATCTATTTCTCTCTTCAACTTTGCCAGTGTGTGCTTCATGTATCTTGGGACACTGAGGTTAGGTGCATAAATATTTGGAATAATTATTTCTTCTTGTTGAATTGCCCCTTTCATTAATATATAATGACCTTCTTCATCCATTTTAAGAGTTTTGCATTAAAAAATCTATTTTGTCTGATATTAGTATCACTACTCCAGGTCTTTTTTTGTTACTACTTGCATGGAATATATTTTTCCAACCCTTCACTTTTAACCTGATTGTGTTCTTACATGTGAGGTGAGTCTCTTGGAGAGAAGCATATAGATGGTTCATATTTTTCAATCCATTCTATCAGTCTACATCTTTTGATTGGGGAGTTCAAGTCATTAACATTCAATTTTATAACTGTATAGGCATTACTTACTTCATCCATTTTGAACTTTGGCTTTCTATTGTCATATCATACTATATTCTATCTTTTTACCCTTTCTAATATTCTTCATTTCTACACTCTTCTCCAAGTCTCTTGCCATCGTTTTTCCTTTCAGGTTGCAACACTCCATTTAGTGTCTCTTGCAATTTTGGTTTTTCGGTAACATATTCTATAGTTTTTGTCTGTGAAGACTTTGAACTTCCCTTCATTTTTTAAGGACAGCTTTGCTGTATACGGAATTCTTGGCTGGCAGTTTTTTCTTTCAATACCTTAAATACATTATACCACTTTCTTCTCTACTCCATGGTTTCTGATGAGAGGTCAGCACTTAATCTTATCAAGTTTCCCTTGTACATGATGTTTTGCTTTTCTCTTGCTGCTTTCAAAATCGTCTCTTTATCTCTCATATTTGTCATTCTGAAGAGTAATTGTCACATGATAGGTCTGTTCATGTTTATACTGTTTGTGGTACATTGCCCTTTTTGGATATTGACATTTATGTCTTTCATAAGGTAAGGGAAGTTTTCAGTCATTATTTCCTCGAATATTCTTTCTGCCTCTATTCTCTTCTCCTTCTGGGACAACTTTAATGTGAATACTTCTGCATTTTGCATTGTCATTCAAATCCTTGAAACCCTGTTCCATTTTTTCCATTCTTTTCTCTTTCTGTTCTCCTGTCTTTTCCAGTTCAGATGTTCTATCTTCAAATCACTAATTCTGTCTTCAAGCAATTCAGATTTGCTCTTATGTTGCTCTAATGTATTTTTTTTTTATTTTTTATTTATTTTTATTGGGGGTAAAAAACAAAATTCTCACAATACATACAAACATTTGCAAAATGATATATAAATATATATACATATATGTGTACTTGCTTAGAAAAATGTTATTTATATATATATATACATATATTTTAAGAGGTGCTTAGATTACCCAAAATATTACACAGAACCCACTGGGATTCCCATGTTGCCCACCTTCCACACATTCCACCACATCCCACACAAACATCTCCCACAAGTGTAACCCACCACCCTCAATGAACTTACACATCCTGGAGACTTGCCAACAACCATAGACCACAGTTCACACCGTAGACCACACTCTTTCCCATTCAGTTCTGAGTGGTGTGTGCTGATTTAAAATGGCCTACATCCGTTGACACAATGGTACACAGGACAACATCTAACTCCCAAAGAAGCCCCTGTATTTCAACTGCTCATCCCCTCCCTACCCCAAAAGTGTCAAGTGGCCACTGGCTCCACCTCATTGTTATAATTTCTTCCATTGCTAGAATCACCATATGTGTACAACAGACTACCATCGAGTCGACTCTAGTCCATAGTTCTTCCCACAATCCTGAGGGGACAGGGATGGTGATGTCCACTCCACCTCCAAGTGAGAGAGGGCTTATATCCCATGGATAAGGTGGGTGGGATGATCCTGCCTGAAGATGCAGGCCCTCTCCATTCCCTGGGATGGCCATTGCCCATCGTTGTCTCCTCACCAGGTGACTTGGATGAGTCCATTGAGCTGTAAGGTAGGAGTTGCAGCTCCACCGAGATTTCATGCACACTTGGCACATAGGTAGGTGGGAGGCTCCACTCTCTGGAAGTATACCTAAAAACTCCAGCATCACATATAGGTTTGAATAGAAGGGACTGGTGAACCATGTGCAGGGAGGACTTATTTGAGTCTAATTCTGTCACTCTTATAAGCACAGATTCCAAAATAGAACCCACTGATAAGGCATCAGTCTCAGGGGCTATCCCCCCTTATATAGGACCAGGGTGTCTCCGGAGCTCTCAGGAACCCCACTGAGTGGGGTGATAGGCACTTAGATGTTCTATGAGCTCCTACTGAGGTGTGCGTAAGAGTTACCTCTGGGATGACCTCCCGACTCTCTTTGAAGTCTCTTAGCCACTTGAACTCATTTGTCTTTACCGTTTCCCCCTTTTATTCAAGGTCTTTTTCCAGTTGTGTTGCCAGTTGGCACTTGGGAAAAGTTTTCAATTAGCAATAATCGTGCCTCGGATAAACCTCATTGGCTACGATACTGCCACTGCACAAAGCTGCCAGTTGGCACTTGGTATTAATCC